>QANW01005126.1:352519-367060 GCA_003254865.1 Dryas drummondii
AACAATATATTACAACAGAAAATAATTTATTACTCTCCCAAGGATTATGAGCTCATGAAATTACTTAAAAGGATGATAAGGATAACTAACTTTCGTAATATTAAGGACGATTTCCATGCAAATCTTTAAACCATTGAGCACTTGATGTAAGTATCAATCGTTTATTAATTATTTGATAATTATTAATACAATTAGCGATAAATATTTTTTTTTTTTGTTACAATAGAGGCTCAAGGCCCAATACAAAAGACGTTTGGTGTTGCTTTTTGTTCTATAACATAAAAACACAAGTGTTTATCTTTTTGGATGACAAAATCAGTGGTATGTCACTTATAGTTAATAAATTTCATTTTTAAAATCATATTATCACCTTATTAATGAAATATTTCCACACAATTGAAGCTACATTTACGGATTTACCCCATTGTAAATGAAATGTGTAGTGAGTAAATGTAATACAAATAATTTTGTTATTATACACTGATAACCAAAATTAGTTTGCCAAACTAATGTGAAATGATGTCATATTACTGACTCAACGAATGGTCAATAAATGAAGAAATCCAAAACAGAGCTCATAAACTGAAGGCAAAGCTCCAAGGTTCTAATATTTCATAGCTATGTGTGTATCACCAAAATGCTTGAAACAAACATATGTATATATAAAGTATGGTAACTTACAATTATACACTGAATTAATTAACAAAGACCAACAACTATAATATTTGTACCCCTCACATTGGCAACCTTGATGTTAATCATGAATTACCTCCTCTTATTCTTGCTCCCCAACAACAAAGTAAAATAAAACAGAACCCTAAAGAAGAACCCCCAGGCTATGGTGACCCAGAAGCAATTCCATTTGCTTAAATCCGTGATCCCCTGGTGCTTGAGTATATCGGCTCCGGTGGTGACGCAAGTGGACCCTGTAATGTTGATCCCTAGAGTGGTGCTCATGGTCTTGAGCAGCTTCAACTTCATCGCCACTGGGACGGCACCCAGTGGCGTGTTGTCGAACATCTGGGCCCCCCTCACAAAACACTTGAGGGGGTCTTGGAACTCGTTTTGCAAGACACCCTCGTAGGGGTACTTGACGAGAGAAATGTAATGGAACCAAATCCAGTAGAGGGGGATTCGATCTCGGGATATGAAGAAGCCACTAAAGAGAAGAAAATAGGCCAAAATGGCGACGACAACGGTGTAGCCCAACATGACATGCGTGACGACCCCGGATAGGAAGGTGACAAAGGAGCTGCCGGCCCAAAAGGCCGAGCAGATTGTCAGAAAGAAAAAGAAAAAGCCGGAAGGCCCACCAGCGAGGCCCACGGCCCAAAAGGTGGTGGCGGCAAAAGTCAAAGAGAGAAAAAGCAAAGAGGGAATGGAGATTAGAGAGTGAGCAAGAACATAAGAGGAGCGGCGGTAGGCATTGTAGGCAGTCTCTCGCATGAAGATGTAGCGTTCTTGGAGGAAGACGGGGATGGCCTCGGCGCAGGTGTAGAAGGTGGTGGACATGGCGAAGGCGAAGAACCCGAGCCGCTCTTCCACGCCCTTCGGGGAGTTGTCCA
The DNA here is from genome assembly GCA_003254865.1 of Dryas drummondii. NCBI lineage: Eukaryota > Viridiplantae > Streptophyta > Magnoliopsida > Rosales > Rosaceae > Dryas > Dryas drummondii. Next base: position 354,085 of record QANW01005126.1, read on the forward strand.
GCTGCCAGAACATGGTGGCCAGGATCACTCCCGTCACCAAAACGGCGCCGAATCGGATGCCCAACAGCTCCGGCATGCGCCGAGAGTTCGTCAGGGACCGCTTCGAGATCACCACCATTTCGGTCCAGATCGGATTCGCGAACGTCGGGACGGAGTTGTTGCTGGAGTCGGTTGGCGCGCCGGCGCCGGAGACCAGTTTCCCGCGGGAAATGCTGGCGCTGATTGCGTCTTTCAGAGACAGCTTTGGGGCTGTGCCAATACTGTTCGTGTTTTCATCTTTGCCGTGCTTTTTCGTGGCCTGCCAGGACTTGTTGAATTCCACCAAGCTTCTAGTTCCACCTGATGCATGCATATATGTTAACAACAAATTATCTTAATCAAAGAATTTACTATTTCAAACCAAATAATACTAAACATTTCATTAGATTAATATAAACAGACAATTACCACTAGTTCGCTGGTGTCCAAATTAATGTTCTGTAACTACTGTTTATTGTAAGCTAGCTTTGTTTATAATTGCATCATTCTAAATTTATTTATTTAATACATGTTTTAAACACTAAATTCTAGACTGAAAGAGCTTAACCAGCTTATTTTTTATGCAAGCACAATATGTTATAATTATAAACAACTAAGTTCGATGACTCTATTTTGAAGTTTTGAAAATGTAGAAATATCAACAAAATATTATGAGAGAAATATATTGAATTTTTTAGTAAATAATGATCTTTTCCCTACATACTCTAAATTTAATTTCCCGAGTTCAAAATACTTAAAAAAAAAAAAAAAAAAACACATCAAAAAGGCGTTATTTTACCCGCACAAAAAATATTCATAGCAAATATTTCGGAAAATTAGTTAAAAGAAAAACGGAGAAAATTTCAAAAGATGATCAAAATTTGAACCTGGGGTTTCCTCGAGTTCTCTGATAAGGTCAAGCGCGAACTCGGTTCGGTTCTCGGTTTCGGGGATCGGATGGCCGAACTCCCCGAAAAACAGCGGAAGATTCGCCGGAGAGCCACCGTACACGGTCTGTCCATGCGACAGAAATATCAACCGGTCCAACAGGCCAAGTATTCTATAACTCGGCTGATGAATCGACATGACCACAATGCTCCCACTCTGCGCGATCCTCTGCAAAACCTTGACCACCATGAAAGCACTGGTCGAGTCGAGCCCCGAGGTGGGCTCATCAAGAAACAAAACAATGGGGTCGTGAATTATATCAATCCCGATCGAGACCCTCCGCCGTTCTCCGCCGGAGACGCCGCGGTGGCCCTCGTCGCCGATGACGGTCTTGGCGGCGTTCCGGAGACCCAGTTGATCAATGAGAGCCTGCACTCGAGTTTTCTTCTTGGACTTGGAGAGCGAGCGGGGGAGTCGGAACTCGGCGGAGAACATGAGAGTCTCTTCGACTGTGAGCATTGGGAAGAGGAGGTCGTCTTGCATGACGTAAGCTGAGATCACTTTCGCGAGTCTCGAGTTTAGGGTCTCGCCGTTGAGTGTGATCGAGCCTTTTAAGCTGTCTTTGGAGATTCGATCGGCGAGGGCGTCGATGAGGGTCGATTTGCCGGACCCACTTGCTCCGAGAACCGCCAGGATCTCGCCTTCTCTGGCCTCGCCGGAGATGTTGTTCAGCAAAATCTTGGTGTTGGGGTTGGTGTTTGGGTTATTTCCCATTTTACCCTCCGGCGTATGCGTTTTGGTGCTGAAGCACGGTGGCAGTAACGTCATTTTGCGGCGGACTTTGACGCTGTATGTGAGATTGGTGAAGGACAGAACAAAAGGGTACGACGACGGCGGCGCGGAGCTGCAAGCGGAGCCGAGCTCGAGAAGTACGTGATGATCGTCGTCAGCTGTTTGGTGGGCGGCTTCGACCCACTTCAGAAGCTCCCCGAGCGTGGGGTTCACGCGCCGAGGTCTGGAGGGGTTGAATTGTTTTAGCTCCGTGTTGGGTTGTTGTTGGGGTGTTGAGACGTGGTTGAAGACGACGACGTTTCGTGGTGGTGGTGGTGCCGTGGACGACATCGTTTTGTTTGGAGCTGGTAGAGCAGCAGTGGATGTATGCGACGTCGTTGGAGGCATATTAGGAGCGTTTGTCACTAGTACTTACAGAAACTCTTTGAGCGGGGGATTTATAGAAAGTGGATCGGGAGGGTTTGGTGAGTTGAAGTGTCCAACCGCAGCTTTCATGTTCTAGAATAATTTCTCCATGCTCTACGTATACTATACCAAGTGTAAGGATGCACTTAAATTATAATACTTATATATATAATTTTTAAGGATATTGATTAGAATTTACGATTTTAAATATTAATAATTATACACGTTTTATAATTAGAAAGATTACATTAAACAAACTATATTTTTTCACTACTATATAAATTAAATTGCACTCTCTTCCATCTAAATTACTTGAAATTTTTAAGGTCCATTGATTTTAGGTACCAAATTATAATGTTTTTTCATTTCAACTATTAAAACATTTATGTCATTTCACTTTAGATACTAAATTTTAGTTTAGGTACTAACTTTAAAAAACATGGTTATATCGAACTGTGACTGTCTAACAGTCATAACTTTTTTATTGATTTATTGTTTTTTCAATATTTGCAAGGCTTAAACTTTAATATTTAGTTTTTGGGTTATAGGACTTTATCCCCCAAACCTAAATCAAAAGTATGAAACCTTTAAAAATTTTGATTTTTTATAAATTTTAAATAGTCACAACTGTGACTGTTCGACAATTACAATTGTAACTGTTTGACAGTCACAACTATATAACAAACTGATTGTGACCTAATCCAAAATGTTTTACTCTAGGTTAGTACCTAAACTAAAAAAAATTAGTGTCTTGTTGCTTTATTAAAAAACTATTAATATTTGGTATTTAATCCTAATTTTCTAAAATTTTTACTTGTATATTTGTAGTTTAATTTTGATATTTTTGTAACCTTATTAAACTATATTTTGATGGATAAACAGACAGAAACTTAATATATACTTGACATTAATTAAATTGAGTTTTCTTTTTTTGATAGATAAATTTCACTCGCTTAATTACTTAGGGGGATGACCTGAAGTTGGAAATAAGAAGCTCAGACAGCCCTCAACATATTTTCGTCACTGAAGGATTGTATATATATATAGTCGCATTTGTTGTAAAGAGTCTGTTTGATGAGAGTGTTTTTGTACAAAAAGTTTTTTGCTAGTTAATCACAAATAAAAAGAACAGCAGGCCATGCATGAGCCTCTTTATTAGTTTGATTCTTGTTAACTTTGTTTTTTGGTAAATAGACTCTTGTTAATTTAAAGGTATATTGTTACTGGGTTCGTATTAATTAAACATGGTGACCATTTCTCTTCGCTGTCCGACAAACTTGGTAGGTTGTCAAAATAGAAGAAATCCTTATTTTCATTCATCCAATTCGTTTCTTCTTACCATCACCAAAGCCCTTCATTGGATAACTTGGTTTCTTTATTCGAATTACACTTCCCATTAAAAAGTATAAAGGGACAAGTAGTTCATGGAACCCAATAGTCCTAGTTGGTTGCAACGAAATTCAAAGCATAGTAATTAGACCAAAAATCTGTGTGTAATTAATTAGACTCTATATATGGGTCGGTTTGTCATGCTGGAATTAATTGTGAGCTGTGCCTCCTAATCTAATCTCTACACGCCTCCATTTCTTCACGAAAACCACATTACACATGGCGTGGACTAACTTTCATAGCTAATTAGTTATTTCACTACTTCACCTCTATTAATTAATTACTGGTAATATTTATATATCTCCACGTACAAGTTAACAAATGAATTGCTTTGTGTTAGGTATGGGTGTTATATCTGCTGTGGACTGGCTGCAATGTATATATGGGTGTTCATCTACTGTGGACTGACTGCATACGGTTGGTCTTTGTGGGCAAGAAATTAACATATATAGAGGAAAAAAGTACATTTCTTTGGGTTATAATAGACCCATTTAACGAACTTTTATATATATTGTGGATCTTTCATTGCAGTTTCAATCCCTTGTGATTTTAACTTATCTTAGGTTAGGGGTCTTGCTTAAATAAATGACATTTTATTTGTATTTTCTCCTTTATCTCTTTGGGTTAATGATTTCTTTATTTTGGCCAAAAAAAAAAATGATTTCTTTATTTTTCAAAAGATATGATCAAAACATGAAGACATAGAGGACGAAAGTCAAACTGTTACTATGACTGTGAGGATAACATACTATTCCGTGAGTAGATCTCATACGCCCTCTGCTTCCCAAATTAGATTCCAAACTTAATTTACTATATATTTAACCAAACTATTCTTACATGACAAAATTCCTCCCCCCCTAACACCCCTTTTTTTGTGTGGTTTAACAGTTTGGTTTAACTTTGGATAATGGTTCCGCAATTACCTTTGTATTAATATATCTTAATAACAGAATTAGGTTCCAAACTTAATTTACTAATTCTTTGACCCAATTAGGTTCCTCATGCTCTTCTTTTCCTTTCAGTAATTTATGGTATTGGTAACAGCCTCCTATATATTTTTATCAAAAGAAATCTAGAATGGTTCCAAAAGCTTTGTACTGAGGTCAATGATGACCCCTACATCTGCTGATATACAGGATCGCTAGCTCAGTTGTGAGGCCGTACAACTGTTGAAAGCGAAACTGGTTAATCCAGCTCACTCAAAACTCAAGACCTTGCCCACCTAGAAAGCCAAATACCATTAGAAGAAAGCTTTTGCCCAGAGCAGTTGAGAAATTAATGATCACACACCCACTGTGTTACTTATTTTCTTAGGAATGGAGAGTTTGTTAGTTAGTTGTGCGTCTTCATCCTTTTCCTGACGTCTATTTCTCTCTTTTCTTAAGGAGGTCTTCAATGGCATAGGAAAGAAATGCCTTACCGAGAGTATATTTTTGTTACATATAGAACTTTAGAACAATTACTCTACCCTCCATCACCATTTGAACTAACCACAAGGGCTTAAGCATCAAGAGTTCAAGACTAATTTCAGAATTCCATTCTGTTGCAGCCTATCAATATAGAAAATGCATGCAGTCCACATCTTGGTTACAAGAAAACCTTATTTACTGTTGGCACATATCATCTATGTAGACACCAGAAAATAACTTGCATGTTCTATTGCTGCATTTCTAATAAAAATGAGAAAGCATTCAAGTTTTTACAAAACCCTAGAAAGAAAAAAAAAATTAATGAGGGTAGCCGGCAAAGAAAAATATTGTGACTAGTTTTTCATCAGCCAAACCATCCCTAAATAAAATGGGAAGAGGGTCTAGTTGTAGACCCATGACAGAAATTTTCTACGTTAGAGAATACCAACAAAAAAGGCACACCTCTAGCCTCTAGGGGCAACTTCATGAATCTATCTATTGGAAGTTGCCTCACTCTGTCTTGGGCTTCGATGGTTCTCTCCTCCTGGATATTTGAGACCTGCTTGTAAATCTGCCAACGAACTTGAGGACCTCATCGATAAGAATCACCGGCAATGCAACAGCCAAAACCAACAGCCATTCGTTGAGGCTCAGGGGCACAATGCCGAACACTTGAGCTAGGAATGGCACATACAGAATCAAGAAGTGCAGGCCAAATGAAACAGACATGGCCACAAGGAGCCAGGGGTTGACCCATGGGGGCATTGTCAACAAGCTTCCATCCTCAGAAAGGGCATTGAGAGAGTTGAACATTTCAATGGCAACCAGCACGGAGAGGGAGAGTGTCATAGCTTTCACTTTGCCACCATGGAAATAATCGCAGGGGTTATCATCAAAGTTGAAGACCTGAGTTCCAGCTGTGAAGGGCGAAGCGGTAAAATTCTTCCAAGATGAGCACTGTCCCCAGTGAGAAAGTTGGGAGTAAGTAACTAGGGAGTGGCCATCCGCACTGAGATCGATACCCAAGAAGGAACCATGTGTATACCAAATGATGAATACGCCAACAGTTGCCAGTCCAACATACATCCCGATTACCTGTTCAGCATAATCAAGGTTCAAAAATTCAAGTGAAATTAGTGAGATTTTTCTTGAGTGAACTCATGCAAACATCATAATGCATCAAGTCAAAAGAAATAAGAGAGTGAAGAGTAAGCTACCAAATAGCGAAATAATATCCAAGCACTGATAAGCGAATCATCACTTCTGCGTGGGGGCTTCTTCATTATGTCTTTGTCCGGAGGATTAAATCCTAATGCTGTTGCAGGCGGTCCATCGGTAACAAGATTCACCCACAAAAGCTGGACGGGTATGAGGCCTTCAGGAATACCTAATGCTGCTGTTAAGAATATGGATGCAACCTCACCAATGTTGGAAGAGATCATGTACCTGAAACAAAATTTAAATCATGGAAAACACAAACATGTCTTAGCATCTAACAAAGAATAAAAAACAAAGGGGAAAAATCCTAGGTGAACTAACAAAATTTCCAGGATTAAATATTTAAATTTAAAAGTATAAATATCTGCGACGGCTTCCAAAGTTGGGGTACATGCTATGTATGTAAATTACTTCACCAGCCAGGGTGCAGAAAACCAAAAACAGTAAATGTCCCCATGCAAATGTGAACTCTTCTCTTGGCCGTTTTGTTTATCATACTACGGTTATAATGTTATTTATCCTAACCATTTATATCATCCAGGAGTGTTTTATGTCATTATATGTGACTCTAGAATTATGCTGGGAATAATTTTCTTTAAAAGCAAAAACCATTATTTTAGTCACGTCTTTCTAAAAGCTGAAGATAACACACAAACCTGATGAAGGCTTTCATATTGTTGTAGATAGATCTGCCCTCACCAACAGCAGCAACAATTGTGCTAAAATTATCATCGGCAAGAACCATGTCAGAAGCTTCCTTTGCAACCTGTAAAGGAGAAGAAATCGGAAAGTTGGCAATGGTGAGCCGAAAATGAAAGGAAATAAAGAGTTAGTAACTTAAGCTAGACAATACAGTGAGCAATTGACATCTACAAGATGTCATTAACAATATAATTTATGGTTCCTTATCCTTATTCCTTAATACTCATGGGTCGGTAACATGGATCCTGTTTCACAGGGCACACCATTTAAACCTATAAAATGAAATCTTATACAAACAATACAATATACAACTTATCAATTGCTTTTATGCATGTTACTAGCCTCTTGGCATGTGCTCCGCACGTGTCAATTGGCATTTTTACTGTGTTTTTTTCTTTTTATATTTCGTTACTAATTTTATAACTTCCAAGTTCCAACAATTATCTCAAATCTCCATGTTTTAAGGTAGTGGACTGTTTTTCTTTTTATTTTTTAAATTTTATTTTAATGGTTGTATTTTACAATTATGTCCTCATTTATTGGTTTTTTTTATGGTACTGTTTGTTGAATGAAGGGTAATTTAGGTAATCTCATTTTTGGTGAAGCCTGTAACACCAAACCCTTCTTCTAGCTTTATAATAGTAAAGATTTACTAACCAGACTGTAAAAATGAAGATTTCAATCCATGCACTTACTTACCCTGCTAATCCCTATAAATAAGTTATCTGTCCTATTGATTTCATATTTTATTTAATTCCTCCTATCAGAAAAATAAATAAAATTAATTCAATATTCTATCACAACACTACATGACAGGTACCCTGAAAAGTTGACATTGGAAAATGATTGAACATGCAAAAACAAATAATAATTACCTCAGTTCCAGCAATGCCCATTGCAATCCCAATATCGGCAAGTTTCAAGGCAGGTGCATCATTCACTCCATCACCAGTCATGGCAACCACTTCACCATCCTCTTTAAGCAACCTCACAATCTCTTGTTTGTGCCTTGGTTCAGCCCTTGAAAACAGAAGCCCACCACTTTGTCTCAGATGGGCTTTCGGATCAGGCAGACTCATAAACTCTTTTCCAGTTATGCTTCTTGAACTTATGTCGTCATTAGCATCAAACACACCTATTTCACGGCATATAGCTTCTGCTGTGTTCTTGTTATCTCCAGTAATTACCATAACACGGATTCCAGCTGCTCGGCAGTCTTCAATTGCTTCGTAAACCTCCCCTCTTGGCGGGTCCTTTGAAATTATTAAAATACAACCATACAGAGTTAGTTCAATAAATTAAAAAATTATGATGAGATGAATAAGTAAAAAGATGCAGGGACCAGCCATGTTAAAACTCACCCTCAGACCAACCAATCCGGCAAAAACGAGATTGCTCTCAATTGAAGAATAATTGGATGGATCAAGTAAAAGCTTATGAGCTGGGTGTTCGTCGCCATCATAGGATTCAAACTCAGAGAGCTCCTCTTTGAACGCAAAACCCAGACAGCGTAATGCACTGGTTGACATCTCATTAAGAGCTTGTAAGATATAGTCCCTTGAGTTTTGATCCAGTGGTGCAACAGTACCATCAAGCAACTGAACCTTAGTGCTTCTCTCCAACAAATTTTCTACAGCACCCTGCCATATGCAGCACCTCATTTTAGAAGTCTAAAAGATTTCCTGAGCTATCAAAAAAATGGAGAGAGAGAGAGAGAGAGAGAGAGAGAGAGAGAGAGAGAGAGAGAGAGCAAGGGAATATGATGCCACTGCAATTGCCCTGCTCGAGTAAGTATCTTTTCAATTGCCAACAATGAAACAAGCAGCATAAATTTTCCACAAAAATATAAGGAAAAATGAATGGAAAACAACCTAGGAGCTTCTCTTTGTCATGCTTTTTAGTGCTAAGAGACAGCAACTTTCAAAATTCATAAATTTATTTTGATTCAGTTCAATTCAAGTGCTATCACATCAAACTGATTATTTTACAGAAATCCGTCTTTATCATAACGAGAGGGTGATAATGGGAAAAATGTTTAACTGAATTGAAGTGTGTTAATTATTAATTCAGTTCAATTCATAAATGTTTAACTGAATTGTTAAATAGAAAAGAAACAGTGTTTCCTAACATGTACAGCTTGCGTAGGTCTTACAAGAGCATGACTTTAGTGAAAAAGTAAAATCAGAAAAACATAACTTTCTTTAGCATTCTACTTCACATATCTTCCACATAAATCCTAACATGCACCCTTTCAGCATACTTCAGTGAAAGACTTAAAGGTTTCTCGGTTTGTATTTGAAATTTAAAAATAAACACATGGCAAACTATGCACCAGACTTAATAAGAATATATGAAAATAACAAGCTCATAAAGCTAATATAATATTTTAAAATAGCAGTACAAACCTTCACTAGCAATGACTTTTTCCCCGACCGAGAGTTGACAATTACACCCATGGACTTCCTATCACGATCAAACTCAAGAGTTGCAACTCGGCGTTCCGATTCAATCCAACTCTGGCAACAACCTTAAGAAAAGATGTAAACACAGCAGCAGCAAGTAAATTTTACAGTTTCAAAAGTTATAACCAAATAGAGAAAAGGAAGCATTTCAAGTCTGGAGTTTGACTTACGTAGTAAATCTTTTTTACTTGATGATTCGGCACCCCGAGACCCTTCAGGAAGGCCCATCTTCTCAACTAAAACCTGAAATGACAGACTCAAGCATAGTTACCTAACAAAGTGACTTGCTTTAAAGCAAGAACATACTATAACAAACAGATCCTCCCAGAGTGGAATTCACCTAGAAGTTTGCTTGCTATGTTCCACAAGATATAATGTTTATTCAGGTTATTGATCAATTGCGCAGAACAACAAACACATAAAGTCAAAAGCATAAATAGGGTCCAATCTAACCTTTAGAGCTGCCTCAGTAGGCATTCCATGAGCAACATACTTCAGTTCTGACTGCGTTATGCCAGCATCATTGCAGACAGCAGCTACCTTTGCAATCGTTTGAAGATTAGCATCCATACGACCAGTTGGCCAGTCATGTATTTTACCGTCAAATGGATTGTATGTAGTCCCATCAACCTTGAACTTCCTCAGGATAGTAGGTTTAGGACCCAAAGCTACAAGTTTTGACACTGCCATCTGGTTTGTAGTCAAGGTCCCTGTTTTATCGGAACAAATCACAGTCGTACAACCCAGAGTTTCAACACTCGGTAGCTTACGAACCAAGGCATTCTTCTGAGCCATTTTGCGTGTACCAAGCGCCAAGCAGGTGGTGATGACTGCTGGCAAACCTTCAGGAATAGCAGCCACAGCCAATGCCACTGCAATCTCAAAGTAATAAGTGCACTTCTCAAACGAAAACTTGAAATTCTTCGGCCACCCATCAACATATTCCCAAGTGAGGAAGTACTTGACATTGATGAGCCAGACCAATGCACAAATGACTCCAATTATCATTGTAAGCATCTCTCCAAACTCATTGAGCTTCTTTTTCAATGGGGTATCTTCCTCACTCTGCGAGGCCACATGAATTTGCATATGCACCTTCCCAATCTCGGTTGCCATCCCCGTCTGTGCAACCAAGCAAATGCAATGCCCATTCACAATTGTCGTCCCTGCAAAAACCATACTTCTTTTCCCTTGAATGTCAGAGTCTTCAGAAACCGGCTTATTAGTCTTATTTACCGCCTCACTCTCTCCAGTTAAAGAACCCTGCTCGACCCTCAAAGTCGAGCTAATCAATTCCACAACACGCATATCGGCAGGCACCTTATCCCCAACCTTAAGCTCCACAATGTCACCGGGGACGAGCTCCTTGGCCGGCAACTTGGGAATCTTATTACCATCTCGAATCACAGACGCCTGCTCCGATTGAATCTCTTTAAGCGCCTCGAGCGCCTTCTCAGCATTGCTCTCCTGCCAAACCCCAACTATGGCGTTCACAATCAGGATCAAGAAGATCACCAAGGGCTCAACAAACGCCGTGATCTCCTTCTCGCCGCCTTCGTCGCCATCCAACCAAGCCAGCACAAAAGAGATTACGGCCGCAGCGAGCAAGATACGGACCAGAGTGTCGTTGAACTGCTCCAAAACCAGACTCCAAATCGACTGCCCCTCGTGCTTCTCCAACTCGTTCGTTCCGTACTCCTCGCGCCGCTTCTCGACGTCCTCGGATCTCAGCCCTAATTTCCTGTTCACGCCGAAGTGTTTCTCGCACTCCTGAACCTCTTTAGCCCACGCAGGGAAGACATCCCGATCGGAGGGCTTAGAGCTCGTGTTGTTCTCTCGCTTTCCGAAATCTTGCCCTCCCTTCCCCATTCAGATCTAGTACAACAAACACAGAGAATCAATTTTCTCAGTGAAAGATTCAATCTTTCAGATCAACTCATCCAAACAAACTGATTCCCCAAGCAAGCCAATCGCTCGAAACCCTTAAAACTGAGAATCGAATCCAAAGGAAACCGAAACTCCGAGCGGTTTGTAAAATTCAATCCCCCGGAACAAAAATCAAATATTAAACAAGAAAGATAAACGAATTGAACTGTTAGCGGTTTGACTGTTCAAACAATCGAGCTTTCCAGAGAGTTCAGTTCGTACCTCCAGTCAGAATTGCTTTTGTGTATGTGTTTGTTTCTCTGGAAAATTATAGGTCAGTCTCAGAGAAATTGGGAAAGAGAAAGAGCTTCAGATCATGCAATCGCACTCGCCTCGGCTGCTGTGCCGCTCCCACTACCACTCTGCTTTCTGCCTTCCACTCCTCCTCTCTCTCTCTCTCTCTCTCTCTCTCTCTCTCTCTCTCTCTCTTTATCTGACTATTTTTATAACAGATTATTGGTGGCTAATTGGAAATTAATTATGGATTAGAATAATTTAAATGAATTTTCGGCGAAGCAGGCTCGCTGCCTTGCGTGATTAAACTAAAGACAGAGTGCTTGAGCTTGACGTGGGTCGAATGTGACAGCTGGATGCTGGCTGATGTGGAGCAATCCTATTGGAGAGGTGTCGTCCTATCTGGTTTTCTATTGGTTACTTACTTACATGTCTTGTTCGCGTGGGGAGTGCGGAACTGCTTATGATTCTTTGATTCCGTTTTTATATTTTCTGTTGGAACTCTTGCCTCCAAAATAAGTAGGCGCTGTCGTTTTGCGTAATGATGCGAGTACGGTCAATCTGGGACGTCCAATCCGTAGTTTTCTTCTCATTGACCGTAGATCAAACACATCTATTGACTTTTCTTAGACATATCTAACTGCATATTTTCCGTAGAGAATGATAATTCTCATTTGACCACGTATTAATCATTTTTATTATTATAAATTTACCCTTAAGTAAAATTTCTTTGAAAATAACATTTAAAATAAATTGAAACCTTTTTATGATAGTTATGGGCCTCAGGGCCTGCGTTATCTAATTTAGGGCCCGTTTGGCATTGCTTTTAAAATTGTCAAAAGCGCTTTCAAATTAGTAAAAGCGTTTTTGATAGCGTTTGGCAAAAATAATTAGAAGTGCTTTTGAGTTATAAAAGCACTTCTAAGGGGTTTTTTTAGAAGCACCTGACAGGTGCTTTCTCAAGAAGCACTTTCAAGTGCTTTTGCATAAACAACTTAGAAGTTTTATAAAAATTTATATGTGCTTATTAACATAAGCGCTTCTGACAAAAGCGCTACTAAATAAAAGTGCTTCTAAGAAGCAGTGCCAAACGAGCCCTTAATTAGTAAGAAAAGAAAAAGAAAAAGTGTTGTTAGAGATATTTTTAAAAGAGGAATGCTATTATTCTCAAATTCATAATTAAAATTGTTTATTTTTAAAATTTAATTATAAAGATCATTTTTAAAAAGAAATTAACTAAATTAAAAATCGTTTGATTTTGTTTATTTTTACATAAAATAAACAAATGATTTTAATAACAATTTGATTCACCATTTGTTTATTTGATAACGATTATATAAACAAATAATTTTTTATTTAATTAATTTTGTGCAAATATGATTTTCAAATAATTATCTAAACAATAAAGGGTTCAAATTATAAAAATACACTATTAATATTTACCACATTCTTATATCATATTTTTATACCATTTTACGTGTCATTATTTTATTGGACAAATTTTTTTTTTTTTTTTTTTTTTTTTTTTTAATT
>QANW01005169.1:0-23773 GCA_003254865.1 Dryas drummondii
TGTTCTTTCCAAAATGAACTTGATCTCACGATTCGATATTTCCACTTGTCCACTTGTCTGCGGATGATAGGGAGTCGCCACTTTATGCCTTATTCCATATTTCTTCATCACGGCCTCAAACAGCTTGTTGCAAAAATGCGATCCCCCATCACTAATGATTGCTCTTGGGGTACCAAATCGTGCAAAGATATTGGTCTTAAGGAAATTCAAGACCACTCGAGCATCATTAGTCCTACAAGCGACAGCTTCCACCCACTTAGACACATAATCAACTCCCACCAGAATGTACTCGTATCCAAAAGAAGATGGAAATGGTCCCATGAAATCTATACCCCAAACATCAAAGATTTCGACTTCCAACATGAAGTTCAGCGGCATCTGATCGCGAGCAGAAATATTTCCCATCTTCTGACATCTGTCACATGTGAGATAAAACTGATGACAATCATGAAAGATAGTGGGCCAAAAGAAACCTGCTTGAAGAATCTTGTAAGCGGTCTTAGTTCCTCCACCATGGCCTCCACATTCTTTAGAATGGCACATCTCAATGACATTCCTCTGCTCCAATTCCGGTACACATCGTCTTATCAACTGATCTGACCCATATTTGAACAAATAAGGATCATCCCACACATATTGTCTGACATCATGCAAAAACTTCTTCCTTTGGTAGTGTGTCAGATCATTGGGCAACACTCCACTTGCTAAATAATTAGCTATGTCAGCATACCATGGAGTAGTCAAAATGGCGAAAAGCTGCTCGTCCGGGAATGACTCTCGTAACGGTAGTGTGTCCTCTTCAGACTGTTCCTCATTGACGAGTCTACTCAAATGGTCTGCTACCACATTCTCACAACCTTTCTTATCCTTGATCTCAATATCAAATTCCTGTAGCAACAGAGTCCATCTAATCAACCTCGGCTTGGCGTCTTTCTTATTCAGCAGATACTTGAGAGCGGCATGATCCGTGTAGATGATGATCTTAGACCCAATCAAATAACTTCTAAATTTCTCCAAGGCAAAGATCACAGCAAGCAACTCCTTCTCTGTAGTAGAATAGTTCAACTGTGCATCATTCAGAGTCCTGCTTGCATAATAGATCACATGTGGCAGCTTATCAACTCTCTGACCCAAAACAGCTCCAACAGCATAGTCACTTGCATCACACATAAGCTCAAACGGCAAGTTCCAATCAGGTGGCATAATGATCGGAGCAGAAGTGAGTAGCTTCTTCAACTTGTTAAATGCAACCAAGCAATCCTCATTAAACTCGAAATTCACCTCTTTTTGCAATAAGGTGCACAAAGGCCTAGAAATCTTAGAAAAGTCCTTAATGAACCTCCTATAAAACCCAGCATGGCCTAGGAAACTTCTTACTTCCTTAACACTCGATGGAGGCGGCAATCTCTGTATCACATCAATCTTGGCCTTATCAACTTGTATGCCCTCCTTTGAAATCACATGACCCAATACTATCCCTTGTTGAACCATGAAGTGACATTTCTCCCAATTAAGCACTAGATTGGCTTCTTGACATCTTTTCAGAACTAAAGACAAGTTATCCAGACATGCATCAAAAGACGAACCAAAAACAGAAAAATCATCCATAAATACCTCAATGATTCGTTCCACCATGTCAGAGAAAATAGACATCATGCATCTCTGAAATGTTGCAGGCGCATTGCACAATCCGAATGGCATCCTCCTATAAGCAAACGTACCAAATGGACATGTGAACGTGGTCTTCTCTTGATCCTCGGGTGCAATAGCAATCTGATTGTACCCACTGTACCCATCCAAAAAGCAATAGTGACTATGGCCGGCCAACCTTTCCAACATCTGGTCGATAAATGGCAAAGGGAAATGATCCTTCCTTGTTGCGGTGTTAAGCTTCCGATAGTCAATACAGACACGCCAACCGGTTTGCGTCCTTTGGGGAACCAACTCATTATGCTCATTCTTCACCACAGTAATACCACTTTTCTTCGGCACCACTTGAACAGGACTAACCCACTTCGAATCACTGATAGGATAAATAATACCAACATCCAACAATTTGATTACCTCATTACGCACAACTTCCTTCAGAGTTGGATTCAATCTCCTTTGGGCATCACGAGTAGGCTTAGACTCTTCCTCAAGCAAAATTCTGTGCATACAAACTGTGGGTGAGATTCCCTTGATATCGGCTATGGTCCATCCCAATGCTAACCGATTTTCCTTCAGAACTCTCAAAAGTCTTTCTTCCTCGCTTGCACTCAAATTAGCTGCAATGATCACAGGCAAGGTCTCATTTTCTCCCAAAAATGCATATTTCAAATGCTCTGGTAACGGTTTCAGCTCCAACTTAGGTGCTTGCTCAATAGAAGGAAGCGTCTTCTGATTAGTGGGTACTAGCATTTCAAACTGGTTGAACCACTTATTCCTGAGAGGTCGGTTGCCCTCCAAACGTGTAGGAGTTGTTTCCACGTTTTCTTCCAACTCACTAGACTCGAGTGCTCCCAAAGCAACCTCCAATGTATCTTCTGCAAGATTAGTTTCGCCCACTTCCTCAACCAATGGGTCCAAACTATCAATCCTCAAGCAATCATCCTCCTCCTTTGGATACTTCATTGCACCAAAAACATCAAACTCAACCGTTTCACCAAGTACAGACATTGTCAACTTCCCATTACTCACATCAATCTTGGTGTTCGCTGTGGCCATGAACGGTCTTCCCAATATGATCGGTAGCTCATTCCCTCTAATTGGGGTATCCTCCATTTCAAGAATGATAAAATCAGCGGGCATGATCAAATCTGCAACCCGGACCAGCACATCTTCAACCACACCTTTTGGAACCTTTACTGAACGATCTGCCAATTGAAGAGTAACACTAGTAGGTTTAAGATCTCCTATGCCCAACTGTGCGAAAACTGAATACGGCATCAAATTAATACTTGCTCCCAAATCCAGCAATGCCTTCTCAAACTTGTGATCCCCAACCAAACATGGAATCGTAAAACTGCCAGGGTCTTTCAACTTTGGTGGCAGCTTCCTTTGCAAAACCGCACTGACTTCTTCACTCAGACACACCTGCTCATGCTCTTTGAATTTCCTCTTGTGTGTGCACAATTCCTTCAAAAACTTGGCATACTTAGGAATCTGCTGAATAGCATCAAGCAAAGGAATGTTGATTTCCACTTTCTTAAACATCTCCAAAATTTCCTTAGCTTGCTCATCCTTACTCTGCTTCCTTTGACGTTGAGGGAAAGGCAATGGAGCTCTTGGAATAGAGGAAGTAATCTCGGCCTTCTTGCTAGCACGCGTAGCAATGTGCTTTTCTTGTTTCTTTCTTTCCTCCTCTTCCTCATCCTTAACCTTAACTTTATCCCTCTTGTACTTTTCCACTTGTTCAGGCTCTAATATCTCAACTTCATCCTCATTACCCGGATTATCATCTTGAGTAGTGCCCACTTTGTTGTCAATCACTTTCCCACTTCTCAAAGTAGTGATTGCTTCGGCCTTATCCTGAATTGGTGCACCCTTTACCACTTTGTCCAAGGTCAAAGTCACTTGTTCCAATTGGGCTTCCAAATTCGAGATAGCTTTAGCTGTGACACTCAACTGCTCCTCAGTCTTATTCATAAACGACTTGGTATTATCAGACATCGAAGTTGTACTTTGAGCTAATGCGGCAATCATGTCCTCCAAATAAGTACTTCTTTGCTCAACAGGGGACTGTACACTCGGTCTAACTTGAACTCTTTCAACCTCGAAACATGGCTCTCCATGTGATGGCTTAGCTCCTTGATTTGCCATAAGAACCTGCATCATCTGCTTAAGCTCAGACATCTCAGCTTCCATAGCTGATTTCTTTTCCACTCTTTTCCGTCTATTCCACTGCTGTGAACTCAACGCCAATGTGTCAAAGAGTGTCCATGCTTCCTCAAAAGTCTTCTTTTTCAGTGCTCCTCCACATGTCATATCCACCATATTACGATCTTGATCCAACAGACCCTCATAAAAATACTCAATCTGCATCCACGGGGCAAAATTATGGTGCGGACACGAAGTCAGAAGCTCTTGATACCTTTCCCAACTCTCATGAAACACTTCGTCCTCTGATTGTGTAAACCCTAAGATCTGCTTCCTCATGATGGTAGTCTTGCTAATTGGATAGAACCTCAGAAGAAACTTAGATGCCAGTTCCTCCCATGTTCTAATTGAAGCGACCTGCAAGGAAAACAACCAATGTTTAGCTTTATCTTTAAGAGAGAATGGAAATAACCTTAACTTTCTTTGATCATCGCTCAACCCCCTCAGCTTGCCAATCTCGCATATTGCATGAAATTCCTTGATATGCACGTAGGGATCCTCTCCTTCTAACCCATGAAATAATGGAAGAAGTTTGATTGTCCCACTTGAAAGTTCAAAATCAGCTTCCACTTGAGAGTAAACAATGCACGTAGGTTGAGCTAGAAGCGTTGGAGACGAATAATCACTCAAAGGTATTCTCATTTGAGATGCATTCGGCTGCAAGGTCTCCTCGACTTCCTCTTCTGATTTCTCCTCTTCGTATGCTTCTTCAGATTCACTTCCTTTCGGCGACACAAGAGTCGACCTCATCCTTAATGGTGTCCAATTGAGTCTCGGCCTTCCCTTGTACGCACTCAACACCTTTTGGCCTTCTACGCGTGAAAGAGGAGTGATCTTCGAATTTGATTCTTCCATTGTACCTTAGAAACAAGAGAAATCAGTGAGAACCAAAAATAAAAACAGAAAATAAAACCTAACTAAAATGACTTAACTAAAGATAATTAAACTAGCAATCAACACAAATAACAATTCCCCGGCAACGGCGCCAAAAACTTGTTGTATGTTTTCCTAGAGCAAATTAAATAACCTTTTCTGAGCTCTAGGTTAACTCGCAAGTGCACGAATCGCGGAGTAGCAAAGCTTACAAATACGAGGTCGATCCCACAGGGAATTGTACCAGTGTTATGATCACTAACTTAATTAAATTAGATTAAATCAACTCTAACTCACACACGCAAATGGGGGGTTTTGATTGGTTTTTGAGACTAGACAAACTAACAGATAAATGACAAAACTTAAAAAGAACAACTGAATGAATTTGGATAAAACAATAATAAAGAAACACTAGGGGTCAGAATCCACCACTAGCATACCATTCACTCTACTATGGATATTAACAATCAATATATAAACATGTCAACAAAGTTCGTCTACTAAAAGGTTTGGCTAGTTACTTTTAGCAATTACTCCCCTTACTGTGCATAAACTAAGAGCTTCTTGGGCCTTCCTTAGCCAGTTAACTTGCATGTTCCCTAGTTCTAAGCTAAGGCAGCTGTTACCCATGCAAGAGTCGTTACGATCTGTGAGAGTGACAAACACATAGCGCATGGCTCCAAATTAATGTACTGTATGTCATCTATGATCTCTTTTCTCATGAATATTATCTTAGGATACCCACTTGTTGCCTATTGAAACTATCATCCTTTCGAGCTTATTTAGTTTCACAACATATATCTAGATGCATGCAACCTAAGGTGATCAGTCAAAGATGCGAAACAAATAGATTCAATTTAAACAGAGATCCAAGATTTGTCAACATGTAAATAATTAAAAATCAATAATCCATAGTGAGAGTAAACAGCATCGCTAGGGCTTCATCCTAGCCCTAGCCCAATATTCAGTTACACATAATTAAAACCATAAATAAATAATGCATAATTAAAACAATTAAAATAAAAGAAAGGGAAGAAGAAATCAAGCCACGGATGACGAGGTGGAGGCGGCTCCACCCTTGGACGGTGTGGCTGCAAGGTGGCGTGATGGCTGCTGCTCGGCTTGGGCTCCACGGCAAGGCTGCTGGGGTGCTCGGCAAAGTGGTGGCAGCAAGAAGGTGGCGCGGCTAGGTGGTGGTGGCTGCGGCGTGACTTCCTCCTCCTTCTTCAGTTCAGCCCAAAAATAAAAGAACACAAATATAGGTTGCTGTAGCAGAAAAATAAAGAGAAGAGAAGGAGGTGATGGGGGCTGCGGCAAGAGAAAAGAAAAAGATGGTGGCTGCTAGGGTTTGCTTCAGAAAAATAAAAGAAAAAGAGAGAGAGAGAGAGAGAGAGAAGAAGGGGTGTGCGGCAAGAGAAGAGGGAGACTACTAGGGTTTGCGGCAAGAGGAGGAGAGAGGGGCTGCTAGGGCTGCGAAAATTAAAAGAAAAGAAAAATGAAAGAGAACTTCAGGACAGACCCCTTTTCTGATTTTTAGAGATATATTTATAGAGGGAAGTGGGGCTGAGATTTCTCTTTCTCTCCAATGTGGGATAAGTGCATTCCTTGCACACCAAGGCTTATAATTTTCGGCCAAGCATGGGCCTTGGGCTGATTTGGGCTCTTTTTGGGCGTAACTCCTTTTTCAGCTCGCGGAACTGCTGCGCTACCTCCACTAAAATGGCCATATCTTGAGCTAGAAAACTCGGAATTGAAATCCGTAAAATTCCCTGCGAAGCTAACATCCGTATCTTTCCAACCATATATGGCATGCTACCTGGTTCGTTCTGGAGAATTACAGAATTGCTGTCGAAATTTGATGTTCAGATTTCAGGGTTTTGACTTCCTTGCAAGATAAGGACTCCTTGTGTGTCGACTTGGGCTGCTGCAACCTTGTAAGCGTGATGGGCTTAAGTGACTTGCAAGTGGGCTAGCGCAAGGAAGCTTGGAATGGGCTGCTGGTCTTGGATTGGCGCATTGGGCTTCCTCTTGGGCTGGCGCATGCATGCATGCATGGCCCCTTCAGATTTCGGCATTGCATAGGCCCATGACCCATTTGACTTGTTGACTTTGTCATAGTTGACCCTTGACCATTAACTTTGACTTCCCATTTTGTCCCTCATTTCCATTTGAATTTGAATTCATTTCTTTCCTCCATTTATTTCCATGGATGTCCACCACCTTCTAGAAGCTTCTGTAGCCTTGACTTTGTAGAGTTGACTTTGACCAACATTTCCTAGTGTGACTAGGATTCCTCATTTGACTAGAATTTCGGCCCCTTTCCTGGTTTGACCAGGATTTCCCTCGTTTTCCTAGTTTGACTAGGAAATCTCTAAAAATGGTCCTTTTGGCTCCTTTTCTCCTCTTTGCTCATTTTATCCTATAAAAACAAAAACAAACTAAAAACACACAAAGTATCGAGTTCTTGCACTCTGAGTTAGGGAGTTAGTATCATAAAATAGTGTAAAATGAGCACTCAACAAAATTTCGTCCAAATTGCACCAAAACGTGCTCGGTTGGAAAGAAAGACATAGGTAAGCACATTCTCATGTTAGGATTTGTGTTTAAGACTTATTGAACCATAATTAGCGTTAAGAATGCATGAAAACGTCATTTCGATCCATACTTGGTTCATTTTCTTCCAAATAGAACCAAAATGGTTCCGGTTGGCAAGAAAGACATGGGGACAAACTTTCTCATGTTAGAATTAGCGCTCAAGACCTATTGAACCACATCTCATGTTAAGAACGCAAGAAAACGGAATTTCAGTGTATAATTGGTCTAATTTCGTCCAAATTGCACCAAAACGTGCTCAGTTGGCAAGAAAGACATAGGGAAGCACATTTTCATGATATGATTAGCGCTCTAGACCTATTGAACCAAATTTGGTATGAAAAACGCACGAAAACGTCATTTCGTTGAATACTTGATCTAATTTCGTCCTTATTGCATGAAAAAGTGCTCGGTTGGCAAGAAAGACATGGGAAGCACATTCTCAAGTTAGGATATGCACTCTACACCTATTGAACCACAAGTGGTGTTAAGAACACACGCAAATGTCATTTTGTTAAATACTTGGTCTAATTTCGTCCAAATTGCACCAAAACGTGATTAGTTGGCAAGAAAGATATGGGGAAGCACATTCTCATGTTAGGATTACCGCTCTAGACCTATTGAACCGAATTCAGTTTAATTAAGAGCGCACGAAAACGTCATTTCGGTGCATACTTGGTCTAATTTCGTCCAAATTGTAGTAAAACGTTCCTGATTGACAAGAAAGACATGGGGAAACACTTTCTCATGTTAGGATTAGCGCTCTACACCTATTGAACCACATTTGATGTTAAGGAAGCACAAAAACGTCATTTTGGTGCATAGTTGGTTCAATTTCATCCAAATTGCACCAAAACGTTCCCGGTTGGTAAAAGGACATGGGGTTCTCATGTTAAGATTAGCACTCTACACCTATTGAACCACATTTGGTGTTAAAAATGAATGAAAACGTCATTTCGGTGTATACATGGTCCAATTTCGTCCAAATTGCACCAAAATGTTCCCAGTTGGCAAGAAAGACTTGGGGAAGCACTTTCCCATCTTAGTATTAGCGTTCAAGACCTATTGAACCACATTTGGTGTTAAGAACGCACAAAAACGTCATTTCGATGCATACTAGGTCTAATTTCATCCAAATTGCACCAAAACGTTTCCTGTTGGAAAGAAAGACTTGGGGAAGCACTTTCTCATGTTAGAATTAGCATTTAACACCTATTGAACCACATTTGGTGTTAAGAACGCACAAAAAGTCATTTCAATGGATACCTGGTCCAATTTAATCCAAATTGCACTAAAACGTTCCCTTTTGGAAAGAAAGATTTGGGGAAGCACTTTCTTATTTTAGGATTAGCATTCAAGACCTATTGAACCGCATTTAGTATTAAGAACGCATGAAAACGTCATTTCGATGCATACTTGGTCCAATTTCATCCAAATTGCATCAAAACGTTCCCAGTTGGCCAGAAATATATTGGGAAATACTTTACCTTGTTAAGATTAGCGTTGTAGACCTATTGAACCACATTTAGGGTTAAGAACGCACGAAAACGTCATTTCATTAAATACTTGATCTAATTTCGTCCAGATTGCACCAAAACGTGCTCGGTTGGCAAGAAAGACATTGTGAAGCACTTTGTCATGTTACGATTAGCGTTCTACACCTGTTGAACCACATTTGGTGTTAAGAACGCATGAAAACGTCATTTCGTTAAAACTTGATTTAATTTCATACAAATTGCACCAAAACGTGATTGGCTAGCGAGAAAAACATGGAGAAGCACATTTTCATGTTAGAATTAGCGCTCTAGACCTATTGAACCGCATTTAGTGTTAAGAACGCACCGAAACGGCATTTCGATGCATACTTGGTCCAATTTCATCCAAATTGTGCAAAAACGTTCCCGGTTGGCCAGAAAGACATAGGGAAGCACATTCTCATGTTAGGATTAGCATTCTAGACCTATTGAATCACATTTGGTGTTAAGAACGGACGAAAAAGTAATTTTGGTGCATACTTGGTCCAATTTCGTCCAAATTGCACCAAAACCTTCCCAATTGGCAAGAAAGACATGTGGAAACACTTTCTCATCTTAAGATTAGAGTTCTAGACCTATTAAACCACATTTAGTGTTAAAAACACACGAAAACGTCATATTGGTGTATATTTGGTCCAATTTCTTACAAATTCCACCAAATCGTTCCCTGTTGGCAAGAAAGACATGAGAAAGCACATTCTCATGTGAGGATTAGCGTTCTGGACCTATTGAACCACATTTAGTGTTAAGAACGCACGAAAATGTCATTTCGGTGCATAGTTGGTCCAATTTCGTCCAAATTGCACCAAAACGTTCCCAGTTTGGCATTAAAAACACAAGAAAACGCTATTCCGGTGCATACTTGGTTCAATTTCATCTAAATTGTACTAAAACGTTCCCGGCTTGCAAGAAAGACATGTGAAAACACTTTGACATGTTAGGATTAGCGTTGAAGACCCATTGAACCACATTTGGTGTTAAGAACGCACAAAGTCATCATTTCGTTAAATACATGATATAGTTTCGTCCAAATTACACCAAAACGTGCTCGGTTCTCAAGAAAGACTTAGTGAAATACATTCTCATGTTATTATTAGCGTTCTAGACCTATTGAATGTACAAAAACGTCATTTCGGTGAATACTTGGTTCAATTTCGTTCAAATTGTACCAAAACATTCCCGGTTGGCAAGAAAGGCCTGCGGAAAAACTTTCTCATGTTACAATTAGCGTTATAGACTTATTGAA
This sequence comes from Dryas drummondii, assembly GCA_003254865.1. Classification (NCBI taxonomy): domain Eukaryota; kingdom Viridiplantae; phylum Streptophyta; class Magnoliopsida; order Rosales; family Rosaceae; genus Dryas; species Dryas drummondii. The sequence continues at coordinate 10,105 of QANW01005169.1, forward strand.
TCATATTTGATGTTAAGAGTGCAAACATGGTCTAATTTCGTCCAAATTGCACCAAAACATGCTCGGTTGGCAATAAAGACATAGGGAAACACATTCTCATCTTAGGATTAGCGTTATAGACCTATTGAACCATATTTGGTGTTAAGAACGCACGAAAAAGTCATTTCGGTACATACTTGTTCCAATTTCGTCCAAATTGCACCAAATCGTTCCCGGTTGACAAGAAAGACCTGGGTACAAATTTTCTCATGTTAGGATTAGCGTTCTAGATCTATTGAACCACATTTGATGTTAAGAACGCACAAAAACGTCATTTAGGTGTATACTTGGTCTAATTTCATCCAAATTGAACCAAAACGTGCTCAATTGGCAAGAAAGACATAGGGGTGCACATTCTGATGTTAGGATTATCGTTTTACACCTATGAACCACATTTGGTGTTAAAAACGGATGAAAACGTTATTTCGGTGCATACATGGAAATTTCGTCCAAATTGCACAAAAACATTCCCAATTGGCAACAAAGACATGGAGAAACACTTTCTCATCTTAAGATTAGAGTTCTAGACCTATTGAACCACATTTGGTGTTAAGAACACACGAAAACGTCATATCGGTGTATATTTGGTCCAATTTCATACAAATTCCATCAAATCGCTCCCTGTTGGCAAGAAATACATGGGAAAGCATATTCTCATGTTAAGATTAGCGTTCTTGACCTATTGAACCACATTTAGTGTTAAGAACGCACATAAATGTCATTTCGGTGCATTCTTGGTCTAATTTCGTCCAAATTGCACCAAAACGTTCCCGGTTGGTAAGAAAGACATTGGGAAACACTTTCACATGTTAGGATTAGCGTTGTAGCCTATTGCGTAACATTTGGTGTTAAGAACGCACAAAAATATCATTTCGTTAAATACTTGAAGTAATTTCGTTCAAATTGCAACAAATTGTTCCCGGTTGGCAAGAAAGACATGAGAAAGCATATTCTCATGTTAGGATTAGTGTTCTAGACTTGTTGAACCACATTTGAGGTTAAGAACGCACGAAAACGTCATTTCGGTGCATACTTGGTTCAATTTCATCCAAATTGAAAACGTGAGAAAGACATGGGCAAACACTTTCTCATGTTAGTATTAGTATTCTAGATCAATTGAACCACATTTGATGTTAAGAACACACAAAAATGTCATTTCGTTGAAAGTTTGGTCTAATTTCGTCCAAATTGCACCAGAACGTGCTTGGTTGACAAGAAAGATATGGGGAAGCACATTCTCATGTTAGAATTAGCGCTCTACACCTATTTAACTACATTTGATGTTAAGGAAGCACGAAAACATCATTTCTGACCTATGATGAGTGTTCATTTTACGCTATTTTATGATACTAACTCTCTAACCTAGAGTGTTAGAACTCGATCCTTTTGTGTCTGTTGTCTTGTTTTTGTATTTTTAGGTTAAATGAAGCAATGATGGAGAAAGAAGCTAAATAAGGCTATTTTGAGCTAAAAATGGAAGAAATGGGAAAAAGAATGTTGAAGGAATCTGCTAGAAGGATCTAGAATCTGGAAGGAATTATTAGAGAATCTTAGACAGAATCTTTTGGGGAATCTTTTTGGTCAAGGTTGACTTTGGTCAAAGGTCAAAGTCAATGGTCAACCGTGCCACATCATCACATGACATGGACTACACATGCAGCCCATGCACTATGGGCCATGCACATATCCTATCCCAAAGGACCAAGGCCATGCGCCTATTGCAAGCCCAATTGGAGGAAGCCCAAATTGTGCCATTCCAAGGTCCAAGAGCCCAAGTCATACAGCCATGCACAAGCCATGCATCCCTAAAGCCCATCACGCCACTTGCTTGTTGCAGCCAGCCCATGTTCTTTTAATTGAAACCCTAGCCCATCACGCCTACAAAGAGAAAGCCTCAGGAATCCTAGCTGAAAAAGAAGTCAAAACCCTGGAAAATAGAGCACCAATTTCGACAACAATTCTGTAATTTTCCAGAACTAATAGGTAGTATGTCATATATGGTTGGAAAGATAAGGATGTTAGCTTCGCAGGGAATTTTACGGATTTCAATTCCGAGTTTTCTATCTCAAGATATGGTCATTTTAGTGGAGGTAGCGCAGCAATTCCGCGAGCTGAAAAGGGAGTTACGCCCAAAAAGAGCCCAAATCAGCCCAAGGCCCATGCTTGGCCGAAAATTATAAGTCTTGGTGTGCAAGGACTGCACTTATCCCACATTGAAGAGAAAGAGAAATCTCAGCCCCACTCTCCTCTATAAATACATCTTTATAACTCAAAGAGAGGGTTCTCCTCTCTGAATTTTCAGAAACCCTAGCCTAGTCTCTCTCTCTTTCTTGCCGCACACCCTTGCCCCCTTCTCTCTCTTTCTTTTCTTTTTCCCACGCAAACCCTAGCAGCCACCATCTCTTTCTTTTTATTTTCCTTGTCACAGCCACCATCTCTCTTTGTGTTTCCTTTTTATTTTGTGCTGAACCGAAGGAGCCTTAGGAGGAGTGCCATCCTGTGCCGCCGCTGCTGCCACCTTGTGCCGCCGCTGCTGCTACCTTGTGCCGCCGCCACTGCCACTCTAGGGATGTTCTCTTTGTTTTTCTTTTGGAATTCTAGTTTTTAATTGCTTTGTTTAGTTAATTTGATTTCCAACATGGATTGAGATTTTATTTATACATTTCAGTTTACTTTTATTAATTTAATTATGTAAGTTTATTTATTCTATCTTGCATATTAGTTGTAGATTGATTATTGGATTTGCCATGCTTTAACAAATCATTTATCCGTCTCTTGATCGATTAGTTTGATGTTTGCATGTATTAAATATCCATTATCTGTTTAAATCTGTCACTAGTTGTTTGCGTCCTTTGACTGGCTACCTTAGGATAATTGCATCTAGTTTATTTGTTAGGTTTAGCTGTGAAATAATCAAAGATACTAAATCACAAGTAACAAGGGAATAAGGGATTATTCTTGGTAATGGGGTTGGGCGACCTCTATAAGGAAATAATCAAAGCTTATATGTTGTGCATGTTTGATGTTCTCACAGATCTTAATGACTCTTGCATGGGTAACAGCTGCCTTAGCTTAGCACTAGGGAACATGTAAGTTAACTGATTAAGGAAGGCCCAAGAAGCTCTTAGTTTATGCCTTAGGAGAACAATTGCGAGAAAGTAACTAATCAACCTTTTTAGCAGTCAAAATTTAGTACATTGTGTTTGAATTAATTGTCATTAGCCTTGGATGGTTAGAGTATGCATATCTGATTTGAAACTGAAAACTTAACATTGTAAGATAGAATAATGGGTGTGTGCGTGTGGTGATGTGTGCGTGAGTTCCATCTTTCTAAAACCCCCCGTTTAGTTATTCTACTGATTAATTGAATTGATTTGTTGTTTATTAACCATTCCCTGTGCGATCGATCTCGTGCTTGTACGCTTTGCTACTAATGCGATTCGTGCACTTGCGAGTATACTTAGAATGAGATATGGTTTTATTTTGTTCTAAGAAAACATTCAACAACCTAAACGCGCAAAAAGATCATTTCGGTGTACACTCAGTCCAATTTCATCAAAAGTCAACAAAAACGTGACTGGGCGGCAAGGAAGGCATGGGAAGTACGTTCTCATGTTGGGATTAGCGTTCTAGTCCTAATGAGCAGCATGATATCTTACGAATGCACGAAAAGGTTATTTCGGTGTACACTCAGTCCAATTTCGTCAAAACTGACCTAAAACGCTCCCGGTCGGAATGGAAGAAATGGGGAAGAACGTTCTCATGTTTGGATTAGCATTTTAGGCCTAATGAGTAGGGATGGCAACGGGGCGGGGCGGGGCCGGGGGTGCCACCCCCATCCCCCGTCCCCGAAATTTTTTGAATCCCCTAATCCGCCCCAAATCCCCGACTATGTAAACCGGGATTCCCTGTCCCCGACCCCGCCGGGGAGTGGCTTCCCCGAACCCGCCCCTAATCTCCCACCTATGTAAAGAGAGATCGCAGAGAGAGGATGGCGAGTGGCAAACGGCGACGGCGACCAGAGAAGGAGATTGCAGAGAGAGGACGGTAAACGGCGACAGCGAGAGGGCGAGACAGAGAAGCGACTGGCGAGACTCGGGGTTGCGAGACAGAGGGGTGAGATGGTGGCGAGAGAGCGGCGAGACAGAGATGGTGGCGAGAGAGCGGCGAGACAGAGATGGTGGTGAGAGGGCGAGACAGAAAGGGCGAGACAGAGAGGGCGAGACAGAGAGTGCGAGACAGAGGGACGATCAGCGAAATCTCCAAGAGCGACTCGATGGTGGAGACTGGCGACTTGGCGAGAGGGCGGTGCGACTGCGTGAGAGACCCAGTGACTGAGAGAGATAGAGTTAGAGACTGAGAGTGAGAGTCTGAGAGATTAGATATTTAGATCACAGTGTTTTTTTTTTTTTTTTGTGTTTAGGGTTTGGTGTTTTGGGGTTTTAAAACATATATATAAATATATAATTTAACAAACATACATTTATATATGTTAATACATTTAACAAAAATACATATTAATACCCTAAACATATATATTTGTTAATTTACTTAAAAAATAATTTAACAAGTATATGTTTTTTCATTTATATAAAGCTTAGGGTTTAGGTTATTAATTTTATGATCTAAATTATGTATAAATATATAAATTGGAAGAATAAGGTTAGGGTTTAGGGTTTAGGTTATTAATTTTATTATCTAAATTGTGTATAACTATAGGGTTTAAGATTAATAAGTTTTGGGTTTAGGGTTTATGGGGTTTAGGCTTTTAGGGTATAGGGTATAGGGTATAGGATTTAGGGTTTTATTATCTAAATGGAATAATAAGTTTAGGGTTTAGGCTGTATGGGGTTTAGGCTTTTAGGGTATAGGGTGTAGAATATATGGTATAGGGTATAGGTTTAGGGTATAGGGTTTAGGATTTAGGGTTTTATTATCTAGATTGGAATAATAAGTTTAGGTTTTAGGCTTTATGGAGTTTAGGCTTTTAGGGTATAGGGTTTAGAATATAAGGTATAGGGTATAAGGTATAGGATTTAGGGTATAGAGTATAGGGTTTAGGGTATATGGTATATGGTAGGGTATATGGTATAGGGTACATAGGGTTTAGGGTTTAGGGTTTTATTATCTAAATTGTGTATAAATATATAAATTGGAAGAGTAAACTCATAAGAACTTGTTGGTCTGATGGTAAGGAGCTGTGGGAGAAAACTTGAGGTGCCAAGTTCGATCCCCCTACATGACACTTTTAACACTAAAATTTTAATAATATATATTTGGTGTAAACGGGGGGGTTCGGGGTCGGGGAAGCCAAAACCATACCCGCCCCGCCCCCGACTCAGGTCCCCGCCTAAATCCCCGAATCCGAACCCGGCCCCATTTATCTCCCCCATTAGGGTTTTAATCGGATCGGGTCCCTGCGGGGATTTTCGCCATCCCTACTAATGAGCCGCATGATGTCTTACAAACTGACGATAAAGTCATTTCAGTGCACACTCAGTTCAATTTGGTCCAACCTGACCTAAAATGCTCATAGTCGGAAAGGAAGACATGGGGAAGCACGTTCCCATGTTGGTATTAGCATTCTAGGCCAAATGAACTGCATGTTGTCTTACGAACACACGAAAATGTCTTTTCGGTGTACACTATATCCAATTTCGTCAAAACTAACATAAAATTCTCCCAATCCAAAAGGAAGACATGGGGAAGCACGTTCTCATGTTGGGATTAGCGTTATAGGTCTAATGAACCGCATGATATCTTACAAACGCACAAAAAGGTCATTTCGGTGTACACTCAATCCAATTTCGTCAAAAGTCAACAAAAATGTGATCGGGCGGCAAAGAAGTCATAGGTAAGCACTTCTTATGTTGGGATTAGTGTAGTGGGCCAAATGAATCGTATGATGTCTTGTGAACGCACGAAAAGGTCATTTCGGTGCACAGTCAGTCCAATTTCGTCAGCACTGACCTAAAACATTTCTGGTCGGAAAGGAAGAAATGGGGAAGCACGTTCTCATGTTGGGATTAATGTTCTATGCCTAATGAACCGCATGATAGCTTACGAACACACAAAAAGGTTATTTCGGTGCACACTCAGTCCAATTTCGTTGAAACTAATCTTAAACGCTCCCGGTCGGAATGGAAGAAATGGGGAAGCACGTTCTCATGTTTGGATTAGTGTTTTAGGCCTGATGAACCACATGATGTCTTACAAACGCATGAAAAGGTCATTTCCGTGCACACTCAGTTCAATTTCAACCAAACTGACCCAAAATGCTCCCGGTCAGAAAGGAAGACATGGGGAAGCATGTTCCTATGTTGGTACTAGCGTTCTAGGCCAAATGAACTGCATGTTGTCTTACGAACGCATGAAAAGGTCTTTTCGGTACACACTCAATCCAATTTCGTCAAAACTGACATAAAATGCTCCCAATCCGAAAGGAAGACATAGGGAAGCACGTTCACATGTTGGGATTAGCGTTATAGGCCTAATGAACCACATGATGTCTTCCGACTGCACGAAAAGGTCATTTCAGTGCACACTCAATCCAATTTCGTCAAAAGTCAACAAAAACGTGCCCGGGCGGCAAAGAAGTAATGGGTAAGTACTTTCTCATGTTGGGATTAGCATTCTAGGCCTAATGAACTACATGACGTCTTAAGATTGCACTAAAAGTTTATTTCAGTGAACACTTAGTCCTAATTTAACAAAAGTGACCTAAAATGTGACCGGATGGCAAGGAAGACATGGGATCCTCCTCATTCCAAGCACACTCAATCCTATTTCGTCAAAACTGACCTAAAATGCTCCCAGTCGGAAAAGAAGAAATGGGAAACCACGTCCTTATGTTGGGATTAGCGTTCTAGGCCTAATGAATCGCATGATGTCTTACGAACGCACGATGTCTGACGAACACAGGAAGAGGCCATTTCGGTGCACACTCAGTCCAATTTCGTCAGAACTGACCTAAAACGCTCCTGGTCGGAATGGAAGAAATGGGGAAGCACGTTCCCATATTAGGATTAGCGTTCTATGCCTAATGAACCGCACGATTTTTAACAAACGCGCGAAAAGGTCATTTTGGTGTACACTTAGTCCAATTTCGTTAAAAGTCAACAAAAACATGATCGGGCGGCAAGGAAGTCATGGGTAAGTACTTTCTCATGTTGGGATTAGCGTTCTAGGCCTAATGAACCGCATGATGTCATACGAAAGCACGAAAATGTCATTTCGATGAGCACTCAGTCCAATTTCCTCAAAACTGACCTAAAATGCTCCCAATCTGAAAGGAAGACATAGGGAAGCACGTTCTCATGTTAGGATTAGTGTTATAGGCCTAATGAACTAGCTGATGTCTTACGAACGCACGAAAAGGTCATTTCGGTGCACACTCAGTCTAATTTCATTAAAAGTCAACAAAAACGTGCCCGGGCGGCAAGGAAGTCATGGAGGAGTACTTTCTCATATTGAGATTAGCGTTCTAGGCCTAATGAACCACATGATATCTTGCGATCGCACGAAAAGTTTATTTTAGTGCACACTCGGTCCAAATTCACCAAAAGTAACCTAAAACGTGACAGGATGGCAAGGAAGACATGGGGAAGCACTTTCTCATGTTGGGATTAACGTTTTAGGCCTAATAAATCACATGATGTCTTACAAATGCACGAAAAGGTCATTTCGGTGCACACTCACTCCAATTTCGTCAAAACTGACCTAAAACGCTCCTGGTCGGTAAGGAAGAAATGGGGAAGCATGTTCTCATGTTGAGATTAGCGTTCTATGCCTAATGAACCGCACGATGTCTTACGAATGCATGAAAAGATCATTTCGGTGCACACTCATTCCATTGTCGTCAAAACTGACCTCCCAGTCAGAAAGGAAGACATGGGAAGCACGTTCTCTTGTAGGCCTAGTGAATCACATGATGCCTTACGAACGCACGAAAAGGTCATTTTGTTGCACACTCAGTCCAATTTCATCAAAAGTCAACAAAACAGTGCCTGTCCGGCAAGGAAGTCGTGGGTAAGCACTTTCTTATGTTGGGATTAGCGTTCTGAACCTAATGAATCGCATGATTTCTTACAAACGCATGAAAAGGTCATTTCGGTGTACATTCTGTCCAATTTCATCAAAAGTCAACAAAACATGAACGGGAGGCAAGGAAGTCATGGGTAAGCACTTTCTCATGTTGGGATTAGCGTTCTAGGTCTAATGAACCGCATGATGTCCTACTAAAGCAGGAAAAGGTCATCTCGGTGCACACTAAATCCAATTATGTTAAAACTGACCTAAAATGCTCCCAATCCGAAAGGAAGATATGGAGAAGCACGTTCCAATGTTGGGATTAGCGTTATAAGCCTAATGAAACATATGATGTCTTACGAACGCACGAAAAGGTCATTTATGTGCCCACTCAGTCCAATTTCATCAACAGTCAACAAAAACGTGCCCAGACGGCAATGAAGTCATGGAGAAGTATTTTCTCAAGTTGGGATTAGCGTTCTAGGCCTAATGAACCACATGATGTCATACGATAGCACAAAAAGTTTATTTTGATTCACACTCAGTCCAAATTCAACAAAAGTGACCTAAACCGTGGCTGGATGGCACAGAAGACATAGGGAAACATGTTCTCATGTTGGAATTAGCGTTATAGGCCTAATGAACCGCATGATGTCTTACAAATGCACGAAAATGTCATTTTGGTGCACACTCAGGCCAATTTCGTCAAAACTGACCTAAAATGCTCCCAGTCAGAAAAGAAGATATGGACAAGCACGTTCTCTTGTTGGGATTAGCCTTCTAGGCCAAATGAACCACATGATGTCTAACGAACGCACAAAATGGTCATTTCTCTGCACACTCAGTCTAATTTCGTCAGAAGTGACCTAAAACGCTCTTGGTCAGAAAGGAAGAAATGGAGAAGCACGTTCTCATGTTGAGATTAGCGTTCTATGCCTAATGAACTGCATGATGTCTTACGAACGTAGGAAAAGATCATTTTGGTGCACACTCATGTTGATTATTTTCTTAGAACAAAATAAAAACATATTCTATTATAAGTTTACTCGCTAGTGCACGAATCGCTTCTGTAGCAAAGCGTACAAGCACGAGGTCGATCCACAGGGAATGGTTAATACACAACAAATCAATTCAATAAATCAAAAGAATAACTAACAGGGGGTTTCAGGAGAAATGAAACACACGCACACCTCACCACACACACGCACCCATTATCCTATCTTGTAATCTTAAGTTTTCAGCCATCAAATCAGATATGCATACTCTAACCATCCAAGGCTAATGACAAATCAATTCAAACACAATGTATCAAAGTTTGACTGCTAAAAATGTTTGTTTAGTTACTTTCTCGCAATTGTTCTCCTAAGGCATAAATTAAGAGCTTCTTAGGCCTTCCATAACCAGTTAACTTACATGTTCCCTAAGCGGACTTAAGACAACTGTTATCCATGCAAGAGTCATTAAGATCTATGAGAACGTCAAACACGCACAACATACAAGCTTTGATTATTTCCTTATAGAGGTCCTACAAAACCATTACCGAGAATAATCCCTTATTCTCTTGTTACTTGTGATTTAGTGTCTTTGATTAGTCCACAACTAAACCTAACAAATAAACTAGATGCAATTATCCTAAGGTGGCCAGTCAAAGGAAGCAAACAACTAGTGACGGATTCAATCAGATAATGAGAATTAGATACATGCAAACATCAAATTAATTCATCAAGAGACGGATAAACGATTTGTTAAAGCATGACATATCTGAAAATCAACTTACAACTAACATGCAAGATAGAATAATAAACTACATAATTAAAACATAAAAGAAAATCTGAATAATATAAATGAACTCCCAATCCATATTAAAATAAATTCAGAAACACAAAATTAAAAGAAAATAAGAATTCTAGAAGAAAAGAAAATTGGAAACCAAACGAAACATCACTAGGGGGCTGCGGCAAGGAGAGGAGACGAAGGACACACCTAGCAAGCTGGAGGAACCCACGACAAGGTGAGCTTGGGCTTGCGGCACAAGGCTAGACTCCTTCTTTCTCTAACTTGTCACGCCAATCAGCCTCTCTCTCTCTCTCTGAAATTCTGAAAGTGTAAAATATGGGAACCCTAAATTATGAGAGAATATGATGTATATATAGAGGTGAGGGAGAAATCCTTGTGAGGCAAGGCTTTAGGGTGTGCGGCAGCTAGGGTTAGGAAACCTATGGGGGTGCTGCATAGGCTTGAGCTTTGGGCTTAAGTAAGTTGCGCATAGGCCTAGGGTTTCAGTCACACATGTGCGCATGGGCTACCACATGGGTCTTGGCGTGATGGGCTTTGGGCTGCTAGGGTTAGCGCATGGCTTGCATGGCATGTGCATGCATGCATGGGCTGCCACCTTGCAATCGACTTTCACATAGGCCCATGGCCCATTTGACTTGATGACATGTCATAGTTGACCCTTGACCATTGACTTTGACTTCCCATTTCGCCCCTCATTTCCCCTTGGATTCGAATTCATTTCTTCCCTCCATTTGATTCCATGGATGTCCACCACCTTTTAAAAGCTTCTGGAACCTTGACTTGATAGAGTTGACTTTGACCAACCTTTCCTAGTCCAACTAGGATTTCTAGTAAATGAATGATTCTTTGTCCATTTTGACTTCTCGTAATGACCATATTGCCCCTGGAGTCTCCTAGTGTCATTAGGACTCATTTCCCTAGTAGGGTTAGGTTTCCTAGTTCAACCAGGAATTCCTGCTCCAATTAGGATTTCTCATTTCTGGCTCGACAATGATGATTCTGGGCTTGATGTTTCCCCGTGTGACTATGAATCCTCATTAGACTAGGATTTCAGCTCTTTTCCTGGTTTGACCATAAATTGACCCATTTTCCTAGTTTGACCAGGAAATGTCCCAAAATGGCTCCATTTGCTCCATTTTCCTATTTCTATTTCATTTGACCTGAAAAGACAAAAATAAGATAACAAACACGAAATATCGAGTTCTAACACTCTGGGTTAAGAAATTAGTATCATAAAGTGATGCAAAATGCACACTCATCAACTCAATCCAATTTCCTCAAAACTGACCTAAAATGCTCCATGTTAGAAAGGAAGACATGAGAAGCACGTTCTCTTGTAGGCCTAGTGAATCGCATAATGTCTTATGAACGTACGCAAAGGTCATTTCGGTGCACACTCAGTCCAATTTCGTCAAAAGTCAACAAAACAATGCCCGTGAGGCAAAAGAAGTCATGGGTAAGCACTTTCTCATGTTGGGATAAGCGTTCTAGGCCTAATGAATCGCATGATGTCTTACAAATGCACGAAAAGGTCATTTCGGTGCACACTCAGTCCAATTTCATCAAAAGTAAACAAAAACGTGACCGGGCGGCAAGTAAGTCATGGGTAAGCACTTTCTCCGGTTGGGATTGTCGTTCTAGGCCTAATGAACCGCATGATATCTTACGAACGCATGAAAAGGTCATTTCGATGCACACTCAGTTCAATTTCATCAAAAGTCAACAAAAACGTGATCGGGCAGCAAGTAAGTCATGGGTAAGAACTTTCTCCTGTTGGGATTAGCGTTCTAGGTTTAATGAACCGTGTAACGCCCTGAACCTCGAGCCCATAAAAATACTGAAACATTGCCTTTCAACCCTTTTTCAAACATTGAGCCATGCACATAAATATAAATAAATACATTTCTTTCAAATAAAACATTTATATAAAACCACTGTATTAAAAATGTTTAATAAAACTATGGTGAGTCCCACTGCCTCGTCTTCTCCTCATTGCCTCCTCAGCCTGCTTAACCTGCAAAACATCAATCATACTGCACCATATCCATGGTACACTGGGTCATTCAAACAAACAACCCGGTAAGCTCACTAGAGCTCGTATGAGTGAAATGACGTAATAATTATCCTCAATAAATAATCACATGGCTTCAAAATACTTTTCCTAAATTATCACAATTTACAATCCACAAAATATTCACAATAATTCCAAGGCAAAAATAATTAATCTTCATAAGTCTGCAATTCCTCAATCACATAATATTCCAATCACCAATAATCCAAGCGTTAAGAAAATCATAATTCCTCAATTCACATAAAATCCACCAATAATAATAAATCAATTCGGCAATTCAAATGCCTAAACGTCAACTATTAACCTCAACATCAACCATTCACATCGTAACCCATAATCTCAATGCATAAATTATCCTCATTTCCATTCTCAAAGATTCAAGCCTAGACTTTACCAAGTCCTAGCCAAACCAATTCCTAGCAAACAAATGCATACAATGTTGGGTCCTTAAATGTTTGCATTTTAGGCCCTCTATCTTCATGTAGTTAGTACTTAGTCCCTACATTTTATGTATTTATTCGTGTTTTTCTCTTTTGTAGGTGGAAAGCCCATAGGAATTAAATGGATGCAAATCAGCCCATTTCGAGCTTAAATGAATATTTGTTGTTTAAAGGGAAGGCCAAGATCAAGAGAGGGTCCAAGAGCATGAAGAAATGAAAGCCCAGCCCAAACCACATAGGAAGTGGCGTGTATGCTAGAAGAAAAGGGCTGGCCGCACCTTGCAAGGCTTTCCTTCCTAATTGGGCTCTAAAAATCAGATTTGGGATTACTTGATTTATTTCATTTTAATTCCTGATTTATTGGAGGCCCATTAGGGGAGGAAATCAGCTACACCATGCGCAAAAGAGAGAGAGAAACCCTAGGGCCTTGCGCAAGTCACTTAAGCCCAAGAAGCCAAGCCCTAGCAGCCGCATCTTCTTTCTCCAAACCCTAGCTGGCCGCACATTCTTCCTTCTCAAAACCCTAGCTTCTGCACACCCTTATATATACATCTCTTTCTATCATTTTGGGGGTTCAGACACTTGGAAAAAAATCAGAAAATAGAGAGAGAGGGGCTGCTGGAGGTGTGAGCTCTCCTTGGGGTGTTTTCTCTTCTTCTTCTTCTTTTCTTGTATTTGTTAGATGAAAAACATGATTACGTGGCTGTTCTTGTTTTCTAGCATGAACTAATCACGTTTTCTAGGGCCTAGGATTCAGCCCTAGGCCGAATATTCAATGGATTGGTGATGTAGTTGCTGTTTGTTTAATTCCATGGATTTGATGATTTTGATTTCACTTTAATCATTGTTCTCTATGTGTTTTTAATCCTTGATTGATCACCTAGGGTTATTGCATCTAGAATTTAATCAATTTAGGGTGAGGACAACCAATCAGCCCCTAATACAAGTGATAAACAATCTAGGGCTTAGTAATTGACTAAAATCTGATTGTGTGAAATCAATTTTAAATCACCTAGGGTAGACGCCATGCACTAGGGGTTTAATTGCATTTATTTTCTCATATAAGCTTAATGAATTCTGTTTGTGCGTTCCTATGTAGATGCCATGCATAGGTCACATATAGAGTACAAGAACTAGGGTAGACGCCATGCACTAGTTTATACATTTGGGGAATTATGCATTTCATGNCGTCATGCACTTATACATTTGGGGAATTATGCATTTCATGCTATGCCATAGGTGAATATGCGAATGCATTCATCAATAGGAATTAAAGGTAGGTTAAATTGCACCA
>QANW01005177.1:0-31967 GCA_003254865.1 Dryas drummondii
TCTCAGCGACGACTGCCGACGGCGTGCCGTCGCGCACCGCATCCTCGACCACCGCCAGCACCGCCTCGTCATCGCGAGGCTGCGCATGGATGACGTTGGCGGAGGATAGCCCCGCCTGGGCAAGGCCCGGTGCGTAAAGGTCGTTGCGGCAGCTCGCCCACAGCACCGGCCCGCCGACGCACAGCGCTTCGCGGCCCGCCACACCTGCGAGGAACAGCGTCGTGGCCGCATCATCAGCGAGCGAGCAGCTCTGTGCAGTCGCCTCGTGCAGAGCGCCGCCACGCAGCCCTCCCCCGCCAAGCCGACCGTCGAGTTCGGCAAGCCCGAACGGCATGATCCGGTGCTCGACCACGGGGGACGCGATCGTCCGCAGATGCGCGAGCGTGGATGTAAGCGAGGCGTGGGCAGCGGGCATGAATGGCAGACTCTACGTGTTCTCTTTATGTTCCGTTACGATCTCCAACAGGTCAAGCGGTTTGAACGTCCCGATCCGGGCATGAGGTGTACCGCGCCCCTCCACATACGAGAGGGAACGGACAAAATACGTACCGACAACAAATCGCGAATTATTCGCTTTCGTTCGGCGACTCGGTGACTCATAGAATCGTCATGCCGATCCGCCCCGAGAACCGCTGGCTCTACCCGATCGACTGGCGGCAGCTGTCGCTGACTGTCCGGTTCGACCGTGCCGGTGCGCGGTGCGAGCATTGCGCGCGACCGCACATGCGGCGTGTGGCGCACCTGGGTGACGGCCGTTGGTGGGATGCCGATGCGAAGTGCTGGCGGTCTGCCCGCGGCAAGCGGATCGCGATCAAGGGCGGCTTTGCGCTCGCTGCGGTGCGTACGACCTACGTCGTCCTGGCATGTGCCCATCTCGATCACGACCCTGGCAACAGCGCGCCTGCCAACCTGGCGGCGCTGTGCCAGCGCTGCCACATGATCCACGACGCAGCCGAGCATCGCTGGCAGCGCTGGTGGAATGTGTTTCGGCGTCGGGCCATCCGCGACCTGTACGAGGATCCGCGGATTACGCGCGAGCGGCTGGCGCAGCGTTGAGCGCGTGACAGTGCCCTCGGCATCTCTGTGTGCCGTATCGTCTTTGTCTCGCTGCTCGTCATGGCTAAGGCGCGCGCTGGTTTTCCAAGGAGTAGACTCGCATGAACATCAGTGAATTGGCCAAGGGCGTCGCAGGCGTGACCGGCACAAGCGAGGCGGACGCCAAGACCGCGATCAACGCAGTGTTCGATCGGATCGCCGATGCAGCCGCCAAGGGTGAAGAGGTCGCCATCCCTGGCTTCGGCAAGTTCGCGGTCAAGGATCGGCCCGAGCGGGACGGTCGCAATCCGTCCACCGGCGAAGCGATCAAGATCGCGGCGTCGAAGAAGCTGGCGTTCACCGCCGCCAAGGGGCTGAAGGACAAGCTTTAGGATCATCGTGCCGGCGGGTTCGTCCGCCGGGACCAACCGGGGAGGCTCGCGACATGTGCAATCGGTATCGAATGACCGCGAAGCAGGCCGAGCTCGCCGCGACCTTTGGCATCCGTCCGCCCTACGAAGAGGACGAGACGTTCCCGGTCGGTGACATCTTCCCGACCGGCACCAAGACGCCCTTCTTTGGCTCGGTGATCGTCCAGGACGGCTCGACCCGCCGACTTGAGCGGATGGAATGGGGGGTGCCGACGCAGGTGCCGAGCAAGCGCGATCCGTCGGTCAAGCTGACCAAATACGTGACCAACGTGCGTAACCTCAGTTCCAGCTTCTGGCGCTCGATGCTGACGACGCCAGCGCGGCGCTGCCTGGTCCCGGTGACCGCCTTCTCGGAGTACGGAGTTGCTCCGGGTGAGGACGGCAAGAAACCGTTGCACTGGTTAGACGTGCCAAGCCGGCCGATCTTCGCCTTCGCGGGAATCTGGCGGCCCATGGATCGCGGTAACGCCTACGGCTTTCTGACAACCGAGCCCAATGCCGTCGTGGCACCGATCCACCCCAAGGCAATGCCCGTAATCCTGCATGACGATGATTACGAACGGTGGCTCACCGCGCCTTGGGACGAGGTGAAGGAGACGGTAGCGCCTTACCCTTCGCAGCTGATGCGGATCAATTGATCCGGCGAGGCGGACTGAACCACCAAGGACACTGCGTTTCGTGCTTTCGAGTGTCAATTCAGCTACGCTATCATGAACCAGCGTGCCGACGCACGACGGTCGGGACAATGACGTCCCGTTGTGACCTGGCGGAAGGCTCGGTAGCCGGAGCTCCCGGCTCGCCTCCGATGCCTGAAGCTCGCTCGATATCTTTGATTCTACGGGTTGTCCTCGCCATCGTCAGTATCGATGTCAGGAGGCAGTCCACGATGAAGCACGACCTTGACAAATCGGGCGTTCCACGAGATATACCGTTACAGCAACGCTAAGCGCTGTCCCGGTTCGCCGGGCAGCAAATCCTATGGCCGCCCTTGGGCGGCCATAGCTGTTTCTGGGATACGTTCGTGAGAATCCTTTACGTCGACGAGTCAGGCGACCTCGGCGCTCTTCCCGCGATCCCTGCCCCCAACGACCAGCCCGTCCTGGTGCTCGGCGCGCTGATCGTTGACGTCGCGCGGCTCGAGGCGATCACCCAGGACTTTCTGAGCCTCAAGCGCCACTGGTTTCCTGGCCTTAACTACCTGTCCAACAATCACCTCGATCGCATCCTCCCGGAGATCAAGGGTGCCGATCTCCGCCGCGCCGCGACGCGCCAGGGACGCAATCAGCGCCGGCACGCGATCGGCTTCCTCGACCAGCTCATGGCGATGCTGGCCCATCACGACGTCAAGCTGCTAGCCCGCGTCTGGATCAAGGGCCTCGCCCAGCCATTCGACGGTCGGTCAGTCTACACATCCTCGATCCAGGGCCTCTACACCTATTTCGAGTCTTATCTGACCGCTCAGGACGATCTCGGCGTTTGCATCGCCGATAGCCGTGATCCCTGGAAGAACGCCAATGTCGCGCATTCGATCTTCACTCAGAAGTTTCGCGCCTCCTCGACTGTCTACAGCCGGATCGCCGAGCTGCCGACCTTCGGCCACAGCGAGAACCACGCCGGCATCCAGGTCTGCGACATCATCTGCTCGGCGCTGCTCTACCCAATCGCGGCGGAGGCCTATTGCACCGGCCACGTTGCCAACGTGCATGTCCAGCCGACCGCCGCAGCGCTTCGCCAACGTTTCGGGCCGATGTTGAAGGCGATGCAATACCGATACCAGGATGCCAATGGCAAATGGATCGGCGGGATCGTCGTCTCCGACGCTCTGGCGCAACGTCACGCTGGCGCAATGTTCGCCTGATCAAAAGACAGGACCGGGAAGATGGGTAAGGCCAGAAACCGCAAGCTTCGGGCGGGCGGCTTCGCGCTAGATCCCGGCTACCGCGAGCCGATGAGGGACGGCGCGCAGGGGAGTTGAGGTTGGCGTCAGCGATGACGTCCGTCGAGCCACGATCAGCATGCTCTTGACCGTTCGACGCTCCAACCCCGTTGGCTCAGGATGGCGGGTCCATATCAGGGAAGCCGCCGCGGCAGCTGCTGGCCTCTAACTCGTCTCAAGTGCAGATAGGGAGTAACACGGGCGCGGACCGAAGCATTACGTCTGCATAGCGGGAGACGAGGGTGACGGACGACGAACTGACCTGGGCGAGCGAAAGTGCCGCCTACCTGCGTGAAGTGAGGCGCACCGCCCACAACGAGTTCACCGCCGCGATGGAGAACTTCAAGGGAAATGAGAACCGCGGGCAGGACTGGTTCCACGAAGGCAAGAGCTGCATCCTGGCGATCTACCACTATTCCGAGGAGTTCGCGCCCGACCCGACGGTGCCCGGCGCATGCTTCAGCTCGCCCGGCCACTTTTCCTCGAAGTTGGACGAGTACGAAGCCTTCGTGGTCTCGATGCAGGACAAGCTGCAGAGGACGCTTCGGAAGTTCATCAAGAAGTCCGGGCCCACGATGCCCTACCAAGCGACGGATCTGCTGGAATTGCTGTTCCGGCTTCGTACGGCGATTGAGTTCGTCCGTTCACGCGGACCTCGGAGGCTGAGCCCGGCGACTAATGACGCACGGACGATTGTGAAGCGGGCAGCCCGTCAGTTCCACGAGTCGGTGCTCGCCTTGCGCCGACATCCGCATGGCGGCGAAGCGCTCGCGATTAAGAACGAATGGGATTGCCAGTATCTGTTCAAATCGATCCTCGCAGCCCTCGTGCACGATATCAGGATGGAGGAGTGGAGTCCGTCGGTAGGCGGAAGCTCCGCCCGCTGCGAATTCTTGCTCAAAAGCCATCGCCTTATGATCGAACTCAAGTACGCTCGCGCCAAGGCCGATGGGAAGGCGTTCAAGACAGGGCTGCTGACCGACTTCAGGGACTACGGCGGCCACCCGGATGTCGACGCCGTGGTGGTGCTGATTTATGACCCGACGCAGGTGCTCGAGCACGCCGTGCAGCTGCAAGCGGACCTCTCGGTGCCGACCAATGGTCTTTCGGAAGTCGCTGTCATCGTGTCTCCGCCCCGGTCTGCCGATGGCGTGTAGGCAATTCGCGGAGATGCCGAGCAGGCGGGTAAGAATCCCACAACAAGCAATCCAAGATGGCGCGACCATCGGGGGCCCTGGGCAGCCGTTGGGCCGCTTGGCCTCCAGTAGTCTCCTAAATAATACTCATTAACTGGCTGTCACAGCAGCTGGCTTGGGGATGAGGCGCGACCTTCGGCAACAGCACCGCCAGCGCGATTATGGCGATTGTGGCCAGCCCGGCCGCAGCGCCGAAGGCGTAACGCCAGCCGAACAGGGGTCACTGCACGAAAGTGAAGTTTACGTACGCTAGGATCGAACGAACGGCGAACGCGGACGGTCCTAACGTCTGAAGGGAATGACGACAGCCTGATCGAGGAAGACGCGCATGCCTTTTTCTTTAACGGTCTGGCGGAAGGCGGCATGAGCCGCATCGTCGGTCGCGAAGAGGTCATCCCACACCGTGGACGTTCCATTCTCATTTTCCACTTCGAGCGACCAACCCGGCTCATTCTCGAGCCTTATGATATTTACACTCACGGTGATGCCCTGCTCTGTAACGACGCCGGATAGGCTCGAAGTGACGATGTTGGGGTCGCGTTCGTGCATCACTCTTTCCTCATGCTTTGCTACGGTTTGGCAGCGGCGCCTTCGAGCGCCTTGTAGAGCGCTGTTTTACCGACTTTGAGCCGCGTGGCCGCCTCCCGGACCGTCAGGCCTGCCGCGATATGATCGCGCGCCTTGCGCAATTTGTCAGGCGTGATGACCGGACGCCGACCGCCAAGGCTCCCCCGTTCCCGCGCAGCCTTCAAGCCGGCGTTGGTGCGCTCGCGGATCAGGTCGCGCTCGAACTGGGCGAGCGAGCCGAAGATGTTGAACACGAGCATCCCGCCCGACGT
Source organism: Dryas drummondii (assembly GCA_003254865.1). Lineage (NCBI taxonomy): Eukaryota > Viridiplantae > Streptophyta > Magnoliopsida > Rosales > Rosaceae > Dryas > Dryas drummondii. Next base: position 5,438 of record QANW01005177.1, read on the forward strand.
GGTGGTGTCGATCTGCTCGGTGAGCGATCGGAAACCAACGCCACGCGCGGCCAGTTCGCCGACCTTTTCGATCAGGTGGCTCATTGAGCGACCGAGGCGGTCCAGCTTCCATACAACTAGCGTGTCACCGCCACGTAGATAGGCCAGGGCCTCGGCAAGCCCCGGCCTATCAGTTTTAGCGCCGGACGCATGGTCGTCGAAGATGCGCTCGCATCCGGCCGCGTTGAGCGCGTCGTTCTGTAGCGCCAGCTTCTGGTCGCCGGTCGATACCCGCGCATAGCCGATCAGCGCCACGGTCGGTTCCGATCTGTCCGTTGTCCCATCGATTTGCATTCTTGTCCGAATCGCCATCGCGGGTCCAGAGTTGACGGACATATTCATGCTGGCCGCCAGAGGACCGTCTGACGGACAGTGCGGGAAAGGTCGTGACGCATGGCAAGACGGCAGTTGCTGACACGCGAAGCGCTCGGCTCACATTACGATCCTCCAACCGACGAACGGGAGATCGCCCGTCACTTTACCCTCAGCCGTGAGGATCTCGATCTTGTCAGCGAACGACGTGGAGCGCCAAGCCGCCTCGGGTTCGCGCTGCTGCTGCTTTACATGCGTTGGCCGGGCCGCGTGCTGGAAGCCGGTGAGAAACCGCCGAGTGCCATCCTCGCCTTTGTCGGCGATCAGGTCGACGCGCCGGCAAAGGCGTTCGACGATTACGCCCGTCGCGATGAAACCCGCCGCGGGCATCTCGCCGATCTCATGCAGCGGTTCGGCTATACCGCTTTCGACCGTAACCACTTTCGCGAGATCGTGGCGTTCGCGATGCCGGTCGCGCAGACCGTCGCGCAGCCTCTCTTGCTTGCCGGCACCGTGATCGACGAGTTGCGTCGGCGACGGGTACTACTGCCGCCCCCGGCTGTCATCGAGGCAATCGTCAGGCACGCGCGCCAGCAGGCCGAACAACTCACCCATGAAATCCTGACCAGCGGCATTGAGCCTGACAAGCTCACGATGCTCGATGCCTTGCTGACCCGGCGGTCGGATCAGGGAACGACATGGCTGGCCTGGCTGCGCAATGCGCCGCAATCACCGGCACCGCGCAACATCCTGCGGCTGCTGGAACGGCTCGATCATGTCCGCAACCTCGGCCTCGACCTTGCGCGCGCCGCCATGATCCCATCAGCGACATTCGACCGGCTTGCCGACGAGGCGGTACGGATCACGCCGCAGCACCTCGGCGAACTGACCCCGCTACGCCGCCATGCGACACTGGCGGCCGCAACAATCCGCCTTGAGGAAAGCCTCACCGACGCGACGCTCACCATGTTCGATAAGCTTCTCGGCAGCATGGTACGCCGGGCGGAAAACCGAACGCGCGACAAGGCAATCAGGACGGTGCGCGAGATGCAGGGGCATCTGCGCACCCTGACCAACAGTTGCCGCGTGCTCATCGACGCACACGCCAAGGGTATCGACTCCCTCGCGCGTCTCGGCCCGTTCGACTGGGAACGGTTCGGCTCCGCCGTCGATCAGGCGGAAGTCCTGGTCCGCCCCGAGACGATCGACCGCACGGCCGAACTTATTGAGCGGCATCGCACGGTGAAGTTGTTCGCCGGGCAGTTCCTGCGGGCGTTCGAGTTTCGCGGTGCCGGGCCGGTGCAGGGAATTCTCGACGCGCTCGCCATCATCGCTGATCTCTACCATACTGGAAAACGACGCCTGCCTGACAAGGTGCCGCTGCGCTTCGTGCCGGCGGGCTGGCGTCCATTCGTAATCCGTAACGGTGTCGTTGATCGCGCGGCCTATGAACTCTGCGCACTGTCTCAGCTTCGCGATCGGCTGCGGGCCGGCGATATCTGGGTGGCAGGCAGCCGACAGTTTCGGGATTTCGACAGCTATCTCATTCCGCCCGCTACCTTCGCAGCGTTGCGCGAGAAGGGGCCACTTCCGCTCGCGATCGCGACCGGGTTCGTATCTCATATCGAGGATCGCCGTGAACGCCTGAACCGCGCGATCGAACGGGTAACGGTGCTGGCCCGGCAGGGCGAACTGCCGCAGGTCCGGCTCGACGAAAACGGGCTGATGATCTCCCCTTTGAAGGCGATCACACCGCCCGCCGCAGAGGTCGCCCGCCGCACCGCCTATGACCGTCTCCCCCGCGTGAAAATCACGGATATCCTGCTCGATGTGGATACGTGGACCGGCTTCGGCGACTGTTTTACCCACCGGCGATCAGGCCGTCCGGCCGACGACCGTAATGCGTTGCTGACCGTGATCCTTGCCGATGGCATCAATCTCGGCCTGACCCGCATGGCGGACAGTTGCCGTGGTGCCAGTCTGCGCCAACTCGCGCATCTGCATGACTGGCACATCAGCGAAGCCGCCTATGGCGAGGCGCTCGGACGACTGATCGAGGCGCATCGCGCGATGCCGCTTGCCGGATTATGGGGCAGCGGCATCAGCTCGTCGAGCGACGGACAGCAATTCCATGCCGGCGGGCGGGGCGCTGCGATCAGCGATATCAACGCGCGCAACGGCAACGAACCCGGTGTGTCGTTCTACACTCATATCTCGGACCAGTATGACCCGTTCGGCTCGCGCGTGATCGCCGCGACCGCGGGCGAGGCTCCCTATGTCCTCGACGGTTTGCTGTATCACCAGACCGGGTTGTCGATCGAAGAGCATTATACCGATACGGGCGGCGCGTCCGACCATGTGTTCGGGCTGATGCCGTTCTTCGGCTACCGCTTCGCGCCACGCTTGCGTGATATCAAGGAGCGCCGCCTGCACCTCCTGCCCGGGCAGGAAGCGGGGCCGTTGCTTGCCGGCATGGTTGGCGATCCGATCGCGCACGACCACTTAGCCGCGCATTGGGACGAACTGCTGCGGCTCGCCACCTCGATCCGAACCGGAACCGTCACCGCGTCGGCTATGCTGCGCAAGCTGTCCGCCTATCCGCGCCAGAACGGTCTGGCATTAGCGCTGCGCGAGCTCGGACGGCTCGAACGCTCGATCTTCATGCTCGACTGGTTGCAGGACATTGATCTGCGCAGGCGCACCCAGGCGGGGCTGAACAAGGGGGAGGCGCGCAACGCGCTTGCCCGCGCATTGTTCTTCAACCAGCTCGGCGAGCTGCGCGACCGCCAGTTCGAAAATCAGTCTTACCGCGCCTCCGGCCTCAACTTGCTGGTCGCCGCGATCATCCTGTGGAACACACGCTATCTCGAACGGTCACTGGCCGACATGGGAGCGCCGGACGATATTGCCCGCCATATCGCACCGCTGGGCTGGGAGCATATCGCGCTCACCGGCGACTATAGCTGGGAGCGGGACGATAGGCCGGCACCGGATCAGCTCAGGCCGCTACGCATCTCGCCCTCGCTCTTGGCAGCTTAGCCCTTTGTATGACCTGATACGCCCAAGTCGGTGATAGCGAGTAAATTGACCGTTCTCGAAAGCGGACATTTCGAACCACGGTTCTGACACTTCGCGCCGCGCAAGAATACGTGGGCCTGCGGCAGCTTCACAACCGTCCGGTTATGACACCAGCGACTTTCCCGATTGAGATGGTATTTTGGGATTATGGAAGTGGCTCGGTTAGCCGGTTCCACCTGAAACATCGGGAGCCACCTTGGGGTCGGGGTCCTGCGCCTTGCCGGTTGCGGGTGCCGCCTTCTGATGCGGCATGGCGGTGAGATAGGCGACGATTGCGTCGACGTCCTTCTCGGCCACCGGCGCCTTATACACCTCGCGCATCTTGGTGACGGTCGCCTTCCACTGAGCCGCCGATAGCGCAGGCTGGGTCAGCGCCATACTGGCCGAGTGGCATGAGGTGCAGTTGGCGTTGATGACGTCGGCGTGCGGACCATCGGGATAGCTCGCGTCGTCGACCGGCAGGTCGACGCTGGTCGAGGTAAGCGAGAAGCCGCGGGCCGACACGCTGACGGGGGGCGCCGGCTCGGACGTCTCGGAGATCGGGGCAGACGCCTTGCGGCTGCTCGGCGCACCTATCGAGATGAGGATGATACCGGTCAGGCCGATCAGGCCAGCGGCCATGATGCCGGGAGACGGGGTCTTCATGCTACTCGCTCCTCAGGCCGCAATGATGGTGGTGGTTTCGATGTTGCCGCGCATGAACCCGCCGGGGTTCCAGATCGGCTTCATCGGCTGGGCGACACCGTTGGCGTTCCAGCAGCGCACCATGATGGGGTTGGGACCGCGCCTAAGCGGCACGCGACCATCCCAGCGCCGGAAGCTATACTTGCCCTCGTCCGCTCCGAGCGTCGTCCTGTACCAAGTGCGGCCACCATCGGATGAGACATCGACCTTGGCGACGCCGCAGTCGCCGCCCATCGCGATCCCGCCAACCGGGATGGACGCTTCATAGGCGATCGCCTGGCCATCCGGCAGGCTGGTCATCCAGCTGCGCGGGATCATGCGATTGATCGGCACGGTCGGGAAGTCCTTGGCACCGGGCGCGACATTCGCGCCGGGTGTAGCCGGTATCTTGTAGGCCTTGGCCATCCAATACTGGTCGTCAGGGCCGGGCAGTACCTCGATCGCGTTCAGCATCTTGACCCAGTAGGTCGAATACCAGCCCGGGACGATCAGCCGGCAGGGAAAGCCGTTGAGGAGCGGCAGCTGCTCGCCGTTCATGCCGAAGGCGATCATCACTTCGCCGTCGCGGGCATGGTCGATGTCGAGCGCCTTCTCGAAGTCAGGGGCGCCCGTCACAACCGGCTGATCGAGCGCGCCGAAGCGCACCTGTACCGCGCCTGCCTTGACCCCCGCGAGGTCCAGCACGTCGCGCAGGCGCACGCCGAGCCATTTGGCATTGCCCATCGCGCCGTTGCCCCATTGCGCGCCGGCGACACGCGGCTGGAACAACCCACGGCTGTTGCCCGAGCACTGATTGACCGCTGCCATCTCGACGCGCGGCAGGCGCAGCAGTTGGGCAAGGCTGATCGACAGCGGTCTGTTGACGTGGCCGAAGACCTTGAGGCGAAAGCTCTCGACGTCGATCGAGGTCGGGATGTCGGCCCAGTGCCAGCGGACGAAGAACTGGTCGTTGGGCGTGAACACCGACTTGTCGAACACGTCCATCGGCGTCTCCAACAGCGGAGGATGGATGCGTTGGAGGATCATGCTGCCCTTGCCAGGAAAGGCGCTGGTCATCGGCCGCTCGGCATTGCCGCCAGGCAGCTTCAGGTCGACGAGCTGCTGCGCCAGCGCAGGTGCTGCGGCAAGGCCGGCGGTGCCGAGCGCCGTACGCCTGAGAAAGCGGCGACGGCTGGTTTCACTCGCCAGCGCGGCGTCAAAATTGTCCATGACAAGGCTCTCCTGTGGCCAGCCACGCTGGCGGATCGAAGGGGCGTTCTGCAAGTGATCGGACCGACTGATCCGATCATCAGGGTGGATCAGTTCGGGGTAGCGATGCAGGGCGAGACGAACAGGTTGCCGCGCCATGCTCCGGCGAGCGTCTTGGCACCGACCAGCAGCCACATCGCCGCGAGCGCGATCGTCAGCACCGTGCCGACGATACCGAAGAAGCCGAGGTTCAGCGTCGTACCGAGGCGGAAGGTGGCGACGGTGTAGACGCCGAGCGGGAAGGTATAGCCCCACCAGCCAAGGTTGAATGGGACGCCGGCGCGCCAGTAGCGGATGGTGATGAGCGTCGCGAGCGCCAGCCACCACAGGCCGAAACCCCACAGGCAGAGCCCGGCGACGACGCCGATCCCTTGCGCGACGGTACCGACACCGACCAGCCCGTGCGCCGCGAGGATCGCCGGCGCATCCGCCCCAAGCACCAGCATACCCAGCGCCCCGGTGCCGATCGGCCCCAGCGCGAGCCAGGAGGATGCCGCCATGCTCTCGTGCGGGAGCTTGTGGAGCGCCATGCGCAGGATCAGAATAGCGAGGATGCCAAACGCGACCGGCACCGAATAGGCCCACAGCACATACGAGGTCGCGAGCGTCACGATCTGCGCGTGGGGATCGGTCAGATGCGGAGCGAGTAGCCCGCCGCTGGCACCCGCCACTTCCGCTGCGACGACCGGCAGCAGCCATACCGCGGTCATGCCGTCCAGGCTGTGCTCGTGGCGGGTAAACATCAGGTAGGGGATCAACACGCCGCAGGCGAGCGACATGGCGACGTCGATCCACCACAGGACGTGTGCGACCGGCACGATGCCGTTACCGAATCGCGCGATCCCGAAGGCGAGACATCCGTTGATGATCGTCGCCAGGCCCATCGGGATGGTCCCGATGAACATCGACACGGTGTTGTGGCCGAAGATGCGCCGTGCCTCATGCCCGAACATCGCCCAGCGCGCGCCATAGAGACCGGCGAACAGGATGAAGAGCGCGATGTTGAAGAACCACAACACCTCGCCAATCGGTTTGAGCGCGGGGCCGATGCCGGGCACCTGCGGCAGCGCGAGAGCGAGGATGCCGGTGCCCATGGTCGCGGCAAACCAGTTGGGTGTGAACTGGCGGATCATCTCGCGCGGGTGATCGAGCCTGCTTAGCGGCTTGAGGCCGGTCAGGGCCGAAGGTGCGTCGGCAGTCATGCGACCTGCTCCTTGATGAGGTCCGTCAGCGCGTCGGCCGCGCGGGTGCGATAGCGTTCCTTGTGGCGCAGCGCGTGGAAGGCGCGATCGGGTAACTCAAGCGCCAGCTCGACCAGATCGCCGGCCTTGAGCGCGCGTGCGACGACCAATCGCGACAACACAGCGACGCCGGCACCGGCCTCGACCGCGGTACGCACCGCCTCGTTGGACGGCAGCGTCATCGCTACCGTCAGCTGGGCCGGATCAAACCCGCGCGTTCGCAGCACGTCCTCGAAGGTCGAGCGCGTGCCCGAACCCTGCTCGCGGACGATCCAGCGTGCAGCGCGAAGCCAGTCCTCGTCGACACGCTCGGCGTCCCTGCGTCCGACCAGCACCATCGGATCGCGTCCGACTTCCCAATGCGCCAGCGCTGGTTCGTCCACTTCGCCTTCAACGAAACCGAGTTCCGCCGCTCCGCTAAGGACCTGCGCTGCCGCGCCTTCGGTGTTGTCGATCGCCAGCTCGACCGCGATCTGCGGGTGGCGCTCGTGGAAGGCGGCAAGCCTTGCGGGCAACCAGTAGCTTGCGATCGTCTGGCTGGCGACGATCCGCAACGAACCACGGGCAAGCCCGGCATAGTCCGCCAGCATCGTCTCGGCATGCGCTGCCCGCCCCAGCACCGCGCGCGCTTCCTCCAGAAAGCCGCGGCCCGCTTCGGTCAGCTGGATGCCACGCCCGACGCGGTGAAACAGAGGAACCCCGTAGCGCGCTTCGAGGGCCGCGACCGCGCCGGAGGCAGCGGACTGCGTGACGTTCAGCACCTCTGCTGCCTTGGTGACGTGTTCGCGCTCGGCGACACCGACGAAGATTCTGAGCTGCTCCAGGGTCATGCAGCTTGTATCGCGGAAACTGATCGATACGACCAACCGTTTGATCTGTTTGTTCCAATCTGGATATCGGAACGATTGGTAATCCTTCGTCTGCGATAGTCTTGAAGGCTTGAAGCGATCCGCGCGCTTGCGGCGTTGGTTCGTCCATGACTGATATGATCGAGCGCAAATCCGATCCCTACAACGCCGAGCCGACGCCCGGCGCGCTGATCGAGCGGTTCCTGACGCCGCAGGCGCTGTTCTACGTGCGCAGCCATGGTGCAGTGCCCGATCTGCCTGCCGATCACCGGATCGAAGTGAGCGGGACGGGCATGGCGAGCCGCTCCTTCTCGGTGGAGGAACTGAAAAGCGCGTTGGCCACGCGGACGGTGACGGCAGTTCTCCAGTGCGCCGGCAACCGGCGCACGGATCTCCAGCAGGTCGCTAAAACGTCCGGCGACCCCTGGGACGTGGGCGCGATCGGCAATGCGGAATGGACCGGCGTACGACTGTCCGACGTACTGGATGCCGTCGGTGCGCCGAATGCGTCCGACCTGTTCGTGGCGTTCACCGGCGCGGACGAGGTGGACGTCGAAGGCGAGGAAGCATTGTTCGGGGTCTCGATCGCCATGGACAAGGCGCGGCAACCCGACGTCCTTATTGCCTGGGCGATGAACGGCGAGCCGCTGACGCCCGAACACGGCGCACCGCTCCGCATGGTGGTGCCGGGCTATGCCGGGGTGCGGAGCGCCAAATGGCTGACACGGATCGAGGTGCGCGAGACGCCATCCGACGCACCGATCCAGGCGCACGACTACAAGCTCTTTCCTGCCGATGTGACGAGCGACACCGTCGACTGGAGCCAGGGTCTGACCATCAATGCCATGCCGCTCAACGCCGCGATCTGCGTGCCCGGCTCTGGCGAAAGCCTGCCGGCCGGGGAGGTGCGGATCGAGGGCTATGCCATCGCCTATGATCGCCGCGTCTCTCGGGTCGAAGTGTCGGTAAACGGTGGTCGCGACTGGCAACAGGCGACGTTCACCGATGATCCGGAGGCGCACTGGGGTTGGCGGCGCTGGACCCTCGACGCCACGCTCGCCAAGGGGCGCCAGCACCTTGTCGTGCGCGCCTTCGACGAGACTGGACAGGGTCAGCCCGAGCGGCCGGATACGGTGTGGAACTTCGCCGGCTATCTGTGCACCGCCTGGCATCATGTGCACGTGCTGGTCGAATGATCGAAGCATCAGCGGCATCGGACCTCGGCTTCTGGATCGATGCGATCGGGCGGCTGGTGGTGGCGACCGCGGCTGGGATGGTGCTCGGCTGGGAACGCTCGCGCGAGAACCGGCAGATCATGGGATTGCGAACGCTGGGTCTGGTCGGTCTGGCGAGCTGCATCGCCGTGCAGGCGATCGTGCACAGTGGCTTGCCGAACGTAAACGCCGATGCCGCAGGACGGGCGATGCAGGGCATTCTGTCCGGCGTCGGCTTCATCGGTGCCGGCGCGGTGCTGCGGGTCGGCCAGGGTCAGGAAGTGCATGGATTGGCGACCGCCGCGTGCATCTGGGTCACGGCCACGATCGGCGCGGCAGCAGGGTTGGCGGTGTGGCCGCTCATCATCGGCGGGTTGAGCCTTGCGATGCTCGTACTGTTCGCGGGCGCTCCGCTCGAACGTCGCATTCGCGAGCGGGCCAGGCTGACTCCGGCAGAGGCCGACCGGAAGGATGCCGAGCGCAAGCCGTGATCCCGCTGGTCCGCCCAGTGCCTGTCGGCGCTAAGAAGCGGCCAGGCGCTATCAGGAGACAAGCCCCGCATCGGCCTGGCGCCGGACCTCATCGGCGATCGGATGCAGCTCGGCAGCGGGTCGCTCGCCCACTACACTATAGCCGATCCCGTCGACAGCCCATGTGACCCGGCCCATGGTCCCGCTGGACGTGCTGGTCATGCTTGCGCTCTTGTCGATTTGCATAGGCCTCGTCAGCACCGCGAGCTTTGACGCTTGCGGTCCATCGTAGAGGAGAAGAACCGCAGGGCCGTGGGGCGTCGCGACCAATCGCCCCCCGCCATAGCGGTAACCGGCTGTGCTGAGGTCCGGGATGGTCACGCGCTCACCCAATCGGGCGGAGGTCCACCGGATCAGCATGGCGCGCTGGTCGGGGCCGATTTCCGCCGGTCGTATCCGGTCGGCGGCATAGACACGGAAATTGTCACTCGCCTCGTTGGCCAGCGCCGCGATGCCCGCGCGGGGTTCGCCGCTCCAACGCGCACTCGACCAGCCCCCGCCAAACCCGACCGCCAGCAGAAGCGACGCGGCGATGGCGAGTTGCCAACGCGGTTGGCGTTGCCGTCCCCTGATGGCTGCGACGCGCATCGTCGCCGGGATAGGTTCATCCGCGATTGGAGCGAAAAGCGATGCAAGGGCTCGCGCCTGCTCCGCCTGCTCCCGCAAACGGGCATGCACGTCCGGCTGGCCTTCAAGGTAAGCGTCGACCAGACGCTGCCGCTCGGGCGACAGCCTGCCATCGATCCACGCGGCCAGATCGTCCTCTCCGATCGGGCTGGTCATCGAATACTCCTTAATCGTGGCCGTTCACCCTCCCGGAGGAGCGTCGCCAGACGGTCGCGCCCCCGCGATATGCGCGACATCACCGTTCCCAGCGGCACACCGACGACGGCAGCGACTTCCCCATATGACAGACCTTCGACGGAAATGAGGAGCAGCACCGTCCGCTGCTCCTCGGGCAACGCATCAAGTGCGCGCAACAGGTCTCGGTGGTGCAGGCCTGCGTCCTGATCGGCCGGGCGACCGAGCGCAACGTCGTCCACGAGGTGGAGCGGAACCGCCGTACCTCGCCGGACATGCTGCCGCTTATGATCGACCAACAGATTATGCAGGATTGCATAGACCCAGGGGCGAACCTCCGTCCCGCGTCGTTGCCGCCAGCGCCCGACCGCGCGCTCAAGGCAATCCTGCACCAGGTCATCCGCCATCGCCTGATCGCGCAACCACGACCGGGCATAACGGCGCAGACCGGGGACCAGGGGCTCGATCGCGGCGGCAAGCGGGTCCATCTCAGTCGCGCTGCACCTGCACGATGCGGCCCGGTGCGCCATTCACTACCTCGGCGACCGCCAGAAAGCGCCGGGGGGCCGCTGCACTGCCCTGAACGATCTGCCGGATCGGACCCGATGCGTTGACGATCGCCGCACCTGCCGGATTGCTCATGAAGTTCGCAAGCGGCTCTACCGCACCGCTGCCGTCCGCGTTGGCGGTGAGCACGAGCATGTAAGGCTTCTTGGGCTGCAAACCGGTAACGGCACTCTGCACGACCTGAATGATGCCCTGGTCGAAGAGGGTAATGCTGCTTGCCGCACCATTGCCGCCAACCGGCCCCATGTTCAGATGCACCGCCTTGCCTGCCGTACCGAGCGGTTGGAGATTGTCGGTGCCGGGGCCTGTCGGAACAGCGTTCGGCACATAGGCGATCGCCTGCGGTGCCTGTCCGACCGGCACGGTGGCAACGACCTTGTTGCCGGCGGTGTCGATCGCGGCAAGTTCATCGGCATTCTCCAGCCCGACATAGATGCGCCGGCCGTCGCCCGATGGCCAGACGCCGTGCGGCATCTTGCCGACCGGGATGGTGGCGACAAGCGCGAAGTCGGACGTGCGGAACACCTTCACCGCGTTTTCCCCGCCCACCGTGACATAGGCGAACTGTCCCTTGACCGTGCGGGCGAAGTTGACGTGATTGGTGATCGGTCCGGTATCCAGCACCTTGAGGATCGCGAAAGGCGGCTTGGCATCGAATGCGACCGTCTTGCCGATGTCCTTCAGCGTGAACCACACCTGCTTGCCGTCCGGCGTCGCGGCGATGTTGGGACAGAACGGACTCGGCTGCGCCACCTGTCCGACCTGCGCGTGGGTCGAGACATCGAACACGGCCAGCACCGGATTGAATGAGGAACAGACATAGCCGTATCGGCCATCGGGAGAGAAGATCGTCATGCCCGGACCACCGGGCGTCTTGATGCGACCGGTCTCCTTGTACGTCGTGGGGTCGAGCACGGCGATGTAATCCTCGCCGCGTACCGTGACCCACACCTCCTTGCCGTCCGGCGTGAAGAACGCCTCATGCGGACTGCGCCCGACATAGGTCGTGTGCTTGACGGTGTTGGTGGCGGTGTCGATCCACGACACGGCGTTGGATCCGATCGACACGACCGCCAGTGTTTTCCCGTCCGGCGAGAAGCCGAGGCCGTGAACCAGCACCTGCCCCTTGTAGAGCGGGGAAAAATTCATCGGCTGCGGATCGCCGAGCTTGATGACGCCGAGCAACCTGTTGTCGGCCGGGTCCGTTACCGACACCGTGTTGGAGAATTGTTCGGATGCATAGACGCGGTCGCGGTGGCTGACAGGCACGTCCTTGGCGTTCCACGGCGCCTGCTGAGCCATGGCAATGCCCGGTGCGGCGCTCATCAGCAAGGCGGCCGAGAGCAGGAAGGTCCGGATCATGTCAGTGCTCCATATGGCTGTGGTGGTCGCCGCCCTGCGTCGGGGCTGGCGTCGAAGGGGGTAGCGGCTGACCGATCGCCAACTTCATGGCGGCGATCTCCTGCTGCTGATCGATGATGATCTCCTGCGCGATGCGCTTGAGCTGCTCGTTATGGCCGTAGCGCAGCTCTGCCACCGCCATATCAATGGCGCCCTGGTGATGCGGAAGCATCATCGCGACGAAATCGCGGTCGACGTCGCCGGACGGCTTGACCATCATGCCCGCCATCATCCGGTCCATCGCGGCAGATACCATGCTGGCGTAGCCATCGGCGGGGGCGGCCGCGACTGCGCCGGTGAGCATGGCCGAAGCAGTCAGACCCAGCATCCAATTTCGTCTACGCATAAGCCTCCTGCGGATCAGTCTCGAAAGGGTAGACGACGCCCGTCGGGGTTTATTCCATGGGTGAGCCAATTATTGATCCTCAGCAAAACAATCGTCTCATCGTGACCCTGCCGTTGGTTGACCAGGTCGCCGTCGGACAGCATATGCTCGGGCACGGCGATGGATTTCCGCCGGGCCATTCGGCCGAACCGCCCTCGCAAGGGCCGATGATTCCTACCAGGCGCCGTAAGGCAGCAAGGAGGAATCGTGCGCGCGACATTTCGCAATCTCTACGACCAGTTCAACATGGCAGCGTTCATTCGCGATCGCCGCACCCATGCCATGTCGGTGCTGCGGTGGGCTTTGATCCTGGTCCCGATGGCCGCAACGGTGGGAACGCTCTGCGCAGCCTTCCTGTGGAGCCTCGATGCCGTAACCCGGATTCGCTTCGCCTTTCCCTGGCTGCTCTACCTGCTGCCGATCGGCGGGTTCGTGGTCGGACTGCTCTACCATCTGACAGGGCGCTCGGTCGAAGGTGGCAACAATCTTATCGTCGAGCAGATCCACGAACCGGGGGGCGGCGTGCCGCTGCGCATGGCCCCGCTCATTTTCTTCGGCACGGTCGTGACACATCTGTTTGGTGGATCGGCGGGGCGCGAAGGCACCGCCGTGCAATTGGGCGGCAGTCTTTCCGGCGGGTTCGGGCGCGCCCTCAAGCTGGATACGCAAGCAACGCGCATCCTGCTGATGACCGGGATCGCGGCAGGGTTCGGCGCAGTGTTCGGGACGCCGATCGCGGGAGCGGTCTTCGCGCTGGAGGTGCTGGCGATTGGCCGGGTCGAGTATCGCGCGCTGGTGCCGTGCCTGGTCGCGGCACTGGTCGGCGACTGGACCTGTCTTGCCTGGGGCATTCACCACGGCATCTACCATGTCGATGCGACAGTGCCGGTCGACGCTCTAATCGTCATCAAGGTTGGCGTCGCGGGCGTCGTATTCGGGTTAGTCGGACTAGCTTTTGCAGAGGCCAATCATGCGCTGGGCGGATGGCTGAAGCGCATGGTGCCTTATGGCCCACTACGACCCGTCATCGGTGGCGTGGCCGTGATCGCACTGGTCTGGCTGTTCGGCACGCGGGACTATCTCGGTCTGGGCACGCTAGCGGCGACGCCGGATGGCCTGACCATCGCCAGCTTCTTCGGCTCCAATACGGACCCGTGGAGCTGGGCGCTGAAGCTGCTCTTCACCGTCGTCACCCTTAGTACCGGCTTCAAGGGCGGGGAGGTGACACCGCTGTTCTTCATCGGCGCGGCGCTCGGCAATGCACTCGCGCCTATGTTCGGGGTGTCGACAGGGTTATTCGCGGCGATCGGCTTCGTTGCGCTGTTCGCGGGTGCGGCCAACACGCCGCTTGCCTGCACGTTCATGGGGATCGAATTGTTCGGGGCGGCCTATGCTGTGCCGATCGCGGTCGCATGCTTCGTCGCCTACCTTTGCTCGGGTCATAACGGCATTTATCTGTCGCAGCGCGTCGCAGTCCCCAAGGTGCCTGCTGCGCGCCTCACACCCGATGCGACCCTGCGTGATGCCCGCACGCACCGTGCTTCCCGCCGTCGCTCGCGCGTCTGATCCTGCTTCCTATCGAAAGGCCCATTATGCCTGATCGTTTCACCGTCCAGCACCGCGAGGTTGGAATGCTGCGCATCTATTTGAAGCCGTCTGACAAGGTCGGCCCACGTCGCTTCTGGGGTGCGAAACCTTTTTATCGCGAGCTGATCCGCACCGCGAAGGCGGACGGCATCATCAACGCCGTCGCGCAGAACATGCATTACGGCTTCAGCAATCGCGGCCCAATCCGGGAAAATGGATCGGAGATTGCCGATCCGCATCTGACTATCTGCGTCGAGCTGGTCGGCGAACGTGACCAGCTCAACATTTTCTGTCGCCGGCATGGCGATCTGCTCGGCAACAAGGTGATAGTTTACAAACAATTGGAGCATTGGACGATCACGCGCGAAACTGAGCGAACCAGAGCCTGATCGGCGTTCCCATAATGGAACTTCCAGAAGGACCGTCACGACAGGATTGGTCTGCCCGATGCGCGGGTCGATACGCTTTTCCCGAAACCTGTTCCCGATTGAGTTTTCCCGAAATGACCCGCTGTACATGGAGAAGCGGGACTGCTCCAGACGCTCAACGGTCGGTTCGCCATGCCGCGCTGCTGTGCCAGAAACGCTAACCGGGGCGCTGACAGGCGTCACAACCGACCGAGACTGTTGAAAAACTCGGCAAGCAGGCAGTGCGACGACCTCGCGCGTAATATGACTGCGTTGAGGTGACCAATTTTAACAAGAAGTTGCAAAGATAGGCATGATACGAGAAGAATATTGCCCTGACCGACGCCTCTTCCGAGCCGAAGCAACTTTTTCAACAGCCTAGAACGGTTATGACACCGCTCAAAGACAGCTTTCAACCATCCCGAAATCTGCCTGTCGCCTAACCACCGATCCGTGTCGTTCGCTGTTCGTTCGGGCCTGGCGTACGCAAAGCGCACTTTCGTGCAGTGACCCCGAACAGTTCGCCCACGACCACAATCGGCCGCTCCGATCATTCCGCTTGCCAACATCCGGCACTCGTCATGCATACGAACGACGCCAAGGGCGCCGTCGGCCTCCCAGGGCCGTTTCCCGCCTAATTTTTGGATCCGCTATGCGGCAATCGCGCCGATCGGTTCGATCGTATGAAGTTTAAAGCCATCCGATCCTACCGCGCCCCGCGCGACGTCGATAAGATGAGCGTGATGGCTGAACACGATCACCTGGCTATGTGCAGCCGCCGCGGCGAGTACCCGGAGGAGCGCAGCTGCCCGACCATCATCGGCGGTGATTAGCAGATCGTCGCAGACGATCGGCAAGGACCCTGCGCCGGCGCGTCCTTCGATCGAGCCTAACCGAATAGCAAGGTATAGCTGGTCGCGCGTTCCCTCGCTGAGCGCCTCGACACCGACCTCACCGCCATCCGAGCGCTGCGCGAGGATCACCGGACGGTCGTCATTACCATAGCCGACCGTAAGGCCTGTGAACGCGCCGCCCGTCACCTCCGCGAACAGCACGCCTGCCCTGGCGATCAGCGGCGCCTGATTTGTCGTACGATGCCGGTCGAGCATCCAGCGAAGCAGCGCGGCCGCGCTCGCTGCCTGGATGTGCTCCTCCGCTACCTGCGCCAGTGCTGCAGTCGTCTCGAAAGCCGTCTGCTGTGCGTCGGCAGCGGCGCTCTCGCTTGCCGCACGGCCTGCCTCTTCGTCCGCAGCGTTCAGCGTTCGACCGACGATTTCCCGATCGGCGGCCACTTCGCGACGGCGATCCTCGATCCGGGCACGCGCGCTTGATGCGTCCTCGACAGACAAGCCGGCAATCTCGGTCGCCAGCGTATCAAGTCCCGCGCCATTGTCGGTGCCGGCGAGCTCGTCGAGCGCTTCGCGTTCTGCCGCCCGAAGCAGGTCCCGCCGCGCCACGCTGGCGATGATCCCGTCCAGGTCGGCTTCGTCCGTCGTACCGGCTGTGTGCAGCATCGACTCAATCGCGACGGCTATGCCGTCGAGCCGACGCTCCGCTTGGGCGAGCTCGCCGGCGATGCGCACTCGGTCGCCTTCAAGGCTCTCCAGCGTGTCACGCGCCCAGATCGCTGCGCGCAGCGAAGCCGCAAGCTGGCGCACATGCTCGACCGTGTCGGCTGAACCGGTAACCTGCAGCGCAAGAAGCACGGCTGTCAGCTCGGTGTTGAACACCGACCGGTCCCGCTCGATGCCTTCGATCTGCCGTGCGATCGTTTCTCGTGCCCCGGTCTCCTCGCCGACATGGGCGATAGCTTCGAGGGCGTCGGCGAGCACGGTCTCGCCAGCATCGGCAGGCAGCGCCGCCTCGCCGGCCAGTCCTGCCCGTTCTTGATCGAGCACGACACGTGCACGCGCCAGATCGGCAACCTCCACTCCAAGCTCATCCGATGCACGTTCGATCGTGGCCAGGTCAGCCAGCAGCCGATCGCGACTGGCTGCGGCGGTCGTCAGCGCAGCGGCGTGGCCGCTAGCCAGTGACACTAGTTTCGCGTCCTCGGCTTTTGCGACAGGTCCCTTCGCCGCTGAAAGAGCAGTTGCGATCGCGCTTCGCGCTTCCCCGAACCGGCTCGTCATCTCTTTGAGGGCCAGCTCCGCAGATCCCGCGTCGCGGTCGGCTTCCAGCGCGGCCGACCGCTTGGTGAGCCACCCGGACAGGTCCGCCGGTGCGATGACGCGCTCAAATCCAAGCGTCTGCAATCGTTCGGCCCAGCCTTGTTCGACCAGATCCAATGCCGCCTGATATCGTTCCTCTCGCTGATGCGCTGCGGCCACCAGCGCGTTCGCTTCGTTGAGGGCGACACTCGTCAGCACATACTCCGCGACGCGGGCCGCTTCGGCATCGCGTCGGTCGGCCAGTTGATCGGCGTTCGTGATAGATTGGCCAAGCGCGTCGCCGATCCCATTGTCGTCTCCGACATGCGGCGCCACCAACCGCTCGCGAACTTGGGCAACGAGTGCGTCGCGCTGCTGCCGCGCAGCTGCGATCACATCGGGTGTTGGCAGCGACCCGCCTGCGATCAGGCCCTTCAGCCTTGCCTCCGCCCGGATGGCGCTGGTTGCGGCAGTCTCGCTTTCCTTGCGCGCAGCGGTCGCGTCGTTCCTTGCCGCCTCCGCACTACCACGCACCGACACTGCTTCCGCCTCGCTCGGTAAGGCAAGTGTGCGCAGACTGGCTGTCGACCCAAGCCACGGAGCAAGATCGGACAGGCGTTCCGCCGCAAGCGTCCGCTTCCGCTCGGCTTCCGTCACCGCGTCTGCCAGCCGGGTTTCCGCGTCGGCCGGTAAGAGTTGGAGCGCTGCGGTCAGGTCGGCAGGGTCGATCGTCTCGCTCACCGCCGCAAGATCACGCTCAATCGCGGCTCGGTCGCGGACGAGCTTGACCCGCTCTTTCTCGACCGCTGCCTCACGCGCCTTCAACTCTCGAACGGCATCGAGATGCGTGGCGGCACGCCTGCGCCACCCGGCTGAGGGGATCGGTTGTCCCGGAGCGATCCGCGCTTCCGCAAGAGCGGCAGCCAGCTTTGTGTCGATCCGGTCCAGCTCGGCGCGACGACGCTCCAGATCGCCCGCAGCCTTGGCAATGACCGGCCGTTGCTCTTCCAGCGCCTCGATCCGTTCCTGTTCGGACAGGATGATGCCGGGCCGTTCCACGCCCGCGATCGCGGCCTCGACGCGCGCCAGATCGGCTTTCGCCTGCGCCGCGAGTTCGACGGCCGTGATACGGTCGGCGCGCAGCGTCGCCAGCTGCGCCGCAACGTCCTGCGGCAGCGTAGGCAGGTCTTCCAGCCCGACCAGTTCGGCGCGGGCGGTGCTCAGGCGCGCGAAGGGCGCACGCGCCCTCCCCACCCGGTCCAGGCGCGCCTGCTCACGGTCGAGCGCCTCGGCTTCGTCGATCAGCGCTGTACGGCGCGCCTCGGCGTCGGCACGGCGCTGTCGGGCCTGCGTCCAGTCGGCATCGCTGAGCGACGTCTGTCGCACCTGGGCGAGCGCCTCGGATCGCTCCCGCATCAATCGGTTCACCGGCGGGTTCTGCCCGCCTGGCTTGAACAACGACGATGCCGCCTCGGTCAGTCGGGCAAGCTCGCTGCCGATGTGCGAGACGCCCGTTCCCGCCTCGAGCGTGATCCGGGCGGCATCATCGCGACCGCCGATGATGCTGGCCCCGCCCTCGCGCAGCTTGGTGTGATCCAGCCCGAACATGCGCTCGAACCCTGCACGATCGATGCCGCCGAGCAGCGGTGCCAGTGGATCGGTCTTGAACGGCGTGCCGTCCGCGGCCAGCAGCGTATCGAGGTTGCCTTTGCGCCGGGTGACGTCGAGCAGGTCACCGTCGTGCTCGATCAGTGCCCGCAGGCGAAGCTGCTTATAGTCGTAGCGCCAGTTTTGTCGGCTCTGCCCGGGAATGCCGAACAGGAAGTCGCCAATCGCTTGCAGCGCCGTCGACTTGCCTGCTTCGTTCGGGCCGACGACGAGATGCAGGTCCGGACCGCCACTGCCAAAGTCGAACACACGGTCGGCAAAGCCCCCGTAGCGAACTAGCTCCAGCCGGCGGAACCGCATCAGTGCGCGCCCTCGCCGAGCCGAGCTTCGACGAGCGCCTTGGCAGCGCGGACCAGTGCCGCACCGTCCCGGCCCCGCGCGGACGCGAGCAGCGGGGCGGTATCTGGATCGCCGATGTCCGCCGGCAGCTTGGCCGTGAGCGGCGCGATGGCGTTCTCGATCGCACGCAGGCAGTCCGGATCGTCGAGTGCCTGGGTCAGCATCTCCAGCAGCTCAGGCGGCAGGCCGGTAGGTAGCGCGGCATCGTTGGCAATGATCTTCACCCGCTCGATCCACAGCGCGTCGGAGACGCCGGCGGCATGGCCGCGGACGTCCGCCTCGAACCATGCAGGATCGGCACGGAGACGCTGCGCGAGCGGGCCATCGACCGTGATCGAAACCCGTGCGGCCAGGGGGCGGCCATCGGCGCCCAGAACGGCAGGACGGAGCTGCGCCTGGATCGCAGCGAGCGCCTCCATCGGGTCTACCGCCCCGATCGCGTCGACCCGAGCGTGTGCCCAGCGGACCTCGTCCGTCGCACGGTGCTCGACATGCACGATGGCGCCTTCCTCGACACGAACGACCACAGCGCCTTTGGCGCCCGTCTCCCGAATGTGGCGCCCTTGCGTATTGCCGGCGAAGACGACGTGCGGGTGATCGGACCGGACCGCGTGATCGTGGACGTGGCCCAGCGCCCAGTAATCGTGGCCGGCGGCTTGTAGCTCGCCCAGACTACAAGGTGCGTAGTTGGCATGCCCCTCGTGGCCGTCGAGCGCGGTGTGAAGCAGCGCGACGTTGAGCATGCCCGGCGCTGGCGGGCAGTAGGTCGACGCGATGTTCTCGGTCGTCGCCGCTTCCTTGTAGCTGCGGCCATGCACGACAACCCCGAGATCATTGAACCGCACGCTCTCGCATTTCGCGCTCTTGAGCTTGTAGACCCCTTCCGGTGCGGTCAGATGACGGGTGACCCGGCTCTCGGCGTCGTGATTGCCGAAAGCGATCACGGAGCGGATGCCCGCCCTCGTAAGGCGCGCCAATTGCGCGATGGCGAACTGGCCGGTCGACTGGTCCTTCCAGGCCCCGTCGTAGAGGTCGCCGGCGATCACGACGAAGGCAGCACCTTCCTCGATTGCCAGATCCACGACGTTCGAAAATGCTTTGCGCGTCGCGCCGCGCACCAGGCGCGAGAATGCCTCATCACTCCGCGATAGGCCGTGCAACGGGCTGTCGAGATGTATGTCCGCCGCGTGGATGAAGGTCAGGTTTCCGGCCATTGATCAGGGCTTACCACCTCGTGCCGTTGAGAGGAAAGCTTGTGGGACCGACCTAGGAGCCTTCATTCAGCGGCCCTCCCGCCAGTTCCAGAGCCGGACGCCATACTGCGCGACTTGAAGTCGGAATCTGGTCACCCCAGGGGTAGCTTGCGCTGGCGACGGAGTTCCCCCTCAGTGACGATCTCGATCGGTACTCCGCCCTGCCGAAGTTCCTCGGCGCGACGATGGTTCGCATGTGCGGTGACGAAACAACCGAAAGGCTGCTCGTCACTGATGACGAGCTTGGTCGTGGTCGTGCCGACCGATGCCATGATGCGCGCGCCGGCTGCCGCGAGGCAGCGCGCAAGCGCACCGTCGCGCGCTGCACCGAGGATCGCTACGCGCTCACCCTTCAGCGGACCCGTCTCCGCCGCTTTCGGTGCCGGACCGCGGTGCCCGCCCGCCGGGGACAGCCAGCCGGCTAACGCGATGCCGGTGTGTTCGATGGCACGGACGATCACCATGCCGGCGGCACGCGCATCGCTAAGTGCGTCATGATGCTTGTGTCGGACGCCAAGGAACTTCGTCAGGACGTTCAGCCTGTGGCTGGAGAGTTCAGGCCAGGCGCGTTTCGCCACCCGCACGCTGTCTAGCCACGTCGTCTCAATAACCCCTCGCTCGTGGATCGCGCACGCCGCGCCGAGCGCACCTTTGTCGAAGAAGGAGTGCGCGACGGTGATGCGGCCTGCCAGATGTCCGTCGATCGCCGCATGGATGTCGCCGAACGTCGGCGCNTATGGTAGGCCGAGGCGCGAGGGGCACCGACGCTCTGTCGAACCCTCCGGGTCGCCGGCGACGGAAACGCATGGTGGCGGGTTCGCCGAGCGAGATGCCCAAGACGTGGCCGTAGATCGGCCGATCCCGGTGCCAACCGATGCCCGCTCCCGGATCGTAACGGATCAGCAGCGCCTGGATCAGATCCTCGGGATTGAGTTCTGCAAATGCGGCTGCCCGGGCACGGAACGGGCGCAGCCAATCGGGGATGGGCGGCGCCTCCGTCGGTCGGCCCACCTCGAAGTCGTAGCTCCAACCGAACGAGGTCGTCAGGCGCTTGCCGGTCCAGCCCTGGAAGCGAAACGGCGTGAGATCGGTCGCGTCGATGCGACCGATCAGCATCCGCTCCTCGGCCACGTCGATCAGGTCCGCCCGCGTGCTGAGCCCCGGCAGCACCGGTACGTCGAACAGGTCCAGCGTCACGCCGCCACCTCCGCAAAGATCGGCAACTCGCTTGGCATAACCGCCTGTGGCTCTGCAAAGTTCGACACGGTCACGCCAACCAGCCGGATCCCCTTTTCAGGTGGCAGCACCGATCGGATCAACTCCAGCGCCGACCGGTGTAGAGCCTCCTTCGTGGCTACTGCCGCAGGCTGGCTGCGACTACGCGTGATCTGCTGGAAGTCGCCGTATTTCACTTTCACCGTTACCGTTCGGCCGAACGCCTGCCGGGTCTCGCACCAACGCCACACGTCGTCGGCCATCTGTAGCACGCCCGCCTCGATCTCGCCCGGCTCGGTCAGATCGCGATCGAAGGTCGTCTCCGACCCGGACGATTTGCGGACGCGGTTCGGGTTGACGGGCCGGTTGTCCACACCGCGCGCGATCGCGTGATACCATTCGGCCGAACTGCCGAAGTGCTTTTGCAGGAACTCCAGCGATTTGGATCGCAGGTCCGCGCCGGTCTCTATGCCGAGCCGCTTCATTTTCTCCGCCGTCACGGGTCCTACCCCGTGGAAGCGGCTGACCGGGAGCGTCGTGACCCATGACGCGCCCATGTCAGGCGTCACAGCGAACTGGCCGTTGGGCTTGCGGTGATCGGACGCGAGCTTGGCGAGGAACTTGTTGTAGGAGATGCCGGCCGATGCCGTGAGCCCGGTCTCTTGCAGGATCGCAGCCCTGATCTCCTTGGCCGTCAGCCATGCCGTCCCGATGCCACGCTTGTTTGCAGTCACATCAAGGTACGCCTCGTCGAGCGATAGCGGCTGGATCAGGTCAGTGTAGCGCGCAAAGACCTCGTGGATCTGGCGGGAAACGTCGCGGTAGACCTCGAACCTTGGCGGCACAAACGTCAGGTCCGGACAGCGGCGCAGCGCCGTTACGGATGGCAGGGCGGATCGCACGCCGAACCGCCGCGCTTCATAGCTCGCCGCCGCGACGACGCCTCGAGCGGCAGCGTGGCCGACAGCAACTGGACGACCACGAAGCGACGGGTCGTCGCGTTGTTCCACGGATGCGAAGAAGGCATCCATGTCGACGTGGATGATCTTGCGGGTCACGGCGATCATGCCTTGGCCATACCTTGTCCGGAACGAAGTGTGAACAAGGATCAGTGCTGGGCTATGGCGCCAAACGTCTGCTTACCGATGGCGCTCGCTCCGCGTGTCAGCGGCTGACCAGACCCAGCACCGGTCGTTCAACGCCGCGTACGCGATGCCCGCATCCGGACGCTGGTTCATGTGGTCCAGCCGCCGGCTAGCGCCTCGGGCTGATCAGAATGTGAACCCACCCCTGATCGAATATTGTTCAGCATTTCTCGTCCGTTCGGACCCAAAAGTCGCCACTCCCAAGGTCTTTTCGTCATCCCAACTTTCGACGTTCATTCATCAGTGCGCGATGACCTGCAGCGCCACCGGAACGACGAAAACTGTGAAGGAAATCGGGCGCCGGTAGGCGTACGATATCCTCCAAAGCAGGAAGCCGCGGGCCGCACTCATGGCCCTATGGGGTTTTCGGATTTTGGCTCGGTGTGAGGCCCAGACAACGGCCGGCGGCGCGCGTGCTGCTGGGCTGGAGCGTGGCGCTCAAGCGCAGTGTACGGGTTGGAAGATGGCCTGAACCACGGGTTGAGAGAGCGGTTGTCGCGATCGAGAGCATCATCGGCGCGAGCGGCATCATCGCCGGAAGCGCAGGAACTGCGCGGCATGATGAGTCCAAGCCATGCCGGTTCATGACGCGGTCGTTCCGGTCGGGGCGGTGCCATGTGGCGGGGCGCGCGGTCGGTACCAACGCTCAAAGGTCTCGATGATGACCATGTGCCCGCTGCAGCATGGGCACGGCGGCCGGACATCCGGCGGCTCGATTGGCGCATCGGCAGCAGCGGATGGTGCGACGCCGAGCAACTGACGGACGTGGTCGAGACGGACCTTGCGGGTGGCGCCGGCGAGGAGGCCATAATGGCGGATGCGGTGGAAGCCCTTGGGCAGGATGTGGAGCAGGAACCGGCGGATGAACTCGTCGGCAGCAAGCGTCATCATCTGCTGCCGGTCGGCACCGGTGCGGCGGTAATCCTTGTAGCGGAAGGTGACGCCGATCTCGTCGAAGCTGATGAGGCGGCTGTTCGAGATCGCGACGCGGTGGGTGTAGCGCGACAGGTAGGCGAGCACCGCCTCAGGTCCGGCGAACGGTGGTTTGGCGTAGACGACCCAGCGCTTCTTTCGAACGGGTGCGAGATGGCGCAGGAACGCACGCCAATCGGCGAGATGCGCGAGCTTGCCGAAGAAGGCGAGCTGCCCCGCCTCGTGCAGCGCCATCAACCGGGTTAGGAACAGACGGCGGAACAGCTTGCTCAGCACACGCACCGGCAGCAGGAACGCAGGGCGCGACGACACCCAGCGGTTGCCATCCAGCGACAGCCCGCCGCCCGGCACGATCATGTGGATGTGCGGGTGATGGGTCATCGCCGATCCCCACGTGTGCAGCACCGCGGTGATGCCGATGCGGGCGCCAAGATGCTTCGGGTCGGCGGCGATGGTCATCATCGTCTCGGACGCCGCCTGGAACAACAGGCCGTACATCGCAGCCTTGTTCTGAAGGGCGATGTCGGCGACCTCGGCCGGCAGCGTGAACACGACGTGGAAGTATCCGACCGGCAGGAGGTCGGCTTCTCGCGTCGCGAGCCAGGTGCGTGCCGCCGCGCCCTGGCACCTGGGACAATGCCGGTTGCGGCAGCTGTTGTAGGCGATCCGCCAATGCCCGCAGTCGGTGCAGGCCTCGACATGACCGCCCATGGCAGCGGTGCGGCAATGCTCGATCGCCGACATGACCTTAAGCTGGTGCAAGCTTAGATGTCCGGCATGCGCGGTCCGGTATGCAGGGCCGGCGCTGCGGAAGATGTCGGCGACCTCCAGCGAGGCGCGCACGCCGTCTCAGCCGCTGGATGTCCTCCCCTCCATCAGCGCCATCAGCTGGTCGAGCGGACCGGTTACCGCACGGATCGTCCGGGTCGCGACCTTCGTGTAGAGCGCGGTGGTCTCAAGCTTGCTGTGCCCGAGCAGCACCTGGATCAAGCGGATATCGACGTCCTGCTCGAGCAAGTGCGTGGCGAAGCTGTGCCGCAGCGTGTGCGGGCTGACCCGCTTGCGGATCCCCGCCGCCTCGGCCGCCTCGCTGACGGCCCGGTGGAGCTGCCGGGTCGAGATCGGATCGGTGTAGCTGCGCCCAGGGAACAGCCACCCGTGCGGCAGCAGGACGCTGCGCCGCTTGCCCTCGCGCCACCACAGCCGCAGCAGCTCGAGCAGCTGCGGCGACAGCATCGCATTGCGGTCCTTGCGTCCTTTGCCCTCCTCGATGCGGATCAGCATGCGCTTGCTGTCGATGTCGTCGGCCCTGAGATGCGCGACCTCGGACACCCGCAGCCCCGCGCCGTACGCAACGCCGAGCGCGGCGCGGTACTTGATGCCCGGAGCCGCCTCGAGCAGCGCTCCCACCTCCTCGACGCTCAGCACGTCGGGCAGCTTCCTGGGACGATGCGCCAGCACCAACCGTCGCGACAGGTCGGGTCGCTCGAGCGTCACGTCGAACAGGAAACGCAGCGCTGACACTGAACCGTTGATCGTGGACTCGCCGACACCGTGTTCGCGCTGGTGAAGCTGGAAACGCCGCACGTCCTCCGCGGTCGCGGTGTCGGGCGAGCGCCCGAGGAACCCCGCAAAGGCGCGAACGTGGCGGACATAGTCGTGCTGGGTCCGCGCCCGCAGCGCGCGCATCGCCATGTCGTCGAGCATGCGCTGACGCAGCGGGGTAATGGGCCGTCCGTTCGGTAGAGTTGCCATGGTGAGTTCCTCAGGTTGAAGGAACTCCATCGTCCGCCACGGTCACCGTAGGGCCAAACCTCAGCGCAAGCGCGCTACCTCGCCGTCATCACCCCTGCCGCGCAGCGGCTTCGTGCATTGGGACTTAACGGTCATTCCTGCAGCAGGGGCTGAGTGGCAGCTTCCGACAGAAGCCGACGTTCGCGATCTTGGCCATGCAACGGCATTATACGAGCAAGATGGGCTGATAGCCGACTGGCATGTCTCGGGCGACGAGTTGTGGAAGCGGACCATCGTTCAGCGGAGCGCTTCGAGCCGTCGAAGCGCCGGCGGAATAGGGTCATCGGAAGCTAGGTTCTTCGGTCAAGCTAATGGATCAGCGGGACTCCAAGATCGCTTTGCGGAACGCTCTCGCGCGGGCTGGAAGGCTGAGGCACAGCTGTGTTCTGTCGGACCCAAGGCAGGCACAAACCTCGTCAAGCAAATGATCGGGGACTCGCATCCGCGCTTCCATGAGCGAGGCGAACAACGCGTCGGCGAGTTGGCCGGCGTCCAACACGGTACGGACTTGCGCGCTAAAAAGAAGGTCGGTGGTCGTGGCGACCCTGAGAACCGGAAATCGGCTAGCGGCAATGCAGATCGCCTTACGTTCGTCGATTAGTGCGGTCGCGCCGAGGTGAACGGAGAGGGCGAGCGTGGCGGCTTCGCCGTCGTCCAGCGTCTCACTGGCGCGTCCAGCGACAAGGCTCAGATAGACACCCTCCGCCTCCTCCGGCAGGTCAATGGCGTTAATGTAGCCGGCCTCGATCAGCGACGTGACGCCTACATGTGCGCTGCGGCCTTTGTCGCGCCCGCGTTCGAGTTCGCCGAGAGCGATGCTCGGAATGATCGTGGGCTTGGGCAAAACGCGCAGAACATCAACCGCACGCCCGCTGGCCAGGAGGTTAATCCACACACTAGCGTCCGCTACGAGCGGCGCTTCAGGCCGAAAACGAACGCGATCCATCCGTCTCAGCTCCTTCCGCTTCGAACTCGTCGATGAGGGTCCGGGCATCGACGCGGTCGATATGGAGGAGCCTGGCAATCTGACCTTCGCTGAGCAGCGCTTGGCGCCAGGCTTCGCTGGCCATCACGCCCATGCGCATCGAGATCTGGCGCCGCGCGTCGACCTTCGCGTCGTCCGGAGGAATTAGGTCGCCGAGTACCTCGAGCGCCTGCGCATCGGTGATCCCACCCTGCTGGTCGAACCATTCCCAAGTCCCGGGCTTTGCGAGCCCCAGCTCTTCAAGACGGCGGACCATGGCTTCCCGGGAGACGCCGAAGACATGGGCCAGCAGGATGATGTGCCGGCGGGTCAGTTTCGAGGCTCCGGCGGTCAGCTCCTGGAATTTGACGCTCACGGCCCGCGCCGGGGTCAGGAAGCACCGCGCAAAGGTGTTGGCGTAGCGCTCTTCTCGGGTCGACTCCGTCGTCCCGTCGTGAAGCGTGTCCGGCGACTGGCGGGTCGAGATGAAGTGTCCCAACTCATGCGCGCCGGTCTGTGCGCGGCGATCGCGCGGATGATCGGCATTCAGCAGGACGCATGCACCCGCGCGCTCGTCGAAGGCGTAGAGCCCGGAGATTTTCGGATCGAGCTTGCGGACATAGACGCGCGCGCCAAGCTGAAGTTCAAGCAGGCTCACGATATCGTGGACTGGCGCCAGCCCGAGCCCAAGCCATTGACGCAATTCCGCGGCGTCCTGTTCGGCCTG
>QANW01005185.1:0-18012 GCA_003254865.1 Dryas drummondii
CCTTTGCTTCCACATGTCGAACACTTAATGGAAGCTTCTTAGGGAGCAATTGAAGCCTGCTACAATTGCTCAAGTCGAGACATTCAAGCTTGGAGAGTTGAGAGATGCCATCTGGTAAGCGGGTGAAATTATTATCACTCAAATTTAAGCGTTTTAAGGACAATAAGCTGCCAAGATCATCTGGAAATTTTGGTCCTTCCATTAGATTGCAATCACTTAAATTTAGATCTGTCAAAAAACTTAAACTTGACAGTGAAGTAGGCAACAACGAGCTCATGGAGACAAGGCTCTTTCTAAGCCATGATTTTGAAGGTTGATCTTCACATCCTCGGATGGATAGATATTTTAGATTCTTCATATTTGCAATGGACGAAAAATCTCTTACAGCAGTTCCACTTATATCAAGCTGTTCCAGAAATTCCACACAATGCAGATTCTCAGGTATGCCATCAAGTTTTTTGCAACCTGTTAGAATGAGACTTTTCAGAGATGTCAGATATTTAATGGTACTTGGAAGACCCAAAAGGCTTTTGCAGTCCCTTAAATCCAACAAAGTAAGACCAGTCAAGCCTTCAATTGATAGAGGTAATTCCTTTATGGCAGTCCCATCTAGATGAAGCTCCAACAAGCTTTTCATATTTCCTTTAATTTCGGGAAACTTCTTGAGTCTTGAGCAGGCAGAGAGAGTAAAAGTTTTAAGAGATACCAAACTAATTGAAGGTGGAAGGCTCTTAATAGATTTGCAGTCTCTCATATTCAACAAAGTAAGTTTTTTGAGATTTCCAATGGATGGGTGAACCTCAACCAATTCTATACAACCTTCAAGCACCAAAGTCACAAGATTTGGAACCTCACTGAAGTTTGGGGTCTTGATCAAGTATTGGGAATAACTCATATCGATAAATTGTAGCTTGCTCCAGTTCTGAAAGAAGTCAAAAAATAATCATATGATTTGAAAAAAATAATTGGTTGCTATAGTTAAGAATTAAAAAATGCATATATAAGAATTAATAATCTTACTTTTTCTCCACTCCATAGTTGTTTGATGCGGCTTGAATACATTTTGAGTTCAACAAGCTTGTTTGACTGAAAGTTTGAAGGAAAATAGTTGAATGGATATTCATGCCATTCCAGAAATTGCAACTCCTCAGAAAGACATTTGATGTTTCCAGAAAAGTTCCCGTTCCAAATTTTGAGTAATCTTAACTTGTCCATATTTGAGAAGGGATCAGTAATGAAGTGAACCACCTCCTCTTTTCTTGCTAAATTGAGGAATATGCCTTGAACTTTACTCGTTCCCTAATAAAGAAGAACAAAGAATAAGTTGTTAAGCACACAATTCATATAGCAAACTACAAAGACAATAATAATTAATCTCTGAATCTCTCTTACCTTATTTTTTACTAGTACACGGATGATATCCTCACAAAGCCACATCCTGCTACGCTTTCCAGGGTCTTCACCACATTCTTGACGAACAACTTCCCAACCCAATTCTTGTATCAAATCATGCATCCACAATTTTCTTCCAGACAGAGTTACTAAAGATTTCTCCATGAGAACTTCTATATCAATGTCTGGACTGTAGCCACAACTCTCTAGTATTCTTGTTACATGATCTTTGTCCTCTCCTTTAAAGAAACACACAATGTCCAAAAATACATTTTTTTCTGTAGTTGACAAACCATCCAAACTTATTTTTAAAACATCAATAATGTCTTTTTTAGGATTTGCTTTCAGTCTATCTAATTCACTTGCCCATAGTTTTGCGCTTCTACCATAAAGAAACAAACCCAAAACTTTAATAGCTAATGGAAGACGATTAGCATATTTTAAAATATCCTTGGATAGCTTGAGAAAGACTTCTCCAACCTGGTCTTTCTGGAAGGATTTCCAACTAAAGAGTTGTAGAGCTTCATCATCAGTTAATAGCTTAACCTTATATGTTTTATCTACTCTACATCCGCGCAACACATGTTCATCTCTTGATGTTATGATGATTCTGCTCCCTAAACCAAACCAACTAGTATTACACAATGCTTCCACTTGTTCAAACTTATCCACGTCATCAAGAATTATAAGAACCCTTTTGGTACATAGTCTACGCCTTATCACCTTTAGCACATCAATATTTTGTATATGTACGTTACTTTCCAACAACATATCAGAAAGAAGCTGCTTTTGTAAATGAACTTGACCTTTTTTCTCAATTTCCTCTCTAACATTGTCAAGGAAGCTGTAAGCTTCAAACTGAGCACGTATCCTTTCGAAAACTACTCGTGCTATAGTTGTCTTACCAATTCCCCCCATTCCCCAAATCCCAATGACCTTACGAACATCAAGCAACCCTATTTCTAAGCGTGAAAGCATTTCTCTTATGTGAGAATCCATCGCAACTAAATCCTTTGATACACTTAACATTGTTCGATTTAATTGAATGAAGCTATTTTCTACAATATCTTCAATAACTTTGGATTCATATCTGCATATAAATAAATATATAAATAACCATCATATATGTAAAACAACAATCATATGTGGATAATGTAATGTTTTATAATGTTTCCCATTTTCTGTATTTTGATTAGAAGGGTCATAGCTTTTATCTCTTATTTATTTGAGTGACAAGTGATCGATCGATTCAAGAGAAGTCATGTTTTATTGGTTATAGAACTTTTTTCAGTAAGTGTTGGCATGAGTTGTAATGAAAATATAATTAGGAGTTCTTGTCCTAGTACAATTAGAAGAATTGTTTTCTTTCCTTATTCTCTATATATATTTGTACTCCTATACATAACAAAAATTCTCTCTGCAGAACGTAGTTAAAGAACAAATGCATATGTTTTATGACTCTTTTTTCACCATTTGATCTTACACTTGATATGATTTAATTATTTAGGGTATAAATCATCAAGGAAACATATTCCTTAATTAGTTTTAACTCTAATAATTTTGAGTTCCAGTTTATTGGTTAGGATTTAGGTTTTAACTCCCAAGTTTTGGGCTACAGCCCAAAATTCAAGAGTTAAAATCTAAAATATAGAACCCTATACCCTAACATGTTGAACCTCGTTAAAAATAGCCTAAAAAAGACAAAATGTCATAGAAATACCCATGTTCGTTCTTTATTTAAAGAATGGACGTCATGCAGAGAGAATTTGTATTTATATATAACTACTAAGTGGGAAGAAGAGTATATTACGTACAGATAAATTTTTGTTTGGCAATTATATGTATTGATGAAAATTGACGGTAAGTATTTATATAGATGATCAAGCCATGATCTACCAGAATGGAGGGAATAAACAGTTACTTCCCATGCATGTTATGGGAAACTTCACATGTTAATCAGTCACGTGATTTAAAACTGATCATGGATAGGGGTGGGCACAGTTCGAAACTCGAACCATATGGCTGAAACTGACAACCAAACCGACGATGTCGGTCTTGGAAGAACGGAGACTAAAACCTAATCGGAGACCCTTTAACCGACAAGGTTGATTAACCGATGTTACCAGTTCGGTACGGTTCGATTTCAGTTTTACAACGGAGAAAAAGGCGAGAGAGAAAAGGCCTTGTGAGGATCGAGATCTGCCGCTGACGAGAGAAGGAGGCGAGAGAGAGAGAGAGAGAGAGAGAGAGAGAGAGAGAGAGAGAGAGAGAGAGAGAGAGAGAGAGAGAAAAGCGATGCAAGGTTTCTAAAAAATCGCGATGGTGACGCCAAAGATAGAGATTTTTGAAAGAGAGACGAGAGAGAGAGAGAGAGAGGTTATAGGGTTTTAATGTTTTAACTAATGAATAATGATCCTCTAATATATTTACCCAAAAAATATAATCATCTAATATATTAAATGTATTAATGGCAATTTATTACCTACTATTATTATAAATATATTTATTGGGAAATCTTTTAAACAAACAATTGGTGGTTTAGTGGTAACCAAAACCAAATATTGATGTGGTTTAGTGGTAACCAAAACAATTGTTAGCTCCCTTCTTGACAAGCTAAAAACTTAACCAAAACCACCTTAAGACACAAATTTAACTTATAGGTAACCTTTTAGAAAGTCCAAGATATGGGAGCCAGTGAATAGACAAAACACAACGCAGAAAATATAACAAAAGATAGGGAACGACCTCGTACTTATCCGCTATGCTTACCTCAAGCGATTCATATACTTGCGAACTACAACTTAGTATTCGTTTCAAATTTCAAGTAAAACAAGTTGTACAGAAAGTGGCAACAATACTATAATAGAGGGTTTGGTTTAGTCTATAATAGGTATTAAAGCAATATATAAACTAATTACTTTATAAAAATTAATATATTTTTAAGACTTAAGTACATTTACATCCACCAACTATAGGGTATGTGCATTTCAAATTGGTATACGAACTATAAAATATTTCAAATTTCCCCATTAACTAACAAAAAATATACGGAATAGTCCATCCGTTAAGAATTTTGTTAAAGGGACTGTTAAGTGCCACGCTGGACCTAGTCCACTTGGTCTTCTTAAACACTAATTTCCATAATATCTAACAAAAAATTAGCCTTTGCACTGTATAAGATTCAATTTGCAGTGGAAATCATGGACAAAACTATTGGGTGAACAAAAAACCCTAATTTCAATGGTTAAATACGTTGTTTTTGGCCTTTAGAAGAAAAACTCAATTTTTTTAATTTATGGGAGCTTATGGTTTCATTCACAAAAGGGGAGAAAGTGGTGGGCTTATATCAGAGTTAGTGTAACGACCCGACCCAAAGTTGACTTTTAAAATAATTGGGCATTCGATTTTGACTTCGTGTCTGTTGGATAGGTTTCGAGCCCACGAGTTCATAAACACGAAACACGCATAAAACGGAGTTACAGTTTGGATTTTACAGACGAACAAAGTTTGGGGGGGGCAATGTAGACTTTTGGGTTCTAGGGATTTCTAGAAAGACCCAAATTTTTAATTAAATTTCTATCTCCCACACTCTCCTCCCGCACAGCCCCCTCCCCGACTTCTCTTTTCTCTCCCTCTCCGGTCACCCTCTTTTCCTCTCACTTTGGATCCTCGCTGTCAGGATGGCGGCAAGACCACCTACCCCCTGCTCGCCTCCTCCCCCTCTTACTCCCATTACTCTCTGTTTCTCTGGCCAATCACCCACGGCAAGGAAAGGACACAGAGCAGGCCGAGCCTTTTCGCCAACGTCCTCTATTTTCCGGCCACGTCGCGATGCCGGACCACCAGAGATGACTTCCTCTCATCACGGTGAGTTTTTCTGTCACTTTCCCATCGCCGGCCAACCACTGTAGACGGAGAATCGACGCAAGACAGAAAAGACGCTCTCGCCGGCGATCTGCTCTTTCCGGCAACGACGCGACACCAGACCCACTGGGTCTTGATCCTCTCGCCATGGCGAGTTCAGTCATGGTACTCCCATGCTTCGATGATGCCCCATGACAGAGCAATGAGCTCGAGAAGCCCAATGCAGCCATCGGCTTCCGCCGTCGATCCCGGCGTTTCTGGCGAGATTTGGCCATTGACACAGTTACGAAAATTGACCCTCTAGGTATGGGCTATCTTTCCCCTAAGGTGTGTTTTCTCAATTTTTGAGAAATTGAAAATTTGATTTTAGGGTGTTTGTTATATTTCGAATTTCTTGAAATTGGACTTGAATTTGAATTGTTTTTGTGCAATTGAAGGTTTTATTGTACAATTAGGATTATTTGGAGTTGAATTTGGGTATTTCTAGGTTTGTGCCGCCGCTGCCACCGTCGGCTCCGCCACTCGTGGCGGTGGGTTGTATGGTTTTTCATATTTTTCCACTTCCTTAGGGTCCTAGTAGCTTAATTCTAAGTTCGGTGACTATTTGGGGTTATTTTTGTGGGTAGGTTATGGCCGGGCAGCCACCGTGTGGTGGTTGGCCGCTCGTTTCGGTTGTTTAACAGCTAGTTGAAGAATCTATTATATATTGTTGGTTGTCTGGTCTTAACAGGTACACGGGCTCGGGAAATCTCGTTCCCGATGCCGATATGCTGTCGGATTCGGTATCCGAGCAATGGCACCGTGAAGGGTATTTCGGTCTTTCACGTAGTTGAACTGTGAGTGATACTTATTGGATTTTAATGTAGAGATGAGTCTGAGGAGAAATACAAGGGGCATTTATACATTGTGAAATAAGGATAGTTATGAGGTGGTTTTGAGAATGTTGTGATTAAGGTTGTGTGAGAAATCCTGCCTACTCGTGCATAGATTCGCTCTGCACGAGAAGTGACGAGCATTCCTGTCTGCTCGTGTATAGATTCGCTCTGCACAAGAAGTACCGAGCATCCTGCCTGCTCGTGCATAGATTCGCTCTGCACGAGAAGTGGCGAGCATCCTACTTGCTCGTGCATTGATTTGCTCTGCACGAGAAGTGGCGAGCATTTTGCCTGCTCGTGCATAGATTCGCTTTGCACGAGAAGTGGCGAGCATCCTGCCTGCTCGTCTATTGATACGCTCTGCACGAGAAGTGGCGAGCATCTTGCCTGCTCGTGCATTGATACGCTTTGCACGAGAAGTGGCGAGCATTCCTGCCTGCTCGTGTATAGATTCGCTCTGCACGAGAAGTGGCGAGCATACCTGCCTGCCCGTACATCGATTCGCTCTGCACGGGAAGTGGCGAGAGATTTACAGTTTGTGGAGTGAGTTTTCAGTTGTGGAGTATTTTAAAGAATTATATTACACCAGTAAACGTTTTAAATGACAGTTATAGAAAGGCATTGCATTTTATTTAAGATATTTTAATAATTTACAGCTTCAGAGTATTATGTGTTTTTCAGAGTTTGATTTACAGTTTTGAGATGATTTAAAAAGGGATTTGTGAAAATGTTTTAAAATTAGGGAATTCTAAAGGAAAAATTAAGTTTAGAGTTTACGAAAAACTTCATGCTATTAAAACTTTTATGTCCACTCATTGAGATTTTTTTCTCTCACGTCTTATCTATTTTAAAAAAATTCCCCACGTACGAGCGGTCGAGCCAAGAGGAACGTCGAGGCACTGTGAAAACATTTGAAGACTTTGTAGGCTTTTAGAGTTCTCTTTTATTGTTATTTGTATAAAGATAAAATCTAGAATGGCTCTGATAACCTATGAAAATTAGTTGTATTTTATCTTTGGACGGGTCTGAGACCCTTATATGCTTGTGGTAGAGGTGGCTGAAAGACTTAGAAGTGCTTTTTAACAGGTTTTGAATTTCTGGGTTAGTCCATTTTCAAGGGAGGTTCTGCCGAATTTTCGGTAGGATTTTTCCTTGATTTTGGATCGCACAGGACCTCTCCGGGTTTCAGAGTGGAATCCGGGGGCGGTACTGTCAGTTAGGTGCCACGTGTCGTCGTGGAATGGGTGGGAAATTATGTTGGGGTCAAACTCAATTTTACCCCCTACCAGTCAATGCCACGTCATTAAAAATGCCAAGTGGACGTACTACGTCCAGCGTGACACTTAACGGTCATTTTCTCGAAATCTCTAACGGATGGACCATTCTGTATGTTTTTGTTAGTTAATGGGGGAATTTTAAATGTTTTATAGTTTGTGGATCAACTTGAAATGGATCTTATAGTTGGTGGATGTAATTGTAGTTGAGCCTATTTTTAACTGGTGGTTCGGTTCGATTCGATTAAAAACAAAATTTTCATTATTGAAAACCAAAACTGAACCGTCTTGATCGTTTTGGTTCATTTTTTAAACCATTGATAAAAACAACCGTCTTGGTTCGGTTGGAAACTCGATTTTCCAGTATTTTTGCCCACTTTAAGTGTGACGTTTTGGTCTTGCTAGGATTAACTAGTCAGTAGTATTATAAAAGGCATTCAACATCCTTAAGGATTCTTAGCCGGTTTGCCAATTGCCTGCTGGCAATCCTGATTGACTAACATTTATGCCACTTAGATGAAGGCAGTTGACACTCTCAAATTAATCAATGCGAACCAAAAGGTCATGCATATAGAAAAAAGGCAATTACACGTATATATCATTTTAAAAAACTCAAAATTCGAAAATTTAAACTTCATGAATTCCCTAAAACATACTAAAGCATGCCTAAGCACACTCAAATAAGACCCAACAACCAAAACGAATTATAAAAAAAATATGTAGAAAATAGGGAAACTGCACTACAGTACTAAGTGCTCGGCATAGTTTTACTAAAATGCGGTCGCGCGTCTGCCAACATATCTTTAGGGGCTTTTGAGTTTGAAAAAAAAAATTAAATTAAATGTATGCTCACTTATAAGTCTTCCTAAAAGTTTTTAGGAACCTTTCGATCAATAGTTTTTTAGAGGCTTATTTATTATTTCATCTCCTGAAAGTAACTTCTAATCTAACTTCACCCTCTAAGGTTTATTTTGTATCAGATTACTCCTTGAAATTAATTCTCGTGTATCACTTTGTTCACTTTCTATTTTTACAAACTTTGGAAATTAATTAAAAATAGCTCCGGTCTAAAAAAAAATACATGAAAAATTCCTACGGACTCGTCTTGACTAGCACTAATTTCCTATGGGGTCAAATTACTAATTTTTCATCCGAATGTTTCCAGAAAATTAAAATACTCTTGACTCTTTGGAAATTCATAGGATAATCTCTCGAACTCCAAAAAGCACGAGGTTTACACCATTAGTCTTCTAAACAATAAAACTACCTTTCTTGTGAACATTTGCTACCCAAAAGACCTCTCAATATTAGAGGAAAATAAATTTCCCTATATAAAATAAATTGTGAAAAATTCTAGAATTTTCGTAGTCTTGAAAGAATTCTCTAAAACGGGTTTTTGGTAATTTCTAAAATATTTTTAAGAATTCATCTGAGACTTTACGGAAATTTTAGAATTTTTATAGAAGAAAATTTATTTAAATTTTCTAAGAATAAATTTGGACTTCCCAAATTTCTGAAAACTCTCAGAGAGAAAATTGGTAATTTGACCCATAGTAAATTAGAACTAGTCAAGACGAGTCCATAGAAATTTTCCGTGTATTTTTTTTAGTTTAGAGCTATTTTTAATTAATTTTCAAAGTTTGTAAAAATAGGAAATGGATATAGTGATATACGAGAATTAGTTTCAGGAGATAATGTAATACAAAATAAATCTTAAGGGGTAAAGTGATGCTTGAAGTTACTTTCAAAGGGTAAACTAGTAAATAAGCATTTTCTAGAAGTTATTTGGGCAAACTATAATTTAGTACTATTTGTCACATTTATACTACTTGGTACCATATGTTTAATTTTCAACTTTCCAATACCTCTACTTCAATTTCTTGGTAAATACTTGATTTCTTAAACATAGCCATGTGGAAAAATAAAATATAAAAATAAAAATAAAAATAAAATAGAAAAAAATCATGAAAAAAAAAAGTTTCTACAAATAAATAAAAATAAAACAACAGTTCCCCTCCCCCCAACCAATCCCCAAAATCTTTAATCATCAAATCATCTTCACCAAACAATTCCCTCAACAAATCCCCATTTTTTTTTTCCTCCTTCTCTCTTCATCATCTCATCTTAAATTAAAATAAAATTTAAAAATAATAAAAAACAAGAACACCAAGAACAAAAAGAAAAACAAGACACCAAAATGAAATCAAAAGCCTATCTTTTTTCTTTTTGTAGCTTAGAGGATGATTTAAGAAAAAAAAAAAAAACAAAACAAAACAAAAGTGACAATAATGCATGTTACATAAGACCAAAAAAAAAAAAAAAGAGGTTTGGTCATGACGCTGTTGGCCGAAGGTCGGCACCATCGTGCTCAGATGGTTGCAAACTACCAACCCCAAAACTTCTTTGAATGTCATCCTAATTAAGTAGAAACCTTCTCAACCGAATTAAAAATGGGAATTAAGTAGAAACTCTTTAGGTTCTGAAAACCAAATCGTTACTCGGTTTCTCGAAAGGTTTGAATGACTTAACCTTACAAGGCAAGTCAATTAAACCTATGACTTGAGATGGTTCACCTAGTGACTAAACTAGGGACCCGCCTCAAGATTTGACGACTCGACTTAACCCTAATAAAGTCAACAGGTTTCGTAAAGTTAGAATTTAGTGTAACGTTTTCTTGTCGAACTAGGGATCCACTTACTTGAAAGTGATCTTAATTTGTGACTTGGCGAATCATGACTTGGACTCTAGTTACCTGAAAGTGATATCTTTTACTACAAATTTATTTTAACTAATAACTTTTGAGAAAATTTACTCCAACAATGTTCTCTATTTTAGCTATAACCTCAAAATGTTTATATTTTATTTAAACAAAATCATCAACTAAATTCTCAACAAAAGCAAAAAATAAAGCAAATTATGTTGGAATATGCCCTAAAGCAAATCGTTTTAATAAACATATTGTGTATATTTCTAACATCACGGGTAAACTTGTCTTTTATGTTCCATCTTTCATATACATACTATATTCTAATATATGTGTGTATGTATAAAAAAGGTCTACAATTTCAAGTTAAAGGAATAATGTCCTAAAGAAGTTAGGATTGTGAGACTTATATTTTTTAGTACTTGAAGTCTAAACTGTTCCTCTTTATATGATTGATATCTGGATAATATCAAATCCGGTAAAACCAGTATAATATATCTCTGCTTAACGTTTAGGATAATCGGTCTCAGAGTATCACTGTAGAGATATTAGGAGAAGATCATGAATGCCAGTATATGGTTCACTAAACGTGACTAAAGTAACGAATACCTGTCATAGAGTATTACACACTCATCAACAGAAAATTGTTAAGTCTTGATAATACAACTGATCCCTAGACGTGAGACACCATAGTTGTCCTGAGCGCTTAGTCGCTACACTTTGACTGTATCATAAGGCTAGGCTCCTAGAGTTTAGTTAAAGGTAGAGATTGGACATAGTCATTGACGTATGGGGACATATGTGTGTTCAATAAAGAATATATCACTCTTGGCAATATGAGAGATGTTTCAAGAGGCAATAGATGTCTATATTCAGGAATCTCTGGCCAGAGTACTTGATCACGGAAACAAACTTCCATAATCGAATGGAATCTATACATAAGCGTTGGACCTCAAGGATCATGCTAGGATTGACGAAATTCCATACCTGACCATAATTCAGGAACATAAGCGTTGCACCATAGTCTCGTTGTTACGTACCCGAGTTTTGGGGCATGACACAAATGAGGCCTAGCTTAGAGATTCTCTCTAAGTGCATTATATATATTAAGCAATCAACAATCATATTTTTTTATAATTTTTTTTTCCCTTTGTGGATTTTGAATTTTGATGGTTGTCTATCGTTCATGAAAGTTCTGAGAATAAGGCCAGTTAATATAATTCTTGATAGACATTAAAACTCTATAGTTTCTTATAAGGTAAAACAATCTTCCTAGGAGGTACAGTTTGCTTACTCTAGCTTGTGTTTGTTTGGAGTTCGTGTTGTGTAGTACGTTAATGTAGAATATGAATATGCCTCGTAATAGGTTAGTTCCAAAGTTTATTTGTCTTTTTTACCTTTTAACTAGGTACTGTGAAAGAGACCATAAACTCTAACCTATGTGTCGATCCTTGTATAGGAGGCACATTATTGTTCTTACAAATTTTTATGTTTGGTTATAGAAGCGTCTTGGCCACAATACAAAATTCAAAATTATATGAAAAAACACAATAAATTAAAGGGTTTAAATGTGTTTCAATTATTTACTTTAACGGGCAAAATGGATATAAGAAAATAATGAACAAAAGTCAATGGGATAAAATTAAAAGAACAAAAATGTCTAGGTTAAATCTAATAGGAGCTATACTTTTAAGGTTGGGATCTAAAAGCTTCAAGAAATATTAGTGATCAACAGATCATGTGTATGTAAAACAATCTGCGTTTTTTTCTTTTAATTTTTTGTACAAGAAAAATAAGTAAAGTTTACGTACCCATCTTGTAAATGCCATCCAGAGAGACTGCCTACTTCAGAAAGAGCATCTCTCCACCTTTTCACCTTCTCTGGATTGTCTTTAAAGGCTTGTTCATGCTTCCACAAGGCTTCCTGGAAATTCCCTGTTTGTTTTCGTACCTGAGATGGATCCACGTCATAGAAAATTGGAAGTACGGTTTGTTCTGTATTCACTTTCATGCATTCAACAGTCTTTGCAAGCTCATCCAAGCACCATGTTGAATCAGCGTAATTTCTTGAAAGAATGACAATCACAAATCTCGACTCTTCGATTGCTTTCAAGAGATCTTGTGAGATCTCTTTTCCCTTCTTAAGTTGTTCATCGTCTCAAAATGTGAATATTCCTTTTCAATTCAAAGCAGCATATAAATGATCTGTAAAATTCCTGCGGGTGTCTTCACCTCTGAAACTGAGGAAGACGTCGTATGTCCATCGAGTAGTAGGAGGAGAAGAAGAAGAAGAAGAAGTAATTGTTTGGGTGGCCATCAAAGGAGTACCGGAAGGTTACTGCTCAGTTT
Source organism: Dryas drummondii (assembly GCA_003254865.1). NCBI lineage: Eukaryota > Viridiplantae > Streptophyta > Magnoliopsida > Rosales > Rosaceae > Dryas > Dryas drummondii. The sequence goes on from QANW01005185.1 coordinate 12,459, forward strand.
TTGGCCAAGACTACAGAAAGGTGTATGCAAATAAAAACTTATATACTAAGGCTTGTGATGAGGAGTCTTCTTCCTTGTCTCTTGTCAATGCCATCATACTTCCGCGCCAATGACTTTGATCATCACCGAGTAATTTCCTAAGAAAATGACTCTAACGTATATATAAGGCTTGTGATGAGTAATGGACCAGCACAAAAGCTGGTGCAAGGCTGGAAGTGGCCAGCTGTCGCGCACACATAGGCTGGGAGGAGAGAGAGGTATACGGATGAAGGCTGGAGAACAGCTGTAATGGGCCACGTGGCGCACCTGTATTCGCTGAGAGGAATATTAATCAAAACCGGTGGCTGGCTAGGCTAGCTGAGGACGCGCGGGGAAGTGTGAGGGAGAGAGAAGAGAGCTCGGCTTGGTGCAGCTTGGCTTGCTGCTTGCGGCTGGAGAGAAATAATGGAAAGAAGGTGGAGAATGCCACGTGTCGCAGCTGGAGAGGAAGGAAGAAGATTAATCAAGAGAAAAAGAAAGAAAGAGGCAGAAAGGTGCAACATGTGAGGCGCCATGTGTCGACGCAGGAGTGGATGAAAGCAATATCTTTTTTTTTTTTGGCCAATAGGATGAAAGCAATATCAATCAAAGGAAAAGAGAGGAGACGGAAAGCAGGAGAGAGGGTGCGCTGGGAGGAAGGAAATCACGCGGAAGCTTCCTCTTTCCAGTGACTCTTCGCCTCCCAAAGAAATGGGCCGGGCCTTGGGCTTCAGTCTTCATTTTTTCCTTTCTTTTTGGGCTGGGCCTAGTGCATGAATTTGGGCTGTTGCTTCTTCTTTTTTTCTTTCTATTATTTGGGCTTTTAACTTCAAAAACCTACAAAACACAAATAAAACTAATTAATAAAAAAATAAAAAAATCATGATATTAAAACTAATAAAATAAATACAAACATAATATAATCTAGAAATTAAAATGAAAACCCATAAAACTAAGTAAATAACTAGATAATTAAAATAAGAAGTAAAATATAAAAAAAATGCTAAAAGACATGGACAAAAAATGTATGAATTTAAGGATAAAAATTATAAATAAAATGGGCTCAACACTAGCCCAAATAAAAAGTAACAAAATTTGAAATACTTTTGTACTTCATTTGGATATCACTAAGCTTTCTTAACTAATCTTTCATGGGTTCCGATGCTATATTTTGATTACCATACTTTGCTTGTGTGCCGGACAGATTGTATGTAGAGGTGGGTCAATGTTTGTACAAGCTCTTCCACATCCTCCTTGAACACTAGACGTAGGGCACATTCACGAACTCCTAAGCCAACTGCGTTATTGGATTCAACAGTTGCATCAATGCGATTACATTGATTCCACGATTGAGGAAATTCAGTACGTGCTATGTATATGAACCGAATGATATTGCATGCATGCATCCCCATCAGTTTAATTATTTGGCACCCATAAAGGAGATCACCGCCACAAGAAACATTGGTGTCCAGAGTACAAATAAACCCATGGGTAAACTCTAAATCAGGATTGTTGAGAATGACGACGCTTGGATGTTTGTGCATTGATACAGAAACACATGCAGACATCAATCCCTATCCAATCATCATCATTGAACAAATTTGGAGGCACTTGGATTCGCGCATGGTAGTCTTTGTTCAAATGCATGAACCACTTGGGAATTTCAGTTCCAGTGNTATGAACCCAATGATATCGCATGCATGCATCCCCATCAGTTTAATTATTTGGCACCCATAAAGGAGATCACCGCCACAAGAAACATTGGTGTCCAGAGTACAAACAAACCCATGAGTAAACTCTAAATCAGGATTGTTGAGAATGACGACGCTTGGATGTTTGTGCATCGATACAGAAACACAGATAGCAATCCCTATCCAATCATCATCATTGAACAAATTTGGAGGCACTTGGATTCGCGCATAGTAGTCTTTGTTAAAATGCATGAACCACTTGGGAATTTCAGTTCCAGTGAACGTACGTCCAAAGTGTTTAGCAGATGAGAACTATTTGTAAATAAAGAAAAAATTCAAATGTGAGATATATATTAATTTCTCGAGAGATCAAATTCTAATATGAGAGAGAGAGAGAGAGAGAGAGAGAGAGAGAGCAATCCAAACAAACCTTCAACAATTTGATTTTAGACTATAAATCCAAACAAAAAAAAGATTTAGGAAAAATTTCAATTTTAGAATTGGAGAATCCTTCTCAAATTTATCCTCAAAATTTAAGGAAAATATAGTAAAATGATTGGAGATGCTCTTAATGAATTGCACCCGAGCCATTTGATGTGTATGGCAGCTTTACAGAAGTCCCATTGATATTGTTGGGCAAGCAGGTTACGTGAGACCTTGAGCAAGGGCTGAGATTATTACTATTATTTTGGTTGATTACAAAGCCATTCCTGAAGTTTGGGATGTATTTTGACTTTTGACTTTGACATTCTATTTTTTTTGGACGAAAAAAACAGAACGTTAAATTGCATTTCGACATTGAAAAAGTCTCAAAGTGGTGTCTAGCATTTGGGTGTACGAACTTAAAAATATTCCATACCCAACCTGGCTACTCCACCCTTTCTCATCCCCCTCAATGCCAGCATCGGCAATAGTCCTCTCTCTCTCTCTCTCTCTCTCTCTCTCTCTCTCTCTCTCAAACGAAGGGGGTCTGTGTTATAGTTTTTTACTTTCAATTTAGAAAATTTGAAAGGGGGTACAATGAGCATTAATTGGGTGGGTATCGATACCCACATTAATTTTAAAATTAGAAAATCATTTTTGAAAAACCAACAAAATTTGTAAATTATGGAATATCCATGGCGATGTTTTATTTATTAACATATATAATAAGATATCAACATGTATTTTTTTAATATTTTGGACGAGACAAACTCATAAATTCTAATCTTAGCTCTTTTGCCACTCACCGCTCATCATTTGAATTAGCCTTAAAGGCTTATGCTAATTTAATATTTGGGAAAATTAGAGTTTAATCCTTCTAACATTTCTTATTTTGAAAAAAAAAACCTTATATTTTTTTTTTCAAATAAAGCCCTTATTTTCTCTAAATAAAGCTCTTTTGACCATTACCTTGTCAAAAAAATATGTCATTTTTTTTTTATTTTTTAAGGGCATAGGGTACGCATCCACCTCATACATTCTTAAGGTATAGAATCTCAAAATTCTAGAGTTAAAACTTAATATAAAGCCGACAAACCAGGGCTTGAGAAGAAGTGAAAAAGCACTGCCAAACACTCGAAAATGACCGCCAATGACTCGGCACCTTGTATGTGTGAAAAAATTGAAACTAATGGACCAATATTATGTAATATGGAATGGTTACAATATTATTGGACTTTAGTTAGAATTTTAAAAGTCATAAGACTTTAGTCAATAAATTGTTAAATTAAAGGACCTAAGTGAAAGTTTCACTTTATATTTTGACACATCATTTTGTGAATAAATTTGAAGACTTTAAGTATCTACTACTGTTATAAAAAGAAATGGCTTGTTGGTGTATTTGGTTTTCTCACAATAGGAAAAATCAAGTATAAATTGTATAATAACCATTTTATAAGGCCAATGACTAGTTGGTCTAGTGAATTGCACAGAGTCTCCTTTGGTCAGGGTAGATTATGAGTTCAAATATCATGAATGTTAATTGATTAATCAAAAAGAAAAAACCATTTTATAAGTGGTTGCATCTTTGTCCACCAATTGCCAATGCTTGTCTCATGTGACCTTATGACAAAATTCTACACCTATATATGGGTCCATGATCCGTCCATGACATTAATATATTATGGGAGGCTAAAGTAGCCCTCCATTATATGATTCTCATCTTACCCAATACCCACTTTTTCTTCTACATACACTAACAAGCATACAGCTACTCAGATCTCCAATATTCTCTCAATCCCACAACAACAATAACAACAACAACAACAACAACGACAACAACAACATGGAAGATCTCATCACCCAATTGAGCTTCCTCTCAAACCAAGCCTTGCAAGACAAAAGCTTCGACCCCTCGACCATCGAAGAGCTGATGAAGCTGTTCGAGATCGAAGCCTACAAGTCATGGGCTGCAGTGGAACTCCAGCAGCAGCAACAAGTACTGGAAGAGGCTGAGGCTTCCATGCAAGAAGCTGAGGACTACTTGGACTCGGTGATGGAGAGTGCCATGGATGAGTTTAGACGGTTTGAAGAGGAAATGGAGAACATGTCGCGAGCTGAAGTGGACAACTTGGTTAAGGCTGCTGAGAGTGCAAGGAAGATGGGAAAGTTGATGGAAAACGCAGCCTCTGTGGCTTCCAAATGGTATATTGAGGCTGCACTCAACTCAGCCACTGCTTCCATGAAACCAGCTTGGAAGGGAATTTCAGCTAACCAGGTTCACCCTTCTTAATTAAATTCATTAATTGGGATTATGTAAGGCCAATTTGGTGTGTATTGCTTACTTTAATTATTTATTAGAAATTTGTTTTAAGTTGTAGTTATTGGGTAACTTAATTAGAAGGATCGTTGAATTATTTACAAATTTATAATGTATTTAAGTTTGATCCCCCTCTCCCAAAAAAAAAAAAAAATTGCTTTAAAGTACGGTAAATGGTTTCTCAATAATTGACATACTGACACTTCAGCTCAAAAAAGAATTAGAGATCAAATGTTCCACATATATCATACATTTGGGAATAAAATATCTACATTTATATTTTTTTTAATCTTTTTATATTTTTTCTGCTTTTCTCTAATTTTGTACTTTTGTAGGATGCATGAATGAGATCCACGTCATATTCCCACTAACTGAATGAGAACAATAACAAGAATAATAATGCTGATTATGATGATTTTATTGGATTGAAAATTAATGGAATATCACATAAAGGAATAATCTTTGGAAGACGGCAGTCTCTATTTGTGGTACTGTTTATTCAAATTTTTTTTTTTTACTGAAAAATAAAGGTGAAGGGGTAGCCGTTGAGGTGGATAGGAGCCGTTGCCGACCACTTTCAGCATCAATAATTCAGTAGGGATTGTAGAGAATTTTTACGGTTGGCTGGTTTTTTCCTATTTTGCCCTTGATCACCAATTGTTTTCAGCACCTAGTTATTTAGGATTAATTATAAAGTGCTCTGCTTGATCTTTCTAAATTGCTTGGATAATTTGATGATTGTAAGGGTTAATTATGTGCACACCCTTAAGTCGTTTTATCCTCATTTCATAACTTTTGAGGTTTCGAAAAATACAGTGGCATCCCTCGAGGTTTTAAATCACTTTTACATAATCTAGTCCATTGAAATTCCTCAAAAAAGTATTAGCATCAATATAAAAACATTTAAAGATTAATTTACACAGACACATTCCATCGTACTTTTATATAACTTTTAAGATTCTATACATTATAGTAAGATCCTTGAGGTTTTAACATGTATTTCACATAATTCCTTAATCAAAACAAACGTGATTTAATAAAACCATAATATCTTTCTAATAAAACAATTCCAAATCAACCTCACAAAATGTCAATGTAAATATAT
>QANW01005201.1:0-64937 GCA_003254865.1 Dryas drummondii
GCTTATGATAGGTTCAAAGGGAACAGAAGGAACTGGTGACTAATATATCGATTTTGTTATTAATTAATTAGTGTACGTAATTGTGGTATATATATATATATATATAACTATATATATATACACGGGTGGTGCATGATATTGATTTGTGTAACTACTTGTATATTAGTGTTTCATTATCATCATTGAGTAATTCATTGTTTGTGTTTCAATGGCAGGGGAGGTTTGTTTCTCTTGACTTTTTCTTGACTAGAATTCTGGGGTCATGCCTATATTTGTTTAGGTGGCAATTCAAGTAGGAATCAAAGATGTACTACTAGAAATTTTATATATTGTTCAAATCATTTATAGTTATGTCATGCATCTTAGTTATGTTCGTAGAATATGTCATATTCATTTTATAGCCAATATGTAAGTGGAGTTGCGATTGTTACTGCTTGTCAGTAGCAATATGTAAGTGGGTTATACAGTAATGTGATTGTTATTTAAAATGTTATTTTATAGCCAATATGTAAGTGGAGTTACAATTGTTACTATTTGTCAGTAGCAATATGTAAGTGGGGTTACGATTGACTTTTCCTTAAAAATGTTTGTTGATGCTTAGTTGCTGCGTTAAAAAGTGGTGTTTGTAGACATAATTTTGAGTGGATGANTGTAATTGTGGTATATATATATACACAGGTGGTGCATGATATTGGTTTGTGTAACTACTTGTATATTAGTGTTTCATTATCATCATTGAGTAATTCATTGTTTGTGTTTCAATGGCAGGGGAGGTTTGTTTCTCTTGACTTTTTCTTGACTAGAATTCTGGGGTCATGCCTATATTTGTTTAGGTGGCAATTCAAGTAGGAATCAAAGATGTACTACTAGAAATTTTATATATTGTTCAAATCATTTATAGTTATGTCATGCATCTTAGTTATGTTCGTAGAATATGTCATATTCATTTTATAGCCAATATGTAAGTGGAGTTGCGATTGTTACTGCTTGTCAGTAGCAATATGTAAGTAAGTTATACAGNTATGGATGTCTCTTGATTTTTTGTGTTTTATGTTGGTTATTATTTAACATGTTTATGGAATAAAAATTACTTAAATTATGTTTTTTTTTTTTGTACCAATTGACACTGAAATGAAGAAAAGGAAAAAAAATTAAAACACTGTAGCGCTACAGTAACGCTGTTACTGTAGTAGCGTTTGTTTTTAAAATGTGGGCCGCTACAGTATTTTACTGTAGTATATGGGCCGGATGAACAGTATATTTTAAAAAATGGACTTTAAAAAAAAAAACCCTATAAAATATGTTACTGAGGGGCAATATATCTTATAATTCGAATTGTTTATTTTTTCAATTATGCTTGAAAGATTGTCTTTGCAAGTTGTAACCCTATTTACTTCCATTAGTTTCTTGGTTTCATGTTCATATAGAAAAACCAGTTGCTGATCAACGTTACCTATCTGTCCACACATGCAAGTAGCTTCCTATGAGAAAGTGATCCAAGCACAGAACAAACTTAAGGTAAATATGAAGAGAGGAAAATATAGAAAGAGACACAAATTAAGAATGGACTAAAATAGTAACACAATGAAGTTGATGGCACAATCTCAAATAGAAAATCAACTGAGTTCTTTTCAGGAGGTTTCTACTTTAGAAGTCCTTTATGTGTAGGATCAAGGAACATATGGATCATCCCAAAGATAAGACCATGCATCTGCCTCATGTGAAAGCTTTTCTGGAATGAATTCATTCAAAATCTCAATAACTTGAGGGAGCAGATAAAAGCTTTTCCACCTCACCTGATAAACATACCAAGAAAATCAATACCAGCCGAAAAGTAAACAGGTGGAATGAAGTTGGAGATCACACTAATCCAGAGTTATTGTTACATACCCTGAATGGTTCTAAGTCATATCTATAGTAAGGAATCCTAGTTTTGTAGGCAAGCACTTTTGCAGTTTGTTACTACTTAACAAGTTTTTAACTTGAAATAACTTCCAAATATAATCAATTCCAATTCATTAACTAGATTTATTTTCACCAAACTCCCAAAATAGAACATACCTTATCATGTCCTGGATGTGGCCTGATTCCTTGCGCACCTGCAGAATAACAGCAGCAGTATATATGCTTCTTCTTCTTTTTTTTTATTTTGGTAAAATGGGGGCTGAGGCCCAAAGAAGAAAAAAACTAACTACTAGCCTACTCTTGGACAGACCCAAGAGATCATGAGATAACAAAGGAGCACAAGCCAGAGGAGGCTCATCAGCCACACCGTTTCATTCTCTATAGATTTGAGAGACATGGCAATCTCAATCTCTTTTCAGCAGACCTTGGCAAGCAGTAACTAATGCAGCAAGAGGATGAAGACCTGAGACACCTTTGGTAAGAAGAAGCACTGCCACACTAGAATCTACTTCCACAAAAAGCTTTCTAAACTCTACACTCAACGGCAAGCTTCAGACCATGATAAGGCCCCACAGCTCAGCAGAAAGGACCTCACCAATTCCTTGCGCACGTGCAGAATAACAGCAGCAGTATGCTTCCTTTAACTCTACACTCAACGGCAAACAGAGAAATAAAGAGTCATCAAAGCATGATACCAAGATAATCATCCAAACCATTAGGGCTTCAGTATTAGGTAACAAAAATCAAAACACTCACAGCACTGACAATTCTGCATGATGTTTGAAATTGTTGGTTATTTTCGGAGTCTCTATATTGCATAAATTTGTTTGTTTGTTTGTTTTTTTTTTTTTTTAACTTCAAAAATTTGGTTAATTACATTCCATTTCAGACAAAAATTAGTGGAAATTTACTTTCTTCTTAGATTGAAATATATCTTGTTGTAATTAATTCATTGTGATACATTGGCTGTGTATCTCCATCTTTGCTTAGTGTATCTAGTATAGTTTAGATGAAGTTGCTAGATCACGTCATCTAATTTTCTGCAGAAATGCAAGAATGACAATGCTATCTCTTTTCCTTTTCCTTTATTTTTTTTTTCAGAACCTCTTAAGCAGAAGCTCAAGATGGATGGATGGAAGGAAATGGAGTAGTAGGTTATGGTTTTAGCAGAACCCCGGGCCATTGGCCGCTGGTTTGGCTTTATAATCACCTATTATGCTAATAAATGTAATGTGTAGTAGTCAGATGACAACTTTCACTGAAAATTGAGTTTGGTTTTATAAGTTGGAAAGAATGATTGTCTCATGAGTTCAAAATTCATAAACCACAATTATTTGATTTATAATACTTATTTTGAGAACAAATTATTATCATATGTACGCTAAATATCGAAAATTTGAATTATCTTTTGATTTAGAGCCTTCTTTTTTTGGGGGTCAGGAATTAGAATTACATCGTTGATATATAGCTTTAAAAATGATTGATTTTTTTTTTTTTTTTTTCGAAATTATTCTTGCAAAGAAATAAATATCGTCTCAAATACTGTATCAGATAATATAAGTGCCAGAATATTGNCCAAAATTCTCCCCCCCCCCCCCCCCGAAAATTCTCATAGGGACTGCCTTGATTAAGTGGGTATGGTAATACCATCTCTTTCCCGCCCGCCTGTATATCCGTTTAATAAAAATATTATATTATATAATTATATTTTAATTTTTATTGTATGTCTTTAAAATTTAATAATATTTTCTTTATAATTTAGAATTATTATAATATAATATGATAAATTTTAATGTATTTCATATTTTCATCTATTATATTATATATTTATATTAATTTAGTATATTCTTAATAACAAAATTTCTTTTTTAAAAATTAATAAGGACCTCCAATATCTCGGATTGAGATCCGATTACTCGATGGGATGGGTATGATATTGACAAACCCGCCCCGTTGCCATCTATTGACCCACCCAACATAGAAGATTCAAGCTTAATTGCGATTATCCACTATCAAAAGAATACAATTATTTGTATCATCTAAACTAATTATATTCGTATTAGAAATATAATCCATACAAAAGGTACTAAAATTATTATTATAATATTTAAATCTTGACTAATATAATAATATTTTATTTGTTCATATAATCATATATGAGAATGGGTCTCGTTTATTACAAGTAGGAAATAAGTAAAAAACTCTCGTATCAAATACGACGTCAGTTGGTATTCAAAATTTGGAAAGACACACTTGGTGTTTCAAGTTTTTTTTGTTATCATTGAGAAAAACTTACCTATTACTAATTTACTAGTGTGTTCACCTATTATTTCTATTATTCTCATGCATATAAAATCCACCAATTACCCTTTGGCCCCCTCATTCACCAAAAAACAAAATACACCAATTACACTAAAAGTTTTACTCGTTCTCGTTTTCTACTATCCATTTATCCAATCCACTGAAGTGATTGACGTAACCCAATTTTGCGCAACCACCCGCACTGGGTCCGAAACTCAAAAAGTAAGCACCCACAAGGGCCACAACCAATAAATTGATATACTTGGCAAAAAGAAAATCATTATGGCTTTTGACAATCACAATGACAATGTGAATGGGTACGAAATTAACGACAAAGATATAACCTCGAAAATTGCAACAATCTGATCAAAGCAACCAACCCGATTTGTGCCGATGGCCTCAGAGCAGACCCTTTTCCACTACTGCCTGTTCAGTCTGTACCTCGCAGGACCCCCAACCTTCATAGCCCTCCGATTCCTCCAAGCCCCATATGGCAAGCACCGCCGTCCAGGGTGGGGCCCCACCATGTCCCCACCCCTGGCTTGGTTCCTCATGGAAAGCCCAACTCTTTGGCTCACCCTCTTACTCTTCCCCTTTGGCCTCCACTCTTCAAACCCCAAAGCCCTCCTCCTCATCACCCCATTTCTCTTCCACTACTTCCACCGCACCTGCCTTTACCCACTCCACCTTTACCGGAATACCACCGCCCCCCAAGGCGGTTTTCCGGTGAGTGTGGCGGCGATGGCATTTGGGTTCAATCTGTTGAACGCTTACTTGCAGGCCAGGTGGGTCTCTCATTACAAGGATTATGAGGCTGATGGGGGGTGGTTTTGGTGGAGATTTGTTTGTGGGTTGGTGGTGTTTTTGTATGGGATGGGTGTGAATGTGTGTTCTGATAGGGTTTTGGTGGGGTTGAAGAGAGAAGGTGGAGGGTATAAGGTGCCCAGAGGAGGGTGGTTCGAGCTGGTGAGCTGCCCAAACTACTATGGTGAGATAGTGGAGTGGCTGGGGTGGGCGGTGATGACGTGGTCTTGGGCTGGCCTAGGGTTTTACCTCTACACGTGTGCCAACTTGGTGCCCAGGGCACGTGCGAACCATAGGTGGTATGTGGAGAAGTTCAAGGAGGATTATCCCAAGGGCAGAAAAGCTGTAATCCCATTCTTGTATTGAATGAAGGCTTGAAGAAGTGGCACACGTTTTCGTTCCACATGTTTATTTTTATTGTTTTTCTTTTGTTTTAAGGCATTTGAAACATAATTTGATTTTTGATGTTGTGGTATAATGGTATTGAATGATAATTTTTGGGCATGGATGGTAGTAACATCACTTCATTGCTTTTACCGATAAGAAGATTTAGTGGACAAACTATGAACATGGATAGTGTCGGTTGGTTCAAATGAAAGTTAAGCTCCTTTTGGGCTAATACAAAGGTTTTTAATCGAAGAAGGTATCTTTGGCGACTGGTTTGAATCGTTTGATGGTCACAAATTCATCAATAAATGTAAGTCCTATCGTTGCTTATATTCACATCTCTTGCAAAGCTTTCCCATTTACAAGGTGTTTGTCTTTGATGTGATTAAATGTGTAATCAATAAATCTAATAGACTAATACGGGTAAGATCATTTAAGTTTAAGCAGTCTAACTTTTCTTCGGCTGCCTAATGATTATAAAAGCAACAGTAAAAATCAGGTGAATATATAACTATTTATTCACCTCCAACCAGTGAGGAGTTGATGGGTAAAAACTGAAAAGAGTTAAAAGATGGGTTTTAAGTGTGTAGATGGATCTCGACTCTGGAAGTGAAAGATGTGACTTGAGAGATCTAAAGAGATTTAACTCAAATTGGCATCCCCAAATCTACCGATTAATACCTAACCTCACGACACACCAAGTGGTTCTTCAATAAAACAAAGCTTGAGCCTTCTTAATCAATATTCAGAAAGAAAAATATTGGAAGAATTGTGGATTGCCTGCATTCTTTTTAGAAAGATAAGTTCACATCAATTTGACACCTACATAAATCGCTATGGCCTGCAGCATATTAGCACAAAATCATGGCCGCCAAATTTTGGCCAAAGTGAAATTCTTGTGCTAAAGAACAAAAAGGAGAAAAGTTCAAAGCCGGGATTTTGCTCAGCAAAAACAATAGAGCATATCAGAAAGGGGTCAGCATATCAACAAGGTGCCAAAAAAATTATTCAGCAATGGGCCCTATGCAACTCATCGCATTGCCTTAATGATAAAAACAATGGGGGTTAAGAAAAGATAAGTAATGAAAGCAATTTATTAGCCTCCCCACACAATCTATACACAGTGATCCGAATCTATAAAAAGAGAAACTGAAATTGTTTGAAGTCTATTTATATTATATTAAGAGGAATGCACTCAACCAAAAGAAAAAGGAACATCAATAAATTATGAAGTTCAGGCAGAAAATTATGGAGTTAAGATGCGTCTCCTTCTTGTTCCTTGTAGATGCAAAACTTGTACGCTATTGCAAGATGTCGATGGAGCTAAAAGGCAGTAGCAACAGCCGAAGGTTCCCTATTTGTGCACTTCAGACAATCACTTCCATCTGTTTTGAACAATCCTCTCTCCGGCACCGTATCAGCAACAATCTGACTAAAAGAGAAGTACTGCAGAAAAGCATAAGCTAATGAGTTTAAATAAAAATTTGGACTACCCAATAAGAAACATGCTACTGTAACTGAGAAACTAAGTTACCAAATAATCTACTCAGTTGTTCCTACGCATATTGCACTTAAAATTTGTGATTTTAACATTCAGTGCAGGTTTGCAGACAGGCAAATTACCAAATGATAAGGAAAAGGGAAAAATGTAATGTGTGCCACTCACATTAAAGAGGGAGAGGGAGAGAGAGGACAAACATTATAAAATAGGATGAACTCACATTCAACTCTATTCTAGATTCATCAAAAGACATAGACTTCATTTGGATTTTCCTTTTTCAAACTTCCATCCAATCCAACAGAAGATTCAATGGTTTTGGAAACCTCAGTCTTCAGCTTCTCATGCTTCTCTTTTAGGTTTGAAGATTCCACAGCTGCTGCTAAGCTTTGTTTGATTTGTTGCTCCAAAGCCAAAATTCTGTTTTTGGTTGCTAGATCAGGTGTCTTCCCTGCCTTTGCTACCTCCAACTTTAGTAGCTCAATTTTGTCCTTGAGGTCTGATGAATTGACAACATTTTCAATCCTGTCATTGATTTCTTCATTCAATTCTTCTATCTTGCTCTCAACTTCTGAGGGCAAAGTCTCCTCAATTGGTTCTTTTGATCTTAACTCAACATCCAAACCCAGGGACTTGAGAGCATCAATAAATTCTAACTCTATCTCTTTCTTCAATTCCACAATTTTTGCCTTCAGGCTGTCATCCAAATCATCAAATTTGTCCAACCCAGTATTTTCAACTTCCGCCCTAACTGCCTCAACTTTCTCCTTAACATCTTGCCGACCCATGATCTCATTAAATTTCTTGTTAATTTCCTGCTTCAATGTTGCAGCCTTGTTGTTCTTCTCTGCAAGATCATATGCTTTTGATAGTTCTTTCAACATGTCAAGTTTATGTTTTAGGTCTTCATAATTAGGAGCTGATGACAGGGCCTGGTTGAATTCATCCCTAAGCTTACCAATCTTTTCTTTTAGACCTGGATGCATGAGTTGGTCCTGTGAATTCACTTTTGAAAATTCTTCGCGCAATGTCGCAAACCTGTCTTTCAAGCCCAGGGCTTTAACTGCCTCAGAAAATTCATTATCAACCTCCTTTCTCAGTTTTTCTATCGTCTCAGTCAGAGGCAACATTGGAGGCTCATTAGAGGATTCCTTGGCTTTCAAAATTTGCTGTTTCACCTTTTCAACCTCACCCTCCAAATCCAAAACTGGAGTCTTTACGGTGATGGGTTCATCTTTCTTTTTCATGTTCTTTTTCTTCTTTGGATCAATAGGGATTCCTTCTTGAAACCCACCAATTTTTCGGAACTTCTGACTGCGATGCTTTAATAGTTCTTGTGTATCCAGCTTCTCAAGCTCCTAAAGAAAATCAAAGACATACATTAGGATATGATTGCATGTATTTAATTTTTGCAGAAGAAGAGGCACTTACATCCATTTCTTTGTTAATTGCATTTTTTATCTGTTGAGAGGTCCACGAGGGATCTGCATGTGCACCACCAAGTGGCTCCTGTTAAAGGTAAGAAAATAAATAAAATCTTTAGATGCCTCATCAGCAACAATGAACAATTATTAAAAAATAAAACAAAAAAAAATTCTAATAAATCAGACAACAATCTTTTTTCGCATAGCAATGTTTCCGATGACAGGGATGAGTTTGGATAAAGAAATAAAAACATGAAAAAGATTTGAGTCAAGAGATCTGCATGTCACCATCAAGTAAAGATTAAAACAAGAACAATTCCATAAATTAGACAATGATTTTTCTTGATATATCAATGTTCCCAAAGACGGGGATTAGTTTGGAAAAGATATAGAGGTTTGTTATCAAGCTCACCCCATAGGGTGCTGCAAAAAATTTGAAACAACAATGTTATCAAGCTCCCATTTTTCTTCCCCATATTAGAATACCTAAAATAAAAGAAAAAAAAACATATAAAGTTGAAACAGAAGGTTTGCGATGCATACAGGTATGATGCCATCTGCAATTTGCAGCTTGCACAACTCAGTTGCAGTAATTTTCAGCTTTTCAGCTGCCTGCAGAGAAAAAGAAGATTTCAACAGTCTATAATCAACTCATCAATTAAAGACAAGACCAATAGTGAACATTGTATAAACCTTTGGAGAAGCTTTGGAACTCTTCCACAAGATTGCAGCACATGCTTCTGGACTAAATATGACACGAACAGAGACAAACCAGAAGAAAAACAAATAAGTTTAAAGCTTACATAGAACAAAAAAACAGAAACAAGTCCGGCAGTAATCTACTTAAATATAAGGCTCAATATTTCAGAACTAATGATCAGAAAAAATGGGATTAATTCAGATATATGGCCTAGAATGTCTCCCTCCTTCCAGGTAAGTGACCCTTGAGAGTTAAATCTTACAAAGCCAATATATCTAGTACACCACCACTTGAGAATCATCTAGTTGCATGAAAAATGAGGAAAAGACAAGCACATTTCCATATTATAACTGCCCTAAGAGATGCAACCAGAGCAAAGCCAAACTCAAATTACCTGGCAACATAAAACACTGCATTTTCAAGCATTAATAATTTATTAGCACATCCAATGGCAAGAGCACCACCAGAGCCACCTTCCCCAATGACAATCGAAATAATTGGTACCTTCAGACCGAACATAGTCCGCAAGTTGTGAGCTATAGCTTCACCCTGGATGTTTGTAGCACAAACAAATTAGACGACCCAGTACTACAAGAGATCTATGTGAAATTTAAAGTGCAGCTATCACATACTTGGCCCAGTTCCTCAGATTTAAGGTCTGCATATGCACCAGGGGTATCAATGAAGGTAACAATGGGGAACCCATGGTGATCTGCATAGTACATCATGCGCAGAGCCTTCCGGTAACTACATGAATATAAATGTTCCAATATTGTAAATTTGGAAGTCATATTGAGTTGAACACAAAAGCTAATGTTATATATCTTATTACTAAAATGCACAAGTATCGATCTTTTGACGTACCCATGGGGAGTAGGCATCCCAAAGTTACGCATAATGTTCTCTTTTGTATTTCTACCTTTCTGGTGACCCATGAACATCATCCTTCTACCATCTATACTTCCTATACCGGTGACAATAGCAGGATCATCATACCCTGCTCGGTCCCCATGAAGCTCTACAAACTGTACAAGAGAAAATAAAGAAAATATTTAAAATATAATAATTTCCAGCACTGGTAAACCCACTAATTGACTTTCTTTTTTTTTTTTTCCAAAAAACAAAAACAAGCAAGGATCAAATTGACATTATGCATAAAGTCTCCAAGCAATTGGAGCAATGAGTACCAGACCTTATCAGTAATGCTAAACACATGATCAAGGAATGTTGGCCTGTTAGGATGTCGTGCAATATTCACACGTTGTATGGGAGTCAGATTCGTATATAAATCCTTTAAAGCCTGAAATAAGAAAAAAAAATTAAAAGTTTAGAACGAGAAACTATTTTAGTTATGATGTACCAAAATCTTTACTTTAGCTACAAATTCTCCAACCCATCAAGAAGCATGCATTTATTCATCAAACCTGTTGGTATTTATTCTCCAATGAAATAATTTGATCACTGAAGTCCAGCCCAGTTTCATTAGCCATCTTCCGCACCTGCGCCCAACAAGTGTCTCATTAAAGCAAAAGCAAAAAGATTTCTGGAACAAACGAATAAACTTAAACCAGTACAAAGGGCTTACATCAATGATCTTCTTTTCGATATCAACGAGCGGCTTCTCGAAGGGCAAAGTAACCGGCTTTGGCTTCTCCTTCAGCGGCTTGAAGTGGGAGAGATGAGTAAGGACTCCGCCTTTGACATTCGGATCCGGATCTGCAGGCCACGGGTAATCGTGCTTCTTCACCTTCCTAAGCTTCGCGACGACCGCAAAGTTCCTCCTCATGCCGATTCGCGCCCTTCCTAGGGCTCTCAAAGGAACGCCATTGACACCGTTACTGGAGCTCCGGAAAAGATCCGAAGCGGAAGCTTCGGCGAATGCCAATGGAGAATGAGTTATCGAAGCCATTCTCCGAACCCGAAATAGCTAATTGCCTGAAATTATACACTGCTTTCGCCAATCGGATCTCCAATTCTCAAAATACAGCTCCAGAAAATTGTGTACCTGCAAAAGTAGCAAGAGATTGGAGCAAAGAGTAAAACTTTTGCCGAAACAATCCAAGTAGCTGAGCTAATTCTCTATCATTCCAAAAGAAAAACAAACATGCAGGAAACAAAACCTAATTCGAGCATTCCAATTAAGAAATTCACAAAATTTTTGGAGCAAAGAGCTGAGAAGCTGAAACTTTCTCGGAAAATTTACCCGAGATCAAGCGAAGAGAGAAAAGGATCTGAAAGCGCTTTGCTTGGTGAAGAGAATGGGCCGGAGGGCGAGAGACGAGTGTTATTAAGCAATGCGAGAGAGAGAGAGTTGGCGCTTCGTGGAGATCGTCAGGAGACAGCGACAGACAGAGTTTTGGGGTTTTGTTTGGAGAGAGTGTGTTTTTGGGCGATACTTCTTATGTTTGTGACTTGCGAGTTATGGGTGAGTTGAAGGGGGGAAAACAGCTGAGTTATAAAGAGCCAGCTTTTTCAGTTGGGCAGTTAAATATAGCCTCTCTTGCTTTGCTTTGCTTTCTTCTTCGTCCTCGCACGTGTCGTTCCTCTTGCGCATGTGACTTCACTCGATGCGTTCGATGGCAACTCTCCTAGGGCTCCTCTCCTTTCTTTGATTTTCCCCTCATTAATCTAACTATTATTATTTTATTATTATACTCTTACTATCTTTATTTTTTCGGTGCTCCTACTCTTACTATCATGAACTCACGCTGGATACTAGTATTAACATTGCATTACAGCATAATATTTACTACATTGTTAGTTTGTTACTATTGAATCAATTTTCCGTTCTCATTTGATATTTAGTATTAAAATTAGTGTATTAAACTCAAAATCTCAAGTATATGAATAAATATATTTAACCTTTAAAGTTACAAGTTTTTATTATTGTACGTTGAACTTGATTGATATAAATTTAAACACTTGTGTCATAGTATTGACAAATTTCACCTTAAGTTGCATAAAAAAGACAACTAAATATTTAAGTCTTAAATTTAAATAGCTTGTAAATTTATAATAAAAATTATATTAAAGTTGTGTTAAAAGAGTTGCCACTTAACCTATTTTACCGAACGAGTCTACACCTAGCTAATTAAGGAGGTGTAATAGGCTTATGGCCATAAAGCATGACCAAGAATATGGAGCAGATTGTGCCGGCGCCAATTTAGTGGGAGGTGGCGTGATGTGAATGGAAAATGGAAATTCTTAGGTTTGGTTTGGTTTGGTTAGGTGGTGGTTTGCAGATTGTGTTAAGGCTCGTTGATTCCTCCTATTATTAAAACTCTAAAACATGCAAGAAATTTAATACCATCACAGTAGTCAAAGTTTTGGGTTTTAACATTGTCATTCACAACGTCATTAATTTCTAATTGATTCTCAAACTCAGAAAAAGCTCATATGGATAATCTAAATGACAAGTGTCAAGTTGATTCTCTCTTTTCCTATTTTTAATTAAAAAGTAAAAATGAGTATGACACGGGAGTAGCCAATCGGACCTTAAAGGCTTAAACTACAAATTAGACTCAGAAAGACCAAAATCAAATGGCCTCCGTCCAGCTCCTCATTCTAAACGACTTCGTTTCCTACGTCACCACCGAAACGATGCCGTTCCGCGTTACACGCATTTGCTTAATTGCTTTATCTGGAGTTCGCTTCACAATTCACTCACAGTCGTCGTCGTCGTCGTCCCTCGGCAGTGTTTCCATGGCGGACACCAAAACGTCAAACGGTAAACTCAGTCTTCTCTCAAGCCTCACAGCTCTCACTCTCACTCTCACTCTCACTCTCACTCTCATTCTATATTTATTTTCATATGTGTCTTGTGCGGCAGAGGCTGTTCTCGAGCAGCTGAAGAATGGAACCGCTCAGTTTGAGCTTGTCTCCTCCCCCGTTCTCTCAATTTCAAGTTCACATTCTCAGGCGAACCCCACAGCATTGTTCGGAGACTACAGTCACCGATTCTTTGCTAGAATTGGACCGTCACTGTAATTTTCACACTATATTCTTTAAGATTTTAAATTTCTGCATATTTTTGTATAATTTCATAAACCTTCAACCCTAATCTAAATCGCGTACCTTTTTTCTTTTGATAGAGGCAGAGGGTCGTCGGCCATGAGGAAAGTCGAAAGCTATTCCGTGCAGAAAGTTACCGGTGATGGACGTTGTCTATTTCGTGCACTGGTATTTGAGAATTGCACATCTAGTTTAGTTGAGATTTACAAACTAGTAGATTATGCTCTCTCTCTCTCTCTCTCTCTCTCTCTCTCTCTCTCTCTCTCTCTCTCTCTCTCTCTCTCTCTCTCTCTGTTTCTCACTCTAAAATCTTAAACAGGTCAAAGGAATGGCTTTTAATAAAGGGGTTGCTCTTAGTCCAAGGGAAGAGAAAGTGGATGCAGGTAGGTAATTGCTGGATATGTATAAAAGTTCTTATTGTTCAATGTGGATTTCAAGAATATATTACTTAATTGATAAAAATCCTTAAAAGCATTACTGTGTTCTATGATATCTGAATGTATTGGAATTCATAACCTCTTTATGGAGTAGACTTTTTCTTTGTTATTATTTTTGGAGGTAATTTTGAATGACCAAGTAAATTACTATGAAAATATAGACGAACTACGGATGGCTGTGAAGGAGGTTATATGTGAAGATGACGAAGAACTCCCCAAGTATGAAGCAGCTCTGGTGGCAATTACTGTTGACGAATCCTTAAAACGGTAAACCTCTATCTTTTCTAGTGACTATGGAAGTTCTTTTACATTTCGGTCTTATGGCAGGTGCTTTAGCATGTCCTTGTGAAGGAAATTAATCTAACATATCTGTAAATGTTTTTCCATAGTTACTGCCAGCGCATCAAAAGACCTGATTTCTGGGGAGGAGAGTCAGAGCTCCTGGTCAGTACTTTTGATTCATTTATTTATGTGTGTGTATGTGTATTTTGCATCTCAATCTTCAACCTCTATTTTGTTTCTTCCATTTTGTCATAGTATGTATTATATAGTTTGTATCATCGGATTGTCAGGTTATATCAATCAAGTAGACATTATTTTGCGTAGGTGGTATCTTAAGTTAACTAATCATTATATGAGAATATAGCCTTCAACTAAAGGCTATTGGTCCCCGAATATGAGATTTCCATACGGTGGGAGTTAGTGTTTTAAACCAATTGCAGAAGAAGATGGCTTATAATTAGCATGGATTTGGACTGTGAATGTCAAAATCTTTTGTCTTGTCTTGTAGAACAGAAGTACAATTTCACACATTTTTGTTGCTATAATTTGTTTTCTCGCTGTTGTTTCTGTGATTGTTGAATTTGACTCTCTCTGTTTATGTGACTATGACCTTCCATAATGCAGGTGCTTTCAAAGTTGTGTAGGCAGCCAATCATGGTTTACATACCAGAGAATGAGGTATATTTTTCACTGTAAAGTCTATCTTTGTTGATGCCAATGTATCTTTTTAGTTTGAGAGGTAGACTTTGCCTAAAAAAAAATATTTCTAATTTTTTGGGTGTCATGTTGAAATTCCTTTACAAAACAGAATTTTTATAATAAAAAAATATGCGTTTTTTAACTCTTAAGTAGGAAAATAGAAGGATGAATATGATGGTCACATATATTTACGGCTGGTGCATCCCATTGATGACATAATCAGGTGTTGCTTAGTGCATTAATAAGTTGGTCTAGATAGTAATTTAGGCCATAAGAAGGAGATAGCAAAGGAAATAAGGATGTATTGCATTAAAGGTAATGCTCATATCTCATAGGCATTCTTCCCAAATTGGACCACAGAATTTAAGTGCAGAGTGGAATAGAGTTGGCTTTGATTGATATAAGGTGCTAGACCTTACGAAAATTATAATGGGTTTTACAAGTGAGGTAGGCACTGAAACTCTCAAGAGGATGAAAGTGAGTGTCATATTTGTTTAATTACCTGGACATACATTAGTTGGTAAAATCAGGGTGTGCCTCTGCTCTGTTATATTTGAAAAAAAAAAAGAGAGAATATGATGCCTAGCGTGAAAGCCTTGCTATGAGTTAGGGGCATAAAAATTAACAGGCAAAAGGTTATGATCTCCTTATATGACTGTTCACCAATTTCAATTTCTGATGTCAATAAACTCCGGTAAGCCAGCAGTATTCTACTAGGCTTTATAATTGCTCTGTTGAGATACTCAAAACTGACCTCAGAGCTCCAAATTATTGACTTGTCTAGTAGTTTGTAAATGGACTATCATCATTCATTTTTTCTACCTATACAGTAGCATATACTCTTGTGACATTGGCTAGCTGATATATTTTTAAAGGTGGAGATTCTTAGCATTGTACATTTTGGTAGCTATGCTATGCTTTATATCTATTTTAGCAGCATGTTTTCCCTTCAGTCAATGGATTGTGGCATTGTGCTGTGACTTCTACTTATACTCTTTGTAGTTGTAATCTGTTGTTTAATTTAATTGCAGCACACAAAGGGTGGATGGGGTTCTGGTTTCATTCCCATTGCAGAATATGGAAGCGAGTTTAGTAAAGGTTCTATAAACAGAAAGCCCAGGAAGGTTGTGAGGCTCCTGTACAGTGGCAGGAACCATTATGATCTGCTTGTATGATGATTTTGTAGTTGTATTCAAGAAAGATACAAAATTAAATAGAATGAAAATGTATTTTTGTATTAATAACTAATTAATTAATTAATTTTTGAGTTTCCGCACTAAATACAATAAAATATAAACTAATAATTCGAACTTGAGAATTTTTCTAACAAAATAGAGAAAAATACCAATAAACTAATAACTTGGTAGTTCAATCCAACATTCTCAACGAATTTTGATATGATTTGATTTGGTTTCGAAAACCGAAGGTCCGAAATGCATACAACTTCTCTATGATTTAAAAGTGAAATCATTTTCAAAAACTCCCTTCCAAATGTTCTGCAAGCAAGATGCTCATTTTCATTTCGTTTTTAGGATAGCTGGCCAATATATAATGCTATTAATTACTACTTTTGAAGTTTTGATTGATTGGTAAAACCTATATCTTGGCATTTAAAAAAAAAAAAAAGAGAAAAAAAAAAGAAAAAAAATGTTCGTTTTTTACAGTTAACTGGATCTACATTCATATATTTGGTATGTTTTTTTTCCTTTATGAGAACTGACCAAACAATAAAAGCCTAAACACAAACAGTAGGTGAGAAAAGGAACGAACCTTGTCTTGGCGCGTCTTTACACGTGTCTTATAGTTCCTTCATTCCTTGTACGTGGTGACTTATAACGTCTCCGTCTCAGCAAAAGCAAATCACATTCACAGACGCATAGATAATTAGATATAAAAGCGTTTTTATTTTAATTTTATTTTTTATACAAGACAAACTGACAGATAAAAAAACGAAAAAATTCCATAACAAGAAATAAGAAAAGAAAAAAAAGAGCCAATATATCTTTCATTCATTCATTGCTTCTCGACGTTCTCGTTTAGGCATCAATCCTCGTAGGCTCATCTTCAATTCAATTCTTCACCCCCCTACCAAATATACCGATACCAAGTTACCGACGCAGAGACACACATACACACAGAGACAGAATCTAGGGTTTGCCTTTTTCTCTGAAAGAGATATAGAGAGAGAGAGAGATTGATAATGGAAGGAGCGAGCAATGGAGGGATGTTGTACCACGAGGTACAAGAGTCGAAGCTGTGCGCGGTGCACTGCGTCAATACGGTGTTACAGGGGCCGTTCTTCTCCGAATTCGATTTGGCGGCGCTGGCCTCCGATCTCGATCGCAAGGAGCGCCAGATGATGCTCGTCGGGGGTGGCTCCCACGCCGCCGGCGATTTCCTCGCCGAGGAGTCCCACAACGTCTCCTTGGACGGCGATTTCAGTATTCAGGTTCCCATTTCAATCTCAATTCCAATTCCAATTCATTTCTCTGTCTATAAGAAAAGTTTGGATTTTTCTCTTTGGAACTCTCGCATTGCCTTCAAGGTTATTGCTTCCACTATTGGCTTCCCTGTTACTATTGCATAGACTTTTTCCTTTTACGCAAACCTGCTTAAATTTTGCTGTTTGTCTTCTTATGCTGTTTTTCTTTTACTGGCTTATTGTATAACTAGTAATCCTTTTACAGGATCAGTTGTGATTTATCGTATGAATCAGTGATATGAAATTTTTTATTACACCAAGTAAATGGGTTTTTGAATTTTAACTTTGAGTTAATTGGAGGAAGAACAAAACTTTGTTTGTCTAACATTTTGATTCTACTGAGTGTCTGTTCGCTTTTACAGAAAAATAATGTTCTTCATTTGGTTTTCCTTATTATTTCTCCTCATGGGATTTGTATTATTAGTTTCCATCATTAAACTGTGTGAAAAGCCCTGCAATTTGGCTTTTAGAAAAAATAGATTAGGTCCTTCTGAAATCTTTAGATTATTATAAGGAGGAGTAGTTTGCTCCCTTTATTCTTTGAGTGCCTTTTGAGAAGGGTTTCTGGAATTTAATACTATATAAAGCCATGTTAAATTGGGTTTGTTCTTGGAGTGGTTTGTGGTGGCAAGTATGCCTTGAACCAAATGCTGATCAACGTCACATGCTTGTTTCAATAGAGCTGATAGTAGAGCAACGAACTTGATAATTGATTATTATGTTTTGAATTAGTGATAAAAGAGTTCTGGGGCATAGTTGTCTTATGTGTATTAATGATAATGATGATGATATCATTGTGATGCTTTGGTAAGTGAAACTTGTAAAGCGTAGACTGACAATTCTTGATTTTAAGTTATCGCACGTTTTTTTCAGGCCTATAATTTTATTTTTAGAAAAAATTTAAGGGTAACCTACACTATGATTTACCTCATAGAAGACAAAATACTTACCTTGGGCTTGGTAATAAACAAAATTAGGTTTTACCCCTGTGTCTCCCAGTCATGAATTTCTGGTAGAAAATGTGTTCTTCCTCGAGGGGTATTTTTCTAGTTTTCACGCAAGTGCATTGCACATCAGGTTATTCATCAATGCAAGTTTGTAGACCACTTGGTCATTTGGACTTGATGATTATACTTTAACGAGTTTTGATACACCCATGGGGAGTACAACTTTCACCAGCCTGAGCAGATTGAGTTTAGCCCACCAGACTTATGGGCCTATTTTGGTTTTTTTTTTTTTCTAGCAAATTGAGGAAGGAAAAGTATTTTGGATGTTATGATGGAAAAGGAAAAATGAGCTATTAGAAATTAAGGTTCTTTTATCTGGACTTGTTTGCAAGTTATTTATCTTGAACTAGATTCCTCTTCTGATTTTCCTTATATATGAACAGGATTTTGACTTTTATTGTCAATGAGACCTCATTTGCAAAACAATGATAACAAAATTAAGAAAAAAATTTAGTTGCATAGCATTATGTTTTCCCTTCATGTGAAATCCATGTTTGGTTGGACTTATAATTATGTGGTTTGATGATGGATTTTAAAAAAGGGGAGGTGGGAACCAAATAAGTCGGGAAGTGGATTACAAAGAAACATTTATGGTTGGTTATTTTTCATTTTAATTGAATTTGTAATACTAGATTTGCACTTTCATTATTTTTCCAGCAAGACTATTGCTCCACAAGAGATGCCAGAATTTCCATGATTTGACAAACCATTGAAGTTTTCATTTGCAGGTTCTACAAAAGGCTTTAGAAGTTTGGGATCTGCAGGTCATCCCCCTTGATTCTCCAGTTGCAGAGCCTGCCCAGATTGATCCTGAGCTGGAAAATGCATTTATCTGTCATTTGCATGATCATTGGTTCTGTATCAGGAAAGTGAATGGAGAGTGGTATAATTTTGACAGTCTGTATGCAGCCCCACTTCACCTCTCAAAGTTTTACCTTTCAGCCTATTTGGACACACTAAAAGGCTCTGGTTGGAGCATTTTCCTGGTGAGAGGAAACTTCCCAAAAGAGTGCCCCATATCATCCTCTGAAGCTTCGAATGGTTACGGGCAGTGGCTTTCACCTGAAGATGCTGAGAGGATAACTAAATCCTGCAACTCCACAAATAATGCTCCACCTCAGAGAACGAATGGGGCTCAACAACCATCAGATCAATTTCTATCAACTGAGGAAGCGGTATTGCTTTCAGAAATGGAAGATGAGGACTTGAAGACTGCAATAGCTGCCAGTCTTATGGATTCTTCCTCAGCCATGGCCAATGTTGGAGCTGGCAACCCTCAGAACGAAAGTTCAGACACTCCGAATGAAAGCAAAGAGAAAATTGCTTGAGAAAAGAAAAGTACATTCTTTTTAAGATTTTATGTTTCCTGGTCGAGGACAATGATCCATGTCAGGTTAGATAGTTGACTTATATCCTTGGCGCATGGTCATTGTACTTTGCAGCATATACATCTCCATCATACTTTGTGTACTCCGAAATTTAAAATTGTAAAAACTTGGAAGAAATAACCTCCCAGCTTTTTTATTGGATATTTACAGTTTTTGACCTCTGGTAATGGTTCTTATGGGCTCATAGTGTTGGGGGTTCATGAATTGGTTCTTTCTTCATTGCTGTGTAATCATAAGAATTAAAGTACTGCTACCTATGTTCCATCATTTCATTCCTACTCCAAGTTTGCACTTCCTGGAATGATATTTTGAATGAGTTGAGAAATAAAATATTGTATATGTTAAATATGTAATTCTAAACATCTAAAAAAACACTGGCAGAAAAACACCTAAAAATCTTCTTTTTAAAAAAGTATTAAATGAAATTCAACGACATTTCAAAGTTTATCAAATATTTAATATTTAAATAAATAAATTTGATGTGCATCCTTATTCTGACTTTATGAGGTGTTTGAAGGAATAAGTATTTAGTTATTTACCGCTAGTGTCGAGTTTATGTCGACCAACATGGCCCCGGTCCCAGCATGGCCCCGCAAGTGCCGACCAACGAAGTTGTGGGGACGATAATACCCTCGAAAGATCCTCTGGATGAGCTTGAAAGCAAAGGCAACTTTCAGTAAATGACAATAATACCCTTAAATGTTGTACTTCAGTCTGAAGAGTGAAGAAGGAGACACGGAGGTACTGGTAAGGTAAGAAAAGCAGCAAACCGGAGCAGCAGTATAGTGGTCAGCTTACTCATTCAACCAAGGAATTTCTTTCGTTCCTTAGTCTCTCTGTATTTATATGTAAGTAATAATTGTTTGTGTCATAGAATTCAAGGAAAATTTTGTGTATTTTGGGCCTTTTGGCCTCCATATTACCAGAAAAAAAGAATTCAAGGAAAATATACGTTCTTTGTACATTTTGTAAGAAAATAAAAGAAGGAAATAAAAGCAAGAAAAAGCCATGAGAAGCCATGACGCTTTTTAGCTTTTAGGCTGGAAGCTGAGTCTGTGACCACCAACCGCACCTTTCAACAGTCATCCATAATTCCATTTATATACATTTTTATATAAATGGGACACAGAAGAATGAGAAGAGTTGAATAAAAGGGCCAAGAGAACCCATTGTTTCTCTTTTACTGAAGATCATCCCAAAGCCACCTCCTTTTTGGGTCCTAGAGATCTGAATTGGATTCCAGGTTGGATTTTTCGGTTTTGTATCCAATGGGTTCATCGGAACGAATGTTTTGCAGGCAAAGAACCATTCATGAGATCCTCGGAGGAAGTTTTGGTGAGTCATGTTCATCACTTTGTATGAATCTCTCCCACTTTTTGATCATGGGTTCTGTTCTTTCAGTTCTTAAAGTTTCGAAGGTTTATTCAAATTGTCATCCAATACTGGACTCCTCTATTTCAGTTCACCTCCAAAAACATGCTTCAGAGTTCAATATAAATTTGATAAATGTAGGATTAATTTCGCATTGGTGTTGCACTGTATGTAATAAGGATGCATACATCTAAGAAGAATATGAAAAACTTGGTCTTTGAT
Source organism: Dryas drummondii (assembly GCA_003254865.1). Classification (NCBI taxonomy): domain Eukaryota; kingdom Viridiplantae; phylum Streptophyta; class Magnoliopsida; order Rosales; family Rosaceae; genus Dryas; species Dryas drummondii. The sequence goes on from QANW01005201.1 coordinate 20,919, forward strand.
CCAATGACGAATTTCGATTTAGGATTTATGGGTCTGATAATCCATGCTTTTCTGTTTGTACAGTTGCAGATGTGATTCTGTGGAGGCAGAAAAATCTGACTATATGGATACTGGTAGTAACTCTAGCTGCTTGGGTGGTGTTTGAGAAGTCTGGTTATACTCTGTTCTCTCTCGTCTCTAGTGTTCTTCTCCTCCTGATGGTCATTCTCTTTCTCTGGGCTAAATCTGCAGCCATTCTTAACCGGTAAAAGAAAATTGTGCTCCTTGCCTTCTTGGCTAACTAGATGCTATTGGTGCCTCTTTGAACTTATGACAGTCGTGATTTTAAGCTTTTTTTCCTGGATTTTTCATGATGACTCCATTTTAGTAATAACTGTTCTACGATTGATTTGGTTGATTATTTGTTCAGTTTGTGCAAACTTTTCGTTCTTCATCCAAAATAACTTACAAAGCTACAAATGCAAAGCTTTCATTATTAGACACTCTTGATGAACTCTCTTAAATTTGTTTGTTGTTCTAAATAATGTCAAATTTTGAATGCATGGCTAGGATGATTGGAGAATACACTTTTGAGCTCTGGACAATCCAGAAGGTGACTATTCTTGATCATCTGCAATCTTCTGATTCAGTGCACACACTGCTAAAACTTTTAAACTTGGTGCATCATTTTCTCCTCATCTTGCTAGTTGCAACTCAGCCAAAGATGTTTCATCTCTTACTGATTTTATCGGAACCTTTTCTTAGATCTTGGAATGATTAGGACATGTTATGTCAACATGCATAATCAAATACGTATTTCCTTTTTGTCAATTTGTTAGAAACTTATGACTCAGTTGTACCTTCCTTCCTTGTGAACAGACCAGCTCCACCCCTGCCTGAATTGCAGTTATCAGAAGAAATGGTAAATGAAGTGGCAGCTATCATCCGCATTCGTGTAAATGCTTTTCTCTTGATTTCCCGAAATATTTCCCTGGGTAAGGACTCAAGATTGTTCTTCAAAGTAGCTGCATTCCTCTTGCTGATTTATTTTGTTGGTGGCTTGACTGATTTCCTTACTTTGGGCTACACCAGTAAGTTTCATTTTATTGGGTTAAGTTTAATTTCTCAAAGTGGATTAAAGACATCACCAGTTTCAAATGCTAAAATTTGAGTTGATTCGTTTGTTTTCCTTTGTGGCAGGCCTTGTCATTGTTCTAACAATTCCAGCTCTCTATGAGAGGTTTGAAGATTATGTGGACAAGTATGTCATGATGGGGTACAGGAAATTGCTGCAATTGTATGTCAAACTAGATGAAGAATATGTGAACAAATTTCAGAACTGGGTTCTGGAGAAGAAAAAACTAAGTTGATTTCTTTCTCTTTCTCTCTCTTAATTTAATTTAAAACTATACTCTTTTTTTTCCTATTGGGGTTGAGGCCATGTGAGTGCTAAGGTGGTGGGGTGTGGCTGATTTTTTTCTTATTTTGTTTACTTTCAAAATGATATTTTCCTCTCTGTTTATCCTTTCCTTCTTTCTTTCTTTTCTTTCTTTTTTTTTTTTTTCCCCCCAATTATTATTTTTTGTGCCACGCAAGACAATGTAGGTTTGAGTAAGTAAATTACAAGGAGATATTATCTGATAAATATTGCAGAAATGTCCTGTCAAAAGTGTCTTGAGTTTTGTAATCTAATAAAGATAACGGCTATACCATACGAGTTGGTTCTTCCATACATCATTTAAATTTTGACTCGTCCATACTATCAAGAAAGCAATATGCACTAGCATAAAGATGTTCATAGAAGTTGTTTTACAAAATTTCATTGAACAAAAGAAAAGAAGAAACCAGAAAAGAACTGTATGTACCCTTCGGAAAAAGCAATGTTGAAACATCTTGTTAATCTTTGCAATACTGTTTCTCCTTGTTCCCCATGGGCTTCAAAACACGCACCCTTTATCAATTTGAGAAACCATAACCATGATAATTGCCAGGGATTTCTATTCACACTTACGTTTTAATGAACTTTTTAATATCAATTCCACCCATTTGCAAAAATACAAGCACAGATATCATGCTGATCACTAGTGACATTGACAATTTGCTAACACATATTAAGTAAAACCTGAGCCACATAAACAAATAATGACAGCAATGAGTTTCAGGGAGGAAAAATAAGAGGGAAAATTTGAAATAACAAATCTTTTCTAAATTGACCACCACCGTAGTTATCATGGTTCTCGAAGTTGCCATCCCTAGCCCTGTCCATCTCGACCTGTATCACCATGATAGAATTTACGTTTGAGCTGTGACATGTGAGTTGGGGGTGGAGGAGGTGGAGGAAGTGGCATGGGCTGTGGTGCTAATATACCTTTGCCATCCCTTGGATCCATTGAATTACCACCCTGCACTGGCTCCATTGCTTTGTTAGTCATATGCGGAGGATTGAAAGGCATACCACCTGGATTCCGTCCATATTCTCCTTGATAAAATGCAGCTTTTCCTTGAGAATCTGAAGAGTTAGAGAAACCATCTGCAGCTCCTTGACCTCCTGGTGCAGACTCAAAAGGCACACCAGCCTGTCCAGCATTCCAAGACTGTTGATAACTAGCCGTAAAATTCATGCTCCCAGCTGAACCTGGGGGGAAACCCAATAATGACCCCTGTTCTGTTCCTACGTCTGGTGCTGAATCCTGTCGTGCAATCTCATAGGGAGCACTATAAAATGGTTGAGATCCATCAACTGGGAAAGGATAGCCAAATGGAAGGGAGGGCATCCTAACTGGATTGGAATTCATCGGAATTGCATAATTGGGAGGCTGAATGGAATGCATGGGCGGATACTCAGAAAAGGGAGTCTCGGATAAAATTCCTTGCTGCTTATCTGAAAACTGGCTAGATTCCTGCATCGGAGCACCTGATGAATCAAAACTTTGTTGATGGAAGAGATTTTGGGGACCAGGCCTGTCAAAGCCTGGGGGTCGATTGCTGTTTGGTTGGAGTTCTACTGGGTTATTCTGAACTTGCCCAAAAGCTTGGGCTGGGTTGGGCTGCATGACTGGCCTTGGAAGTGATTGTTCTCTAGGCTGTTGAAGACGTGCTTTGTCGTCATGGTCATGGAGTTGGGAATTTGAACCAGGAGAAACGACTGGCCTTGGTGGAGCACGAGCAGTGGACTCCGATACTGTACACTGTTTGGAACTCCGAGCTTCTGATTCATTTCCATCCATTTTTACCGCATTTGGTTGAAGAAGGTACGCATGGCTCTCGTGGATATGAGATTCAAATTCACTCCTCTTCAGAAAAGATTTGAGACAGTGAGGGGCTGCACAAATGAAGATCCCCTCCATCATTTTGATCGTCTGAATCTTCTGGATGCGCTCGTCGCAACTGTAACATAAATCATGACAATTAGATGTTCAAATCATTCATCAATTATTTCTAATATTTCTTTATCAAGACAATACAATCACATCATAAATCATTACCAACAATTTCAGACCAAATTATTGGCATGGTGCTATTATAATTGGATGTGAAGTCATCCAGTAACAACATATATAATCTCACCAACAAGAATTGGAAAGAATCTCTACATTTGAAATGCATTCACATTGTTTTGAAGCAATTATTTTGCAGTAGTTTATATACTGGTCTTTCATTATTTCTTAGATATATTGTACTTTGATACCATTCAAGTTGGTCTAGTAACCATGGATCTCTTTCAACTCCTCTGTAAATTGTTAACTCTCAAAAGAATATTTCATCAAATTAAATAATTTCAGTAAACATGCAAAAGTCTAAGGACTGTTGGAGATTATGACAAAAGTCTACCATACAATACTACAAGCCCAAGAAAATCCTTGCACTCCTATACTGGGAGAAAGAATAGGAACAAGTTTGCAGATAAAAGATTGATGCTCTAGTCTGACTATGTAAAGTTCAGAAATCTTACAGATAGCAGATTGAATCACTCCGAGCACACTCCAGACAAAAGGCATGCTCACAAGGGCTCTGCAAGAGCACAAGCTAGTTAATATACAACAGATCCATATCATGCAATTGAAGACTTAACTTCTAGCATTCATTTCCAGAGCATCTAAAAGACCAAAGACCAAATTATGCAAATAACACCAAGACCAGATGAGAAAACTATTCACAAGAAAGGAAAACTTTGAACGAAAATAAATTTAAAAGCAACCAGCAAAGGTGGAAAGACATATTTAGTTGGTTCATACCAGGCGTCCATAGATAGCAATTGGGAAGTCACAGCGAACACAAAAGTGGACCCGTTCACCGAGCTGGCGACGGGACCTGCGACCTACGGTCTTGATTAGAGTAGTAGTGGTTGCTGCACCAATGCCCTTTGCCACAGAAAGATCAGCAAGGACAAGGTGGTCAGGGCATGCAACTGTCACAGTCTCCGCTGGCAAGGGTTTTACCCCTGCAGCACCCTCTGTGGGTGCAACACTCTTAAGCCGGATCTGAAGCATCTTTCACCCTACTGTTACTCTCTTCCTTGGATGTCTTGCGACCTAATAAAGTAGGCTTATATTTTCTAACTGAAGTATGCAATTATGAGATAAAATTTCTTCTCCTCCTGTAGATGAATTGAAAACAATAAGTTCTAATGGCAGATTATTTAAAAGAAATGTATCCAGACACGATAAGGCCAAAAGACTGAAGTCAGACAAGAGATAGATAACTAAACCCAGAAATCACACAGGCAAAAGATCATCGAACAAAATGGGGATGACCCAACAAATTTACAACTATGATAAACTAATATAAAAGGTTCAGGAGCAAAAAAAATAGACTTGTTCCAATTTCATATATTCTTCTGATATTCTGTGTCATGTAGAAAAATAGATAAACAAGTAAACCTAAAAATTCAAAGCTCTGTTTGGTTCCCCATGGGATCCACGTTTGGATGCAATTATTGGGTTAGACATTGGCATTGTCCCAGTTCAAATGCCAAACGTGCCCAATGAATACTATAAACCTCAAATTCCAAAAATTTGTTTAGGTGATCGTCAGAAGCAAATCTACTTACCCGAAAGTCTTCGTTCAACCTCGACGGCGATTGCAAACCTCGAGCATCTCAAGTCTCAAAGGTGTGGTTATCAGTTATCAACTCCACAAGCCCTAACACTCCGATAGAAATGGAAACGAATTAGGTATTAAACCCTAAAAAAAAAAAAGAACAAAAAACAAAAAAAGAGGGTGGAATTCAGTCAATACCTGCGCCAAATTGGGAGAAAATGAGCCGAAGAAGAAGAAGAAGGGTGAGTGGGGGATGGGAGAAGATTGAATAAGAATCGAAGAATAAAGGGGCTTGTTTCGGTGGGTTAGTGGGTGGGGAGTGTTTCGGTGGATTTGGCTAGTCTGAAGCCAAAAGAAGAAGAAGATGAAGAAGAAGTAGAAGGGCAGGAGGACTGGTCACTGGGCTGGGCTTGGGGACTTGGGTGAGCTATTGGGCTACTGAACCCAAAATTTTTACTGTGAAATTTTCGCACCAAAAAGGGTTCCATAGTTTCTAATTTTATTTGTTATTTTTTTTAACTTGGAAGAATATAAAATTTTAAGAATGACGAATCTCCCGCCTTCAAAAGATGAGTAATACTTTCATGTAACGTCTGGATAAAAAAAATAGGCACATAGCCTTAAAGAATTTTTTTTCTTTTATAATTTTTTTATAATAACCTTATTTGAATTAAACATTAGGCTAACTTATATATATATATATGTACTCAGGTTACTTCTGTTGAGGTATATCTCAACTTATTTATATTGAAGTATGACCTTATTGGGGCCCACACGAGTCGTTTTGTGTCGATCCGAACCGTTCGCAAAGATCATCTTCATTGATAGATCATCCTTGCAAAAAATTAGTTAAATCGGAAATCATTTGCCTATCTAACTTTGATAAAACAAATGGACGGTTTCATCGAAAATATTTAGTTCGTCCATTTATTTGATCAAAGTTAGGTAGGCAAATGATTTCCGATTTAGCTAATTTTTTGCAAGAATGATCTATCTACGGAGATGTAAAAATTGAACGGTTCGGATTGACACAAAACGACTCGTGTGGGCCCCAACAGAGTATACCTCAACATAAATAAGTTGAGATATACCTCAACAGAAGGAGCCTGCATATGTACTAGTGTTTTTTGTACATTTTTGTATTATATAACTAAAAAGTCGGGATATAAATATAATCTTAAAAGACAAAAGCCCTAAGCAAAAATTACTTGTTACCAAATCTTATAATCTTTAGACTCGATCTATAAGAATCGGAGACCATGTCAAAGAACAACTGAACAAGAACATGAATAAGGAAGGCTGTGTTGGAGGAAAAAAAAAAAAATTAATTTCATTGTATTTATGAAAATACATATCATGCACCCTTTACCGTCGTTTTCTTTGAGGAAACCTAAACCAAACCAAAAAAAATCCCAACTTATTTGTTTGCATAGTTCCAAATTCCAATCCATATCTATCATAAGCAGCTGAAGCACATAAACGTAATTGCCATGGTCAATAAGTTCATTGGTGACGACTGCTAGGCCACCAATAAATAATAATCACAATTCATTCATCAATTTGATGACAAAGGAAAGATATGTTAATCCAGAAAACGAACGATGATTATTTTTAAACTTCTGAGTTTCCAATAAACAGTTTTCCTTGGGAGGACTCTTTTCCTCAGTTAGCAAAAAAATGCGAGAAAAATGTATGTCAAGGGCCTTATTATTCTCTAAAACAACTATTGTTTGTTGTAGATGCTATCCCATGCAAAATCCACTTTGTTGGATTGGCTTTTCCTTAAACTCATGATGACTCCATATTTCTGACAACCTTCTTAACCTGCCATGAGAACACAGAATGAGAAAGCAATTCAGGCTAATTATGAAAGACGAGAAAGCAATCTAACAATGAAAACAAGTCAAGATTTTTAAAAGGAAGATGAAACAGCTCCACAAATAAGTTTTATAAATGTTTCATTTACTGGCTATAAAACTACATCCCAATACAGGACTCAACTACAGGGAATGATAGGTTTCCTGATTCCATCACATAAATGCAACATCTATGTGGCAATTGCTACTGCTATTGACATGGAAGTAGGAAACCAGTGCACAGACCAAATGAGATGAAAGGAGGAAGATTAGAAAAGGGAAGGTGTTGCAACTTGTACCTGCTCAAGGGTTAGAAACATGATCACGTTCCAAGATCCTAGCCGTCCAAAATTTGGAATGAAGCCCTTGTAAAAGGCCAAAGGTCCCTGCAAAACATTGAATCTGTAAATAACCATCATCTTTTAATGAGTCCCTTCCATTAACAAAATGGTTTGTCCTATAATGATACAATTAAATTTAAGCTAGGACCCTACTCAGTCTTCACATAGATACAAAGTGCAGATACACTAATGCTGATGGCTATAGATAATTTCACATGGAATCTACATTATCAACTGCATAACTTGATTGAATCAACAATTAGAATGTTGAAAAGCTTTCAATTCTACATCTCACCCATAAGAATACATAAATATTTGATTGTGATAACTTCTTAACTTAGTAAAGCAATATTATGGTGGGAAGTTACGAATATGCTAAAAGGTGTTGGAAGAAATCATTCATACATCATTCTTCAAAGTTTTGACAAAACAATCAAGCGTGCTTTTGTAAGCAGAATCACCCATCATTCTTGACTTAACCTGAGAAAAGATGAAGAAAAGAGAAAAAAGAAATTAAATCCGACATTGTACAATGCAAATAGAATAAATGCAATTAACTAGAGCACGAAAACAGGCAACCATATCATACTCCATACTTCACTGAAGTGGGACCTAAATTGACCATCCAAACAATAGTAAATGCTCTTTACCTTACATAAACAAGCTAGTTTACAACTTCATTGATAAGAGCTTGAACAAGAGTTTCATATCATATAAAAGTAGAGGATGACAACATCAAAAAAATGGTATAAAAGTGTTAACCAAGTGCATTCTCCATCAGCATTAACAAATGAGGGGAGTTTTCTGCTAATACACATGTGCCACTGGTGTTATCCTAAGTTAGTAAGATCAGTAATTCTCCTGCTCCCAGAGCATGTAAGCAAACATAGTATACACTAGAAACCAGGAAAACTATTAGAGACCAAACAGAAAGATTTCAAATGTGAATGTAGATAAATTACCACATCAACTGGCGAGCCAATACAGACAGCAAAGAAACCTGCCCCCATACCGGAAAGAAGATGAGTGACAACATTATCTGAGAACCCAGGAATTTTCAAAAGCGACTGCATTGAAATGTACACATCAAAAATAGAGACGAGTTCTACTTAAAAAGAGGAAAGACAATGATTAGTGATGAGTTTACCTCCTTCACTTGATCATAACTGGCTAGCTCAGCAGCATTAATGATGGAATTACGTGCAATGTTGGGTCCAATCCCAGTCCAGAGAGCCCCAACTCCCTCCTAATTTTTTTGGTACAGACAGGTATTAAAAGTCAGAGAAACAGAATTGGAAATCCCTCCCATCTCTCTCTTTTTTTTTTTTTTCCTTTTTTAAAACTTTCCAGGATAGATGCACAACCTGTCTCACAATGGTAGAATAAGCATTCAGTGATCCAGAATAGCGCCTTAGTGCACCAGGTGGTAATTTTCCTTCAGCTTGCAGTCTAACTTTCACAAGATCAGTTGGATTTGCCACTGTGATTGCTAGAGCACCTATTTCAAGAAACAAGTACCCACTTATAATAAATCAAACAGCAAAAGAAACAGCAGAAGTATTTTCTTCCAGCCAAATATAAGATAAAACCCCACTGGTACCAGAGACAATAATGCAGATATAGCTCCAAACTTCATTTATTCTTTCCCTAAACTAGCAGAAATAAAATATAAATCCAAAAGCACCCACAACCATGCTTACCAGTAGTTAATGCAGCAAGTATTTTCTTTGTTAAAGGAACATCTCCATCAAAGTCATTGCCGCCCACATAGAAGGTCTTAATCTGTCAAGCACAGAATTTATATACTAGTGTTAAATAACAGAAAGCAAATATATTACATACAAAAAGGAAAAACATAAAAAAGAGCCAATAAATTTGCGTAAAAAAGGGAAAAAAAAAAAATCAGGACGTACAGGATCATACAACCCAATTCTCAAGCCTCCATATAGGCATTGACGATGTAATCCGGGTACAATTCCTTTCCAAAGTGCCGATAGACCTTCTTCCCTGGCTATGGTAGCAACTGTGCCCAACATACCCCTGTATTTAGGCAAGGCCACTCCATCACCGGCAACAGCTTTCTTTTGGAGCTGAAGCCTAACTTTAGCAGTGTCCAAAGGAATAGTACAAATCTGCATCAAAGTTAATCAAAACCACTTTAAACTTTATAAACGCTTCTAAGCAAACAGAAGGAACATAGCACAATCAATTGTCCGCATATACTGAATTGTGGGTGTGGGGATGTGCGTGTGTATAGGATTGTGTGATTAAAACAAGCTAAATTAAGAATCAATGGCGATATTGGGTCTCACAATTAAAAAGAACATTAACCCACATAGCAAAAATGTCATTTCTCAAAGCACCATTAAGCAAAATAGCTTCTTCTTCTTCATTTTTCATATAGCACAATCTTGGTTGACTTTGAAACCAAAAAGAGTGCACAAGATCCAAACAACAAAATTTAAAAGGACCCATTTTTCCCATAAAACAGAAAAAGTGTGATCAGTGTTAGATTGACTGATTACCTCAGCGAAACAAGCAGAAAAAGCGCTACTGGCGAAAGTTCCGGCGAATGAAATGTCGGATTTGGACTTGCTATCGGCCACCATGGCTGCTGAGCTGAGCAACCAAAACACGAGGCGAGTGGAGAAGAAGAAGAATATGATGATTATTAGGGTTTTAATACATGAAAAAAGGGAAGGAAGAGAGCGGAGGCCCAATTGCCCAAATGGGTTTGATGAGAATTCGAATCCTCAACCGGACGGTTTTGCAATTTGGTTTTGCCTTTTTGAGCTCTCTCGTCTCGTCTCGTCTGTCTTTCCTCTTCTGTGTCATCCCTCATTTATTTTCCTGCTTTTCCCACCATTTCACTTTTGGAATCTCTGCAAATGCTTACTTGGAATTTTACTTCACTCGCCGGTTTTCCCGCCAATTAATGTCTGCCACGTGTCAAGGTCATTGGAAACCAAGGGTGCAAAGGTGATTTTTCCGTAAATAAAATTATTTGGATATTCTCAACTAATCATCTTATGCTATTTTGTGCGAAAATGCTAACATGCCGACGCAAACATCTCCCCGGATATAGATTTTGAGAGACTAAATCTAAATACATACAATGCGGTGTGTATATTGACCACTATTTTGTGTATAATTTTTTAATAAAAGTGAGTCTTATGTCTTTTAAAATAATAATAATACACAAAATAAATAATTGAAATGGTCCAAATAATTTTATAACACCACCTTTAAATGTTGGTGATGTGGCATATTTTAATTAGGCAAGGCCAAATGCCAAATGCATGAATGTAGGAGGAAATTCTTTTGGTAATTAATTAAACCCTTTGGGCTGTTAAGAGTTCCTGATGTGAAAATTGCTCTCTGGAGGGGTATTGAAAAAAAAAAAAAAAAAAAAAAAAAAAAAGAGGTTATTTTCATATTTGGTACTGAACTTTGACCTATGTTTCAACATAGTACATAAACTTTGATTTATCTGTTATCAGGTACCTTAACTATTATTCTGTTTCTAATTGATATCAAACCAAACTTCTGTTAAAGAAATTAACAGAAGTGGGGGGCAGCTTTGTCCAATTTGTTTACCCATCTTCATCTCCTTCCCAAAGCCCTTGTTTTCTCTATCCTCCATAGAACCAAACTCATTCTTTTTTTTTTTTTGGCCAATGAACCAAACTCATGCTAACTCCACCAAATCAGAAAAAATCTATAACCCACACTCAATCCCACCTCCCAACCAGTTCCAATACTTGCTTGGTGAGTCTGAGTAACAGGTCATCACAATCATCTATCTTTGCAAAAGCATTGGCAATAGTGAGATAGCTAGTTGAGTTCAATCGTTGAGAAGACCCAGTTGCAACTTTGAAAATTTCACAAACAACATGAAGATCATTTCTTTCACTTGCTGCTACCAACATGTTCGTGTGAACATTAGGAGATATGTCATTGACATATGCATATAGCAATTTTGATCGCTTAAAGCAACTGCTTTGAGTTTGGCCCTATCATGCGGTCTGGCCTTGTATATTATCTCCTTCTCATTGTATCATCGCTACCCACATCAGCCGCCGCCGCTAGCCACCACCCCACTCCGCCGATAGTCCTATGTCCAATCACGACGGCGCCAGTTGCATGCCCTGTCAATTTTCATTTTTCACACACCACCAGCAATTTCACACATTGATTTTTCACACATCACGGAGGTGGAAGGTGTGAAGAGAGAGAGAGAGAGAGAGAGAGAGAGAGAGAGAGAGAGAGAGAGAGAGAGAGAGAAGAGAGAGAGAGAGAGAGAGAGAGAGAGAGAGAGTTTATGGGAGGTCGAATTGGGTTTGGGTTCTAGGTTTTTTCAGATTTGCTGGAGTTGAATGGGTTTGGTTCTATAGAGGATAAGGAAAAAAAAGGGGCTCGGGAAGAAGATGAAGATGGGCAAACGAATTGGACAAAAAGGCCCCTACTTTTGTTATTTTTTTTAACATCAGTTTGGTTTTATCAATTAGAAACAAAATAATAGTTAAGCTACCTAATAAAGTTAAATTAAAGTTTAGGTACTACAGATATAAGTCAAACTTCAGTATCAAATATAAAAAAAAATCCAAAAAAAAAATTTACTCTCTAAAGCTCGCCTTAAATGTTTATTAGCATGTTGTGATTTAAACAAGCTAAAGTACCGAGTACATAAAGTTGGCTATTTGAATCGGATAATGATTTAGAAAAGGCCAATTATAGTGGGCTAATTAAATTGGGACAATTAAAGTAATAAATTATTTAACCAGATTGACATATATGAATGAATTTGTTTACTGCAAAATAAGGATGATACTAATTACTTAATTAGAGGAAAAAAAAAAAGGATGATACTAATTAGTGACCATGTGGGATAAATTATCACATTAATATTTGGGTTAATTTCATTTTAGTACATCAAGTTTGTTTCAAATTTCAATTTAGTAGCTCATGTTTAAAATCTTTCAATATCATATTTCATCTTTTCAATTTGTTGCAATATCATACCTCCGTCAATATAACTGTTAAAAGATCTCTTCAATACTGATGTAGAACTTACGTGGCACTCTCACAATGCTGACTGGATACCACATAGTCTGACAACATGACACATTATGCCACATAACATAAAAAAATAATTTAAAATCTAAAAATTGAAAGAAAAAAATTAATAATTACGTGTCATGTTTTTAAATTTTTAATTATTTTTATATTATGTGGCATAACGTGGCATGTTATCAGACCACATGACATCCAGTCATCATTGTGGGAGTGTCATATAAGTGTCACATCAGCATTTAAGAGAGCCATACTGACGGAGGTATGTCATTGCAACAAATTGAAAAGATGAGGTATGACATTACAAAATTTTAAACATAGGATACTGAATTGAAATTTGAAACAAACTTGAGGTACTGAACTGAAATTAACCCTTAATATTTTAACTACTTTTTATGCACTCTACAAATAGGAAAGTGGACTGGACTATCCATCATTCAAGATTATATGAATGAAATTATGGAAGTAGTGGATTCATAATCACTTCATTGTGAGAAAATCAAAGATTATGCCTATAAAAAGGGCGATTGATATACTTACAGACTTACAGTTTGAAGGTAGGAAATTATTCCCTACAATTTTAGACACTCATCAAATAAAAACTAAATAGTGCCTCGCTTTTAAAAATCAACAAAGAAAATCACTTGTTAGAAGAATTTCCATTAAAAATTAATGCTGTTAATATGGTAAACTTTAAAAAAGTGAACTGAAAGGCATAAGATAAGAATATGATGGAGTCCAAATGGACCACACTTCTGTGAGAGGCAGTGGTCAGTTGGATGCTGATGAAGGCTCCAAGCACCCTGGAAAGATTAAAATTAAAAAAGCAGAAAAAAAAAAAAAAAAAAAAAGGATTGAACTATCGAAGGATTGAAGGATTGAAAATTCCAACAACAAGTAGTTGCATAACAGTGCACTGTTTCAGCAGCAAATCTTTTCATCTATCTTTGGAGTTGTGCCACATGAAATGAATGGGACCTTTCCTTTGGTCTGATGTATGGGTTACGTTTTGCTAATTCGATAAGCCACTTTTTAATATCATATTCGATGCTGAATTGCTGATGCCAAATACAGTCATAGAGCATCATCAGTCATCCCCTCTTTTTTGTTGTTTTTTTTAATAAAATAAATAGCCCTACTCTATATGCATTTATAAGAGTTGTACTTAAAAATACACAATAATTTTCGCCTAAAATTCAATTTTATTAAATTAAAATAGTCATGTAGTTCATAAAATTTTAAAGACTAACTCGTATAAGGAGAAATTCGAGATTCATCAAGAAGCTTGGACTGAAGGGAAAAGAATTATAAAACACCTTTATAATCTTTAATTTAAAAGATTTGAATGTTACATTGTTACATACTTTTTAGAATTATATCATTTGAAAAGAAAAACTAAAAAAATTATGGAGTTATTATTTATAGATATTCGGGTACGTGCTACTGTGCTAGCTACCTCATCTTTCTTCAATTACCACCAAACATGAGGATGACTGCTTGTTTAGAATTTATAAAATTCGAGAAAAGAAAAAAAGGCTTAGAGGAAGCAAACATGCCAACTTGATTTTACCCAAGCAGACATGCTAGATCTTCATTTTTATTGTCCGTATGTTTTTTTTCTTGCTTTCAGTGACAAAACAACTAAGAGGGCAGGCTGAGCAAAAGCCTGGCCCAACTCCAAAAATAGTTTGTTAAAGTATATCTCCAAGCTCAACTAACTCACAACCCACCCACCCAATTATGGACTTCTCTTAGATATGGGCTGCTTATTGTTTGATTCTCCTCCAGCCCATATCTAAAGGGCAAACCCAAGTGGGTAATATGTGGTGCAAGATTTACACCGAGTTTTGTTTTGTTTTATTTTTCTAGTTTCATTTTATTACTTCCATAGTTCCATGAATTATATAACTTGTTCATTGTTATATTTAACTCATCGATATATATGAAGTAATACAATATTGATTGACTACAATTTGCTGTTTGCACTAGCCAACTCTACTCCGAAAGAGAAGCAAACACTCCCCCAAAACGAGTGGCTTTGTATAACGTTGGTATTTTGCTGTTGTTGGACATCTATGGGGTTGTTTTTTCCCAAACAGTAGTGAAAGTTAGGGGGGCACAACAAAGAGCATTGTGGCCTTTGTATTTTGCTTCCCAATCCCAAATCAATGGTTTTCAATTGATCAACTATACCTCTTCTTGGCTTCACTGTACAACACAACTCCAATGACAGTGAGTGCATAGCCCACCATCCCCATGAATGACACTGGATTTTTAAATATCAGAATTGACACAACCACAGCGACAGCCCCTTTTGCATTCCCCAAAACCTGTTAATTAAAACACAAACTCAAATCTCAGATTGATGCATCTTATTAAGGTTGTGAAATGTGGATTATTATTGCTATTAAGCCTATTATTAATTATTATTACCTGGAGGGTCAAAGCGCTTGTGTATTTGGTGACCAAGAAATTGGTCAAGTTCACAAAATAGGCCAGAGAAGAATTGAAGAGCAGGTACCAAATAAGATTGATGTCTTTTCTGGCAAGAGCTATTGTCATCTCCACCACATTTTTCTCCATCAACAGGGTTGCAGGAAGTAAGCACGTCACAGCTATTGGTGCCATGTACAACAGCAAGTTCATGGAGTTGAGCTTTTCCCTAAGAAGAAAATATGGAATTCAATTTAAGGTTTATTGATTTTAACTACTAAATTTTAATAATTTTTTAGTTTAGGTACCAAATTTAAATAGCATTTTAGATTAGATACTAGTTGAAAAGTCAAACAAAATAATAAAGTAAAAGGTATTAGAATTTACAAATATTACATCACATGCCACTGTAATAAAAAAAATATTACATCGTAAGGGCCGGTTTGGAACTGCTTTTAAAATTGTCAAAAGCGCTTTTAAATTAGTAAAAGTGCTTTTGGTAGCATTTGGAAAAAATAATTAAAAGTGCTTCTGAGTTATAAAAGTGCTTCTAAGAGGTTTTTTGATAATCACTTGACAAGTGCTTTCTCAAGAAGCACTTTCAAGTGCTTTCTCAAGAAGCACTTTCAAGTGCTTTTGCATGAACAACTTAGAAGTTCTATAAAAATTTATATGTGCTTCTTAACATAAGTGCTTCTGATATAAGCGCTACTATAAGAAGCAGTGTCAAACGGGCCCAATATTACACTAATTTATACTATATTGTATTAAAAAAAAAATCAATACAGTCATAACTTAACTGTGACTGTCTTGGTAAATTGAAAAAGACAACTCACACCACTATACTATGTATTATTTTGAGTAAAAGTATTATTTTGACATCTATTTATACTATATTGTTGTATAATTTCTTTAAAAAAGATTCAATTAATAAGTCACATCTTAACTGTTACTGTCTCATAACTTAGATGTGACTGTCATTTAGTCACAACTAAATTTGAAGTTGTAAGTGTCGTATGGTCACAACTAAATGTGAAATTGAGACTACATTAGCAAATTTTCAAAATAATATAAAACCCTCAAGAACAATTTTGTCAAAACCTTATAAATTTTAATTAACACCCATCATATGTGGGTCAAAGGACAAAAATATCAAATGAAAAAGGCTCAAATCAAAGGGGCTAATATATTTGTGACTTAATCTAAAAAACTACATTTAAATTTGGTAGTTCAATTGAAATATTATATAGTTTTCATGCTATACCAAAAAATTATTAAAATTTAGTATTTAATCCTAATTTTCTATTCAGAGAATAGTTTATTCTAGTTTTAAAAAAATTGTGATGGCAAAACAGAAGAAAAAAATATAAAAGTTGGTACCCATCAGAGGAAAGCAGAATTTCCTGAAGCACCGACTTGAATGCCCTTGCAGCTGTTGCAGTAACACACATAACAAACCCAAAAAGATGGAAGCTTGGTTCACCCTGTTTCGTAGCATTTTCACCAATTATATATGGGTACAAAAAGATAACTAGCAACAGGGCATTCACCAAGAATATCCATAAATCTAATACAATGTTCACACACAATAAGCAAAGCCACATTCTCATTCTATGTGATAAGCTAATTTCTAGTTAATATGTTCCTTTGGAATAATATTGATATTATCTAACAACATAATATGTCAGAACAACTAGTAAATATATTAGGTTAAATTCATAATGTGGATTGACAATACAACATACTAGGTTGATTGTCAAGTAAATAATTTTCAAGAAATTTAGAAAACTAGACAAAATTTGTTCCATTTAAAAAATTTAGAGTATTGCTTGAGAGTTGAGACCCCATTAAGAATTGCTCACACCCTATTGAATTGCACTTCTCAATGGTTAAATTTTTAATTTTTTTTTAAATAGTTAAAAGTCTCTAATAAGAAAAAAAGCTAGTTTTTTCAAAACTTCTCATAATTTTGGAGACTGACGAATATATGTAAAATTTTGATGAAATTATGAGAAAGAAGGGAGGAAAAAAAAATTGATTACCCGACTAGCAATGACGACCCCTGCAACAACAGGTATGAGGGCGGAATAAGTGAGCCAAGCCTCCCTCTTCTTGATGACCAAAAACGCCAAAACGGCGGTAAAGAAGGGAGTGGTGGCTCCCACGGCCTGGGTAAACGACATGGGGAGGTACTTCAACGACACGTTCCCACAAACCACCGAGAAGCAGAAAACGACACTGAGCCCGGATATCTTCGCCAGCTGCGTCTTGGACCGAATGCTCTGCAGAGGGACTACCTTCATCACCGCTATGGCCACGTAGCTCAGAAAACTACACGCGGTCATGTGGCAGAGGGTCAGGAAGATCGGGTACTTGAACCCGTAGTTGGTCAGCAAGTACTTGTTCAGCAGGAGCACGCCGATGTTGGACCCGTACCACGAGACCACCGTCCCGATCGTGCTCCATCGGGTCGGCTCGGACATGGGTTCGGGCTTTTCGGAGCAACAGAGGGAATTCAATTGTGAAGCGGTCAAGGCCGTTGAAGGCTTCAAGGCGCGAGCTTTGGAACAGAGGAGGTGTTGCAAACGGTAAATGGGGTCATGCCGGTTGCGTGGTTAGTTAGTGGGACCCGCATGAGCCAATCCCTGTCGTACGTTTCTTCATCGGACGGTTGTTGTTGTTGTTGTTGTCGACGACTGATGGAACAAGTTTTTTCAGTTGTGTTGGGCGTGCCAATCATGTAGGTGTCGGCTTTGAAATGTTGAAATGGTGCAATTGGACTGAATACGGCACCGTTCCACGCGTAGAAAGTGAAAGAATCAGAGAATGCTTAGTAATTGACGACGGAAATAAGGAGTGGATTGCCGGCCTCTGAGTTTTGATTCATTAAAGACAACGCCTTTGGTTTGGTTTTGGATTTGGACTTTTGCTTCATTTGGTGGTTCGTGTTGGGTAAAATGGGTTCTTTCAAATTTGGGGCTGTTCATCAGTTTCTGCAACTATTGCTATATTTGGCTAATGCGCACCTGAGACTTGCATTAATAGGTGTTCCCAAATTGTGTTAAAACGTAAAGCTTTTTACCTGCCAGCTATTTGAATAGATTTTCCAGCCAAATGTGAAATAGACTGAAGCGCAAATATATCTATGGTTGTGATTGATTCTCCTAATAGAGAACTACAACAAAGTTCAAGATAATTTACTATATTTGTTCTTTTACTGCACATCAGTACACTCTTGAGGGTAATTTCTGAGCTTTGCTCATGAGAAATGTAAAATGGTAGCCATGCAATTCTTTTCGTTAAATGAATCGGAAATTATAAACAGGGAGCGACATTGGCACTAGTCTTGCATATTGCTGCCCTCGCAGTAGTGCAGCAGTACAAATAAGCCTTGTAGAGAGTGCGAATGGCGCTCCCCTTATAATATAATATAAAACATGGCTTCCATGTGTACATGCAGCATGTTCAGCTCCCTATGCCACTACAAGAGCACTAGAAGAACCTGTGAAATGGTCAATGGACCCAAAAAGTGCCTTTGAAGCACCAAAATGGCTTATCCTGTAAACACCTGAAACTGCAGCTTCTGGGATCCTCCATTCTATAGTTGCAAAGCTCTGAGGGCTAAGCTTTGCAGGCCTTGACCACTTAAACCTTAAGCAAAAATCATCATCATCATAGGCTGGAACCCATGTCTTCTGGTCCTGCAGAATCTCAACCAATGCAAATGTGCCTTCAGTCAGGAGGTCATTCCTTGGACAAGCAGACCAGAATGTAACTGCAACCATCCCACCCCTCTTGAAGGTTGAATTTGGAGAGACATCGGTTTTGACATCCCCAAATTTAACACCAGGAGGAGTCATGTCCAGAACAACAGGTGCTAGTAAGCTGATTTGCTTGTCTAGGAGATCTGGGGGTGGCGGGCCTGGCTCGACTGTTTGGCTGTTGATGAGAGCTGCTGCTAGTTTCTTGAACTCTTGAATGTACGCTTCAAGTGTGTGTGGTCCGTAAAGAGTGGAGGCTCCCTGAAAAGTGAAACAGAATCAAAAGGGAAATGAAAAATCTACTATGAAAGATTGTCAAGAATAAGATAATGGAAGTTGAGGGATGAGTTACAAGAACCTCATATCTCTGAACCTGGTACTCCTCAAAGGTGGTAACATACTGTGAATATGTATTTGTTAGACCTGCAATGACTATATGGACATTACTGTCAAATTCTTTCCTAACTCCAGAAGTAAGGACCATTTTAACAGCATCACGGAGACGCCTTCCAGCCATGGTTGTAAATTCTGAAAACAATCAATGTAATTAGAAATACATCCTGACGTGCTGAGAATAAGATGACGTCCACTAACAGAAAGAGATAGTACGCAAATTCTTTTAAGTAGATCCTGCTGTGAACATGTGGATATTCTTTGAAAATTCACTACATAGGGTAATAGCAATGTGAAGGGGGTAAACGGGATACTATAGGTTTGCTTTTACCTCCAGGTACACAGAGAATGACAAGTTGTCCGATTCGCAAAATTTGAACTGGTAGTATTGAGGGCTGCAGAAGTAGTTAAATATATGTCCATCAGTACCACATCAAAAATTTAAAGAAAAATTTGAAGATATGGAAATTTACGCTGTGGTTCACTGTTTCTGTAATATTTTTAGTTAGAAATAAAGAACATACAGGCCTCCTTGGGCTGTCCCATGGAGCATCCCAACATGTCCTTTGCTTGTCCACAAACCAAATGTACTGACAGGCTATTTTGAAATTTGACATATCAAGTGAAAGCCAAACTACACACTTACTGCCCAGTCATATGGATCCTTCATCTCCCCAGTATCAAGCAGAATAGGCTTTGGTTTCTGGCAATTGACCTGTTCCTGATCCGGTGTTTTCAGCACATCTCTCACCACTCGCCAGAAGGCATTCCCCTAGAGAAACACACAAGAAAAGGATCATAAAAAAATTGAATTGTTTAACCAATCAAGAGTTTATATAAACAAGGGGTCGAACATGCTCCAGAAATTTCTTACCTCATCATCTCCCTGCTTGAAATCAAAAGCTCCAGGCCCATCAGTGGTTCCTGCAGCAAAAGCAAAGCCCATAGCAGCGGGGCATGTTTTCACCACCTCATTAGCCCCTCCAGCTTTAGGAAGTGAGATCTTAAGGCTGGAAAAATCTATGTATGCATGTTGGTATGCAACCTTCCCTTTCAGTTTCTCAGTTGCTTTGTCAAACAGTTGCACAGCTTTTCTTAATTGCCTTTCTCCAATTATGCGAGTACTCTCAAATTCATCAGGATAACTGCCAAATGAAGAAGATACAGTTCAAAACCACATAGGTATTGTATATTTGACCATAATATGAATCCTACAGAGGTTGTGGAACTATGTACCCTGGTCCCCGGCCATAGCACAATTCATTTTTACCATTGCAGGTACTGTGATTGAAATCACATGGAAGCCCAGTGTCTGTGCAAAATGCACCAAGAACATTTGGGCTTACATCACCACAATTTGATTGACAGAATGCAGATACAAATGGAGGCCTTTGACCTTTCCTTGAGACATTCCTGACTCGTCTTGCAGAACTTGAGAGCCTTGTCACAGTCCGTCCTTGAGAAGACTGAAAGGAGGCGGCAAGTTCCATCAACTCATTGCCTGTTCCATATGGACTAAATGTTATACGGGTGCCGGTGCTTCTGTTCTAGGAAAGAAAAGTGCACTTACCATTTCCATTATAGTTAGGAACTAGGTTTGAGACTCTTCTGGGGACTCTGTCAGTACCTGATCTATTGGAAAACAGATCATCAAAACCTCTCAGAGCACCATTCTGTTCAAACAAGTCCTCCATGAATCGCGCTGCAGCTCCTTTGTTATCCCCACTTATCAAAGAGTTTGTACGACTCATAGAAGTTCCATGAGTTGCAAACCAGTTAAAGCTACCTATAGCGCCCCACTCGTCATCTTCAAATTTTAAGAGAGTCATTTCTTTATCAACATTGTACTTATATTTTCTCCGCTCTTCTGCAGGATTGTTGAGATAAGCACTTGGACTACGGTTAACACCAGCAATAGCATCTAAGAGCTCTCCTGTCAAATGACGACAAAAGATTGAAAATAGCATCGATTAGGGAAGCTAGCCTCTCTCTCTTTTTTCCATTAATGAATGCACAAAGAGGAAGCCACTCTCAGAATACCAGGGTGAAATATCTAAAAAGTGGCACTACAATCCCACTATCAGTATCCATCTATTAATTTAAGAAGAATTAGATATGTATTCCACAGTTCTGCTTGACATCGTGAGAAGATCAAGCCAAGATTGAGTTATAGCTTATAACAAATGGTCTTTCAAGGATGGGCAAACCCTGGCCAAAAAAAAATAAGGATAGATAAACAAAACTATGGGACAGATTCCTTACCTGTATTCACAAAAGCTGACCCTGGACGAAGATTTTCATGAGCTTGGATTATGCTTTTCTCGATGCCATCAACAATAACATTAAATGACTGGGGTACAAATCCAAGAGATGTCACAATATATACAACATATTGGAGATAGCCCCCAGGCCCAGCATGAGTGTGAATCCCACTAATAGCAACATTCTTCTCTGTATAAAGGTCCCCATACCTTTCAAAAAAAGATAATACATGAACTTAAGGAGCAATCTAGTAAATCTCAAAAAACCTCAGTCCAATTAACCTTAAACTTCATCTGGGTATGTAATTATATTATCATTTCAGAATATAGAGTGGGAAAACAGAACACAGTGAGGGTTATCTACCTCCCTTTTAATCTCTCAAGTACTTTGATTGTGACAATTTGGGAGCCCATGCAGGCATCAAGGTTCACAAATACTACGCGGCTCCCCTGACGTTCTGCCACAATAAATGTACGAGCTTTTAGCCTGAAGTGAATCCCAGATGCAATCTGCTCGGCATTTGCATACCCCATCATATTAACATCAGCAGCAGGCCCTGTTATGTCATAGCTTCCAAGGCCAATCAAATAGTTGGAAGCTGATAAAGACCCTCTAACATTCTCTTGTAAGAACAACAGGAAAAGTGTGAATCGAATGGTTGCAGATGGCCACTGTACACAGCCATGGCGAAGAGAAAACATCTCCTTAGCCTTGTTCTGAGAATTGAGAAGTACATACATCTTTCAATTCATTCCTTGCTTCACTCAAAATTAAAACAACAAAAAAGGTTACCTTTAAGAAGTGCTTCACTGTCTTCAGTTTACACAACCTTAACCTTTTATCCACAGCAAATTGTGAAGTAGTGAGAAAGTCAAGTCAACCGGATCAGATTTACTTAATAAGAGACTGAAAGAGTGCCAAGTACTTCACGAACAGGACGAAGCTTCTTCATGTCACGTGGGGTCACTGAAAAGAAAGCAATGTGGGGTTACGAAGCCATAGAAGAAGTGGTTGAGAAGAGCACCGAGTTTAGGCATTGCTGCTGCCGCTATTCCTGGAAGGCACAGTTTGTGTGAAACTAAAAACAAATGAGTGGAAAATTCTTGACTTATATGCAGACGTTGTTGTCATGTTTCTAGAAGTGAGCAGGGACTAGGAAGTGTGAAAATGTTGAGCCATTTCTGCTAAAAAAGCTTACTTTAGTCGCTTGGTAGAGCTCATGATTGCAAAGAAGAACAACTGTGATCCGCCAGAAAGCATGTGAAGGAAGAGATAATTCACAAATGTAGACACGTATTCAACTTGGGTTGTCGGTAGAGGCAGTGATGAGCATTATGGATGAGGCACTGAACATTATGGATGTGGTGATGAGCATTATGGATGAGGCACTGAGCCACTGAGCCACTGAGCAACCAACCACCCACCCCACCTTCACGTCTCTGCTCGTAATTTGTCTTCATACTGGAATATGGTCTGGTCCACGTGTCACTAAGGCTCCTATCCCCTTTTTATTCCTTGGTATTTCTTTCACATAAAATTCTATTAACCCAACCCATTACATACGATACGAATACATCTTTTATCTCTAAATTTTTCTTTATTTCTCTATACAAGAGCTAAAAAGTTGTTAACCATTATATCTGTTTGAACATCTGTTTCCAAAATAACATTGTTACAACTTATTTCCTCAAACTCCGGCCAAAGTTGCATATCGGTTACTGCTTATTTCCTCCAAATTTTGGCCAAAGTTGAATGCAGGTCGGCTCGGCTAAGAAACATTACTTGGACATCATTAAATCAATCACAAGCTAATGGCTTTTTTTTTTTTGGCTTATGGTTTTGTTTTACATAATTCTATGTGCCCCCAAAAATTTCATCAACAAGTGGCTTCCATTTCGCACCCATAATTAAATCTTTAACATCTTTTATTACCAACAAATGGCCAAGGCCAAATGCAGAGGCACTGGCAAGCTTAGCAAAAGAAAAAGCAACATGCAGAAAATTAAGATTTACGATTCTTTAAGATCAAATAAACAGAAAACACAGACGAGTGAATCCAGCCATCATGGAGAGGTAAGAAGACAAGGTGAACACAAAGAAACTAAACTTGAAATGATTAAGGTTTGGAATGGCAAATAAACACATAGACAAGACGTTGACACAATAGTAAGAGGCAAAATTAAAACTAGCAACAAGCATTTTGATAAATGTCTCATGATCCAGAGTACAGTAAGTTTTTGAAAGATAAAAACTCGATTCTAACAAAATAAAACCAAAACTTCAACTGCTTCATCTCCCAATCCAAGCCACCATCATCTACATTAGCCAAATACCTGCAGACCATATAAACAAAAAGATACGTAAAATGAATACTAGCACTCAAGGCACAACTCTAAAAGCTATTTGTTTGCTCTCTAAAAAACAAGAAGAAATGGCAATGCACAACTCTAAAAGCTATTTGTTAATTCTCTAAAACAACAAGAAATGACAATGCACAACTCTTTAAAGCTATTTGTTAGTTCCCAAAATACTATAACTCAACCATTTCCACACTCTGACGGAGTTCACACCCCAGCAGCATCCAGCAAAATTGCATAGCAGAATAATAAAAAATTAACATAATTGTGAGAACACTAATATAATTTGAACTTATTTTCGATTCCAAACTATTGATTCAGGATCAGGTGAAGAACCCAAATATTTATCCATAAGCTAAGTAAGTCAGCATTCCATTCATCTCTTTGATCAATGGTGACTGTTACATCAAGCTCATATTACAATGTTCTAATTCTCTAACACTGGTTTAAACACCTATTAAACTTCTCCAACAAAACATCCAAAACATAAAGGGAAAAAAGCAGTACCTCAAATGTTGCTGGGATACATGAAAACCCTAACCCTAGCTCCCTGTTCAATTGGGGAAAAACAATAATTATCAACTGAAGTCCAAATAATCATATCAAGCTAATCAAAAACAGCTGTCACAAAAGAAAGACTTTACCATGGATTTAGGGGGAAGATTGGACTTGAACTTGGTGCGAACGATGCCGCTGTTACCATGAGGCCTGGAGACCTTGCCCCAAATGCAACGGTAGTGGCTGCCGTTCTTCTTCACCTTCGCCTTGTAAATGTAAGCCAACCGCTTCCCGGCGTACCACGCCACCTCCTCCTTGGTGTTCACGCCCTCGATCTGAATCAGCGACGTGCTTGGGTACTGGTTCGACTTCGACCTAGAAAAAACCCAAAACGGCAAAACCCATGTTAAATCCAAACACGACTTTAACTTCAAGCCCATGTAAGAAGTGATTTCGGGACTTGGGTTTTTTTACCTCTTGTAGCCGAGAACGGTGCCCCGTACATAGAGCCTGCGAAACGACAAAAGACCACAAAAATG
Organism: Dryas drummondii; assembly: GCA_003254865.1. Taxonomy (NCBI): domain Eukaryota; kingdom Viridiplantae; phylum Streptophyta; class Magnoliopsida; order Rosales; family Rosaceae; genus Dryas; species Dryas drummondii. The sequence continues at coordinate 45,451 of QANW01005201.1, forward strand.
AAAGAAATTTCAATTGTAAGGTCGTTGAAGAAGTTAATAAAACTGTAGTTTTAAGAATGACGAGTAAAAGAGGGAAACTTTTAGAACCTGATGCGCTCTCCTTGACGACCCTTCACCATTTTCGAATGAAGCTGTGATGTGCCTCCGGTGACAGCAAGTGTAAAAGAAAGACGGAAAACCCTAAGAGAAGGGTTTGAAAGAGGTTTATATACGACAAGAGGAGCTATCTGGTGTGTGTGGGTGCAGCTTTTCCGAAATTGTTTTGATCCTCTTTGCACCGTTCGATTAATAAAACGCATCGGCTCTTATTTTTTCAGCCCACCAGCCCATGCTCGGGGGCAGGGATTAGGCCCAGGCCCAAGCCCACTCTTATTTTTGCAACATTAAATAGAGGTGTCAAACATGCTAAACCACACGAACACTACGTAACTAAATTAAGCACGGCATGGCACAAGCAAGAAGCAAGCCAAATCGGTATGAGCGCAATACAAATAAATGAGTCCGGCTATGTTGGAGATTTTAGCCCATCAAGCATAGCATGAGTATGACACATGCACCGATACAAAATGAGTTTGAATTTGAAATGACTTGTTTAACATTTACTTTTTTAAAAAATAATTAAAAAAAATTATCTTTTTTTTCAAATAAGAAATGGTAATATTTAATAATTAAAAAAATAACATAATATAAATTTCCAACACTAAAAAATTAAAAATTAAAAAACAACAAGAAATCAGTTCGTTTAAAGCATGATAAAATCAAGACAAGAGCATGAATGAACTTCAAACTTGTCAAATTAACTTAAGGCACGTTTATTTATATGGAATATGAGTCATGTGTTTACTTGCATTGAGGAATCAAAAAAATAAATAGGACCTACTCCAAAATAACGAATCATTTTCTCAATTTCATTCTTGAGAGGGACATGGTATTGACTCTCATTTTATTATAAGTCATTAATTCATATCAAAATTATCCTCAATTTTTTTTAATAATTTCAAAATATCTATTAAGAAAATAATTCTTTTCAACAACACTTAAAACTTTTTAATAATTAACAAATTTTTATTTCAATTTATAATTATTAGTAAACAGATAAGTAAGAATAATTAACTCTTATTGAAGATGGTTAGTAACTTAGTAAACATCTTAATTATTTGGGCCGAGAAGACAAAACACGACTATTAAAGCCGAACACAGTAGGAAATAGAAATGGGCCACATGGACACCTCTACTGCGTTAAAAACTGCAACCACCGTTTTGCAGTTTTGGTCGCAAGTCCGTGGACTCGTAGTTGAATAGCGGTTAGTCCCTTCCCACTCGCTCACCCGATTCGTCTACGACAAACCCCTCAATGTGATAACTATGGTCGACTCGATTTCATTTCCTTGCTGGCTAAGGAAAAATCTTCACATTATTAGTCCATTTCCAGCTCTCTTCTTCCTTTGTACTCGCACACCCACAGTCAAACATGGACTTGCCTCTGCTCTCAGGTACATTCCATAACCCTCATTCCAAGCTCTTTAATTTCCTCAACGCTGTTGTGTTTGTTTTGTATTTTTTTTATGGGTTTTCGTTTTTGTCGCCTTTCATTGAAGAACAAAAAAGTGCATTGGGAGAGAAAGACAGTGAAAAGTGGAGCTCGTACCAGTACGTGGGAAGAGCTGGCTCTGTGATCCCGACGGCTTCGTTGGCCGAAACTGATGTCAGCGTCGAAGAGATACGGTCTGCGGCTGCTTATTCTGATCACTACCCACCTTCCATCCATGACGCTTTGGTCGGTTCGCCAGAGCCTGATCCTAACGGTACGCCAATTTGTGTATATATATAAATATTTCCCAATTATGCTATTTCCGGTATGAGTTTTCAGTTTTGAGTCATGGGTAGCAATCATTTTTAAGGTTTATAAAGAAACCAACTTCGAATTTTTAGATTTTTAGATTTTTAGATTTTCAGTTTTTTTTTTTTTTTTTGAGACAAGGAAAGCCTCCACTAAACTGATTCCTCTAGAACAAATTGGCTAAGTTGATGGCCTAAAATGTTGAATTGACCCCTTTCCTTCCTTTTTGCTTTGGTTCTCTGATGGGTTACTTTTAAACTAATGAATCGCAAAAGAGGATTAAAGTAATGGGTTACTTTTAAAACAATGAATCTTTGCTGGATGCCTTTATTCTCTCATCAGATGCATTGTGATTGATACAAAATTGTGAGTCCTTTGTTGCAGAGCAAGCTGTCGTTTATCAAGGTGACTATGGAGGAGGTTTTGGTGGCACCACAAATGAACTCCATAGGTATATTGGATGGAGTGCACAATCAATATCATTTGCACTGATCATGTATTTAAATTGGCTTGTAGAATGGGCGGCACGTTATAAGAACTTTGGATCAGTTCTTATACATATTGCTTTGTTGTATCTTTAAAAATTAGGAACTTGGAAATGGCTCATGATGATGTTGAGGTTCTCATGAGTTTTAACTCAAATGACGTTGGGTAGGGTGGGAAAGTGATAGGTCTTAGGTTCAAATCTTATCATTTTCTTTTAAAATCAAAATACATTAAGGTTCACCTGTATTTTCTTTTTTCAATTTTCAACCCTATTTTTTCTTATATACAATTTTACATATATAAATATATATATATATATTAATAATTTTACCCTTGCATATAGTCCATGGGAATTCGTTGTGGTATCTTTCTCAAATTCAACATTGTAGTGTCAAGATAGCAACTTCATTGTGTTTATCATTTTTTAACAAAGTAAAGGTTTATGTATAGGCAAATACTGGATGAAGTAGAGATACGAGAGTTGCTCATTGATCATGTTGGCCATAGATGCTGTTGGGGAAGTCGTCCAGCTCGAACCTGGAAAATCCAAAAAGTGGAAGATTGCAATGTTTATGTGGGAACACTAGATACTTTCATTGAGGAAAGGGAAACCATAAGAGAAACAGAGCCATACAATGGTGGCACTATTGATGTAAAGGATAAGGGACAAGAACTTGGAATCTGGGAATTGGATTTAAAGTCTCAGTTTCCTGTTTTATTTATACCTCATAAAGAATCACGGGCAAAAATTCCTCATTCTGAGTCCATTGAAAAATGCTCAGGTAAGGATTCTGGAACTATGGAGTTTGCAAGGTCAATGAGGTTGAACTTTTGACTTAATAGTTATTTCAATTTGTATTCATATAATCATCCTTGATATTCTTTTGTAAGTACATTGTTATGTTCTATTTCTGGTGTGATAATTTATGAGTATCATGATGTCATGTAGACAGTAAATCGCTCCCATAACTTTAGTGATGGAATCTGTTATCTTCGTGATCTAACAAAATGTTCAAAAAGCTTTGCAGGTTGTGCAGGACGAGGAGATAATGTGTGTCCTGCATGCAACGCAAATCAAGAACCTGGATTCTACAAAGAAAATCAGATGACTCAGTGCTCTGCTTGTTATGGAAGGGGTTTAATTGCTCATAGAGATGGATCTGACTCAAAGTGAGATGCTTATGTTTACCTCATCTAGTTATAACTAAAATTTTGCTCTAATCTGGTTTCAAGCTATACTATGAGGATCATAATCTAGCCTTTTAAATTTTGTTCATTATGCAGTATTGACTGATTTTAGGCTTTTCTTGCATGTAACTGGAATAAAACAGATTGTGATTGTTGAAACATGGATACCAATTAATAAAAACTGTATTTCACTGGTTTGGACATTTGTCTATGCAGATGCGTGAGTTGCGATGGTAAGGGAAAGATTCCTTGTGCAACTTGTGGATCTCGTGGTCTAATTAAATGTTTGGCATGCCAAGGGAGTGGTTCTCTTTTGACACACAATGTTGCTCTTGTTAGATGGTATGTTTGTTAGCTTGTGTCATTGTGATAATATATTTCCATATGATGTGACTATTAAGCCAGATTACCACTTTTCATTTTTTAAGAGAGTATCACTGCTCGTATAATTTCAGAAATTTCTTTGTCATGTCTTTCAAAATGGTTTCTGGTTGGGAGATTTTGTAAAATGTATGTATACTTCACCGTATACATGTATATATAAATTTCGCTAACACACACAAACACACATTTTTTAGAATGCCGGGGGCTTTTGTTTTTTGTCCAAGGTTTCCAGGTTGGCATGAAAAGTATCTAAGCTCTCACATTTGTGCCACACCTTTCAAGTTTTAATTTTAACCATCGTCTGCTTATGTAACATTATCCTGCCTTAAAATGTATTATGAAGAAGTAAACCCATAAATTCTATCACAGGAAGACACTTTCAACCAGAAAGGTAAGTGCAACAAGTGGAGCAGCATCTGTTCCAGATGAGGTCTTCCACAGAGCCCAAGGTGTTCAGTTGTGCAACACCCAGGCATATCAGTGCACTCCTGCCTTCTTTGCCGACTCTTTCTTTCTTAATAAGTTCTCTTCCGAAGTCATTGCAGACAGAGCTCCTGTCCCTCTCACTGCAAGGGTGATATGTGAGAGGCATACCATCTCTGTTGTGCCGGTAACACGTGTCACAATGGCTCATCGTGCTCGATTCTTCAGTTTCTATATCATTGGGTTCAGCAGGGAGGTGTATTTAAAGGACTACTATCCCTCTAGGTTTTGCTGGGGGTTGTGCCCTTGCTTGGAGTGGTTGAAGTTGTAACGTGGCAGATTATCATCTTCAAGAGTCTGACAACTATGATCTTTCATCCTACATTCCTACCATATATGTGAGTGATTTGCTTGTTTTGGTGAAAATAAAATATTATACAGTTTATTATGTTTTGCATCATGAGAGTGGAATTTTCAAAAGCACATAGTGAATAATATTTATGTTTGATAATGGTCTTCACTGAAGAGTGTGTTGTAGAGTTTGTTACCTTGGATTGTCCCTGACTTTTTGTCAAGGTCTTGAATACTTTGAAAAAGGAAGTTGGCCAAACTCCTTTACTGAGATTTAGTTATGTTTGCCAATATTAAAATTTTAAATCAATCATCACTGGTACTTAAACTCTTTATGTGGAGTTTGTTGTTCTTGCGATGTTCAAATCAGTGGGAAGTCGTTAAACTTTTATATAGAGGGCTCCATGCTGTTTACTTACAGCTCACAAGGCATTCAATCAGTTGCTTCAAACTGCAGCAATTCCAGCTGAAGATATCTGCAGCAAATTATACTGCTTTGTTGAGAAGCTCATAGCAAATTTATGGTTTTCAATACATTATTCCCTCTGTATCTTTATCCATGTTTAAGATTTGATACCAAAACAAGAAGCATAGTTACCCAGCAAAAACTCATATCAGATTTGAGTAGAGACATTATTCCTCAAATTACCTAGCAAAATAAATACCAAACATGGCTTAAACTCAAAAGTCAAAAGGAACTTTATGTATGTAATCTGTATACAATGTTTGTCTCACAACATTCTTCATGTATTAGTCCTATTAGTACTTATTGCGAGATGCGAGAGAGGCGTTAGTATACACTCGTTAGTACTTAATGCGAGATGCGAGAGAGGCATTGTATACATTCGTTAAATATAAGCTCTTGACTTTTTTGCAGCTAAAAAAAGCTTCCACCATTAGAAAAGAAAAAGGAAAGGGTTGGTGTGAATGCAATGCTTGAGGAGGGATAGGGTTGTCAAAATATGAAATGCTTTTGTTTTTGGCACTCAACAAAGTTGATATTGGAGTTGGGTTATGGACCACGAACCATAGAATCTTCCACACTTCCAAGTCCAACCACCAATCCATGGCAGCTGTCAAAGCGTTGAAAAGAAAAGCCACAAGTTTTGGCTTAGTGGAGGCCCATTCTCCAAACTTAAAATTCAGAGATCCACACGTGTGAATTAGTCCAACTTCAATACTTCATTGATTGGCCTAATTGGTGGAGTTGAGGTACCGCCTGCATTCACCAAACACTTTCGTTTTGCGTGTGGACCCTCCCTGCATATCATTTGGTTGTCTTATGATCATTTTTAATTCTTTGTTGGACAAAAATACTCAGCCCCGCATTGGGAGTGAGAAGCAGGACAAGGCGAATGTAAATAATAATAATAATAATATATGTAAAGGAAATGATATTCAATTCACTTTTTTTATAGAATTTTTTTTTTTATTATTCTCATTTAATAGTGTAGTTTCATATATCTAATTGCAAACCCAAATACCTCGTTCAAGCAATTTAAAGAAACATTTTGGGTTTCCTGACCAAAAAAAGAAACATTTTGGGTTTCTTAACTTGGACAACTCAAAGCAAATTAAACATGGTTAATTCATGTTATTTCGTAGGAGAGGAAAGTAATGCATCTGCCCATTGTTGTTATATGATCCTCATTATAGAAAACTGACGAGGACAATTACCTACATGCCTATAAGTGATTATTTATAATTGAGGTATGTGATTTTTTTTTTTTTTTTTTGTGAATTCTACATATATTTATAATTAAAAATCGTTTATTAGTGTGTGACAATTGTCCCAAGCACAATTCTATCACTATAATGGAATTGGGTTGAAATTCATTAGCTAGACTATATTGGCAACAAATAAATTCGTTATATAACTTATATGTAAAAAATAATATTTTGGGAGATAAAGTCTAATTGCAAGGTCTAAGACGCGCGACCCATGCATACAGCACTTGATCATGTTGACCACCATATTTCTGAGGTCACGACTCACGAGCCAGTCTTTTGGCAATTATAGCAATTAGCAAGGGCATGAAACATATTGTTAGTTGGGCACCCAAGTAAAGCACAACGATCAAATTCCTTTATTGCATGATTACACCACAAGCATCTTCTAATGCATCGTTAACTTCCACTAAAGTTTTCTCAAGTTAACTTCCACAAGTCCCTAGTTTATGAGACAGTCAACTTCATCTAGCAAAAAATGAAACAAATATTAATATTCTTATTCTCCCATAGAATAAAAATAGTATCCTCTAAATTCTATCCTATTTTGCTCTAATTATTCTACTTTTATTTCTTATTATGGTTGAGTAAGTAGTTAAGTACCCAAAAAAATAATTGATAAACGACAGATCGTGCAAGCTGCGCACTCGTTTAGATAGCTAGATTTCTTTCCGCGTTGAACTTTCATTTGATAGACACCGCACCATGTGAGAAAAGTTGCACCGGCATTTAGCGAGGCATGATGTCTCATGGTCTTGCACCACCCATCACCGTCCAAACCACAGCATCACCAACACATTGATGTAGTCAACGGCTACGAGTGAATCCCGACCAGCAAATGTAATCATTAAATCTAACGGCTAGAAAATGATTGGAAGTCGTAGTCAAATCAAACGGCTAGATTTTGTGTGCCGACGAAAGGTGTTACAGTAAGAGACGCAATGTGTTGTGTACTTGTGTCGTATGCCAACCGCGGCCCGTGAACATTGACACGTGGCGGATTGAATTTCTAAAAACGGAATGTAAGTGAGAGGCCCAATGACAAAAGGCCAGCGAAGCAATTTCGATAAAAAAAACGAGGATCGAGGAACGTTCCAAAGTTGTAAACAGTGAACTTTGTGGTACGAGATTGCACGGCAAAAATTTGTCTACGTGCAATGTCCAAACTATCCTTCATGGTAAAAATATTTACCAGCATAATATTATTTGTTATTTACCATTTTAACCAAACATCCAATTACTCGCATTCAATTTGTTTTGGATAAACTAAAATATAATAATTCTGTTACCAAAAATGTTTACTCGATTGCTCCATTTCCTAACAGAAGAAAATTAAAATTTTATTCTACAGTAAGATATACCAATATACCATATCAAAAAACTATACTAGAAATAAAAGCTTCATTGAAAAAAAAAAAAAAAAGAGGAAAGATTTTGAGTTAGTTTGATAGATAATTAATGCCTCGACAAGTGAAGAAAGTGTTGGTGAACGTGAACATGACCGCTAATAAAATAAAATTAGGATTAAAGTTTTCAAATCTAAAAATAAATGAATTGTATTACCTGATTTCGTTTTTTATTTTAGAAAAATGAAGATAATAATGGGACTTTTACAATAAGTTTGAGAAATATGTGCTATATCATTAAAAATGAAAGCTCTCAGGAATAATGTGATTTGAAAAAAATGAATAAATAAAAGAAGTTATAGTGCTATTGAAGGGGGAAAAAAAAAAAAAGATAATGATCAGTTATGAATTCAATCCTTTCCTAATGTAATATATAGATAGATACTACTCAAATAGCATGGCATAAAAGATAAGCAAGTTTAAAAATGGAACAACCCTGCAAATATAAAACACCTGACCTAAATAAGTGAATGACTTGTATGAAAACAAGTAACCTGAAGATTGAATCTAGACACGTTCAGGACAAAATTTCATGCACAAGATAAGCATACTTCAAATTTGGCAAAAGGGTAATTTATTGTGATGTATGGTTAATGTGCAATTATAAGCAATCAAAACTAATTAAAGGCAAATATTATAAACCATCCTGAAATACATGTCCAAGATTATGAATTTTTAGGATGTACACGCATAACGCATAGAAATATTTATATGCTTCCACTTTCACTATCGATCAACCATTAATTACTCAAAATGCCAAAGACCATCTCCAATGGATTGAGATCTCTCTCTTAACCAACAATGCTGTCGTAGTACATACTAGACCAGCTCGATGTCTTTAATTGCTATACAACATAATTAAACTGGAAAGATGTAGCTTTCTTAGGCCTAAAATCCTGACCAAACCTTCTTCGACACACATCACATGGGAAAATGCACAAACGTAAGGGATGCTCATGTATTTAAGTTTCCATATGAATTATTGAGTTATCAGTAGAGACACCTTCAAGTTAGGAGCCTTGTTAATTATTGATCCCAATGAGACATGACTTCATGTTCGAATTATGTAAACAATAAGGATTCAAGGATACCCGTCACTTATAAAGCATTATATTTTTTATTATAAGCGTGATTATGAATAAAAAAAATAATAAGATATTTATTGATTAGAGATTTAAAATAAAATTCAACAACTAATAGAATAAAGACTTTGAGAATGAAACTAAATAACATACATCCTATAACTTCGAAAAAAGAAAAACCACAACCGTTGTGTTGTAGCTCTTTGCACGGTTGCACCTTCATAACCACCACCATTCCTACTTAACAAAAAAAGTAAAGATAAAAATAGAGTTATATGTATTTTGAAAATATTATTGTGCATGTTAAATTTTTTACGTAGTAGTATTTGAAGTGTTTTTTTTTTAAATAACTAAAAATAAGAAAAAAAATTAGGAATAAATGTATTTTGAAATATTGTTAGTTGGATGAAGTAAATATTTTTCGTTTAAATTTTCTCTTATGGATATAATTAAGAAAAAAAAAACAAAAAAAAACACAAGTTTGGGGCCTTTAAAACATTAACCATAACAGAAAACCGAACCACATTGAGGTTCGGGATAGGCATGGGCAACATGGTCATTTGGCGCGTTTCGTCCTTGTAAGCTTTTTATCAACGATAAAAAGCGGTGTCTCAGATATAAAACAAGCGCAGATCCACCATTAGAGAGAGAAGGAGAGGGAGGGAGAGAGAGAGGGAGAGAGAGTGGAAATGAAAAACACCCACTTTATAAATACCTGAAAATCAGAAAATAATAGACGCCTCGCCTCTGCTAGGCCTAAGAATACGGACCTTTTTTTCACGAAGAAAAGCGACGGTTCTTCGGTCCTCAACACCCACCCTCCTCTGTTTCTCTCTCTTTGCAACACCCACTATTTTTCTTCTTGGGTCCGCAGAATAAATTATACCCTACATTTTTATTGATTTTTGTAATTTTGAGAGAGTTGTTAGTGCCGGTCGGCAATGTCGTCCGGTAACACAAACACTAGCTCGTGCAACACTAGTCCCAGACACCCGCTCGCTCTGCCCACCACCACCAGACGACGCGTCGCCGACGGTTTCATGGACCCGGAGAGGGCGCAACTGCCGAACAACGCCGCCGCTGCCGCCGCCCCAGATGTCGCTGAGGAAGAAAACGACAACGACCTCAACGGCTCTTTGATAATATGTGGGTCCCACCACCACGGCCACGGCCATCACCATCATATCAAGCACCAGTTGCTGAGATCGGGGAGGAACATGGGCCGTAAGATCTTCGGGGCTCTGCTGCTGATGGCGGTTATCTCGGTGTTCGCCAAGTTCTCGTTTTTGAGCGGCCACGTGGAGGAGGTGGTGGTGGTGGGGGTCGAGAAGAGGGGGGCAGATGGCGGTGGTGGGCATTTGATTTTGAAGACGGTCCAAGATGATTGGTCCCACCTGGCTCAATGGGCCGTCACTGAGGAGAACCAGGCCTCCATGCCCAAACGCCTAAGTATCACTGACGAGGACAACCAGGTCTCCATGCCCAAACGTCAAAGTGAATCCTCCATGGCCAAACGTCTATTGGAGAGGTTGCCTGTGAGTCAATTCCTCCATTTTTAAAATGATTATTTTTTTATTTAAACTTTTGGGTATTTTCACTATTCGTTTGCTTCCCAAAAAAATGGAGGAAACGAAAAAGAGATGTCTAATCTTTTTGTTATCCTCTTATTACATTCCTTTCTGCAATTTGAGAATAATGGTGTTTTGGGTTGTTCCTGCAAGTTGATTTTTTTTTTTTTCCCCTCATGGGGATGCACAAAGTTTACGTGAAATTGACTTTTTGCCTCTAATGGCTTTGAATGGTTGAATGTATCGGTTCCACATTTGACTCAATTAATTACCATATTATGCTCATTTGGCTGTTATGCTCCATATCTTTCTGGTTTTACATTTTTCGTTTATGTTTTGGGTAAAGGGTTTTTCATTTTCTGCACTTTCATGATGAGACAGCAATTTTGTGAATTTTAAACTTTGTCGGGTTGAGTTTGTTTCTTATTGATTTAATGTTGTGATTAATTGGTATTGATGCGTAAATCTATTTGCTTTTACAGTTTCCAGATATATGGAGGAAACCAAATAGCGACAATTTTGATAAATGCATAGCTCGACCCAAGAATCGAATAAGTAAGTCTATTTGTTCCATACTAAAAGTCTAAAACTTGTCGAGTTCGTGAGCGCGACAGCAGTAATCAACTTTTGACTGACTTTTCGAATATGAAATTCCCACAGGAACGCGGTCGAAAACAAATGGTTATCTGCTAGTTCATGCCAATGGTGGATTGAATCAAATGAGAACAGGGGTAAGAATCTTTTCACCGATCTTTCCTACGCGTTATGGCATTATATATGCACTTACTTTGTTCCCAGTTTTTTGGAGCTGACTTGGTTACCCAATTGATATTACAGATATGTGATATGGTAGCTGTTGCAAAAGTAATGAATGCTACCCTGGTTCTTCCTTATTTGGACCATGAGTCTTTTTGGACAGATCCAAGGTATCTTTCTCAGCTAATACGCTTGTAGAATATGAGTGACTGAGTGGCTAATCTATTTCATTTTATTAATCAAACTCTGTAATATTTTTGCAGTCATTTTAAAGATATTTTTGACTGGAGACACTTCATCAACGTATTAAAAGATGACATTGAGATAATTGAGTATTTGCCACCCCGCCATGCAGCTATGAAGCCCCTTCTAAAGGCTCCCATCTCTTGGTCGAAGGTAGGTGAATGATATAACTTTTGAGTGTATAGGACTTTTGAATTAATTGTTCTGTTTTTTCGGAATAGTATTTAAGATGCTTCATTTACAGGCCAGTTATTACAGAAACGAGATTGGCCCGTTGTTTAAACGGCATAAGGTTATTAAATTTACCCACTCTGATTCCCGACTTGCTAATAATGGGCTTGCATCCTCCATCCAAAGGCTGAGGTGCCGTGCCAATTATGAGGCTCTCCGGTATGCAAAGGAGATCGAGGATCTTGGGAAAGTTTTGGTTGATAGACTAAGGAACGATGGCAATCCATATGTTGCTCTTCATTTAAGGTACCTTTGTCGCATGGATTCTTTGGGTAATATCTTGTTTTGAAGTAGTTTAACTAAGTAAAACGATTCTTGACTGCAGATATGAGAAAGACATGCTTGCTTTCACTGGCTGCAGCCACAACCTTACTGCAGAGGAAGCTGATGAACTTCAGGTTATGAGGTACAATGTCAAACACTGGAAGGAGAAAGAGATAGATAGTGAAGAACGACGACTCCAAGGTGGATGCCCATTTTCCCCTAGAGAGGCAGCCCTGTTCCTTAAAGCCATGGGATACCCTTCAACAACGAAGATCTACATTGTTGCTGGGGAGATATATGGCAGCAATAGCATGGCTGCTTTTCGCTCTGAGTATCCTAATGTCTACACTCATTCTACTCTTGCAACAGAAGAAGAGTTAGAAGCCTTCCAGCCATATCAAAATCGTCTTGCCGCTTTGGATTATATTGTAGCACTAGAGAGTGATGTCTTTGTTTATACATATGATGGAAATATGGCCAAGGCAGTTCAAGGACACAGGAGATTTGAAGGATTTCGAAAGACTATCAACCCTGACAGGTTCGCTCTCCTTCCAGGCTTTTAACATCTTTCTCCAAAATCCTCAGCTTCTTGGTTGGGAGGTTTAGTTTGAATTAGCTTGAATTAGTTTTCTGACATGTCATAATTTTCATTTCAGGCAAAATGTTGTTAAACTGATGGATCAGTTGGATGTGGGTGACATATCATGGGAACAATTTTCTTTGGAGGTTAGAAGTCTGCATTTTGAGAGGCTTGGAGCACCGTATGCTAGACAGGTGGGAGAATCTGACAAGTCAGAGGAGAATTTTTATGCAAATCCCTTTCCGGGCTGCATCTGTAACAAGTCAGAGGAGCTAATTAAAAGCCACAAGTCTGACAAGAGATGGAGCTCAAGTGTTTCATTGCAAAGATAAGGTGGTAGTGAGAACATGCGGCTTATACTGTGATATACACAATACAATTGCTCAAATGCCAGCTGATATTGATATGGGGTTTTGGAATGAAGTGCTTTTTCACCCAGTCAGAAACTGTACTTGCTTACAGGGTCGAGAAGTTTTAAGGTCTCCCTTGTGATATGCAATGCAAGTTTCAAGTTTCGGTTATGTTGTACCTACAGCCTACAGGTGAGGGACTTCGCAGGTGGTTGAAGAGAGCATAGAAGCCTGAGGGCACGTTTAGTTATAGGATGAATATGTCAGTTTCATTAGGAGTTAGTGCAATTCATTTATTCATTATTCTTTCTTTGATTTGGTCTGAAAATTGTGAAAAATGAGCTTAATTATGAATCTGAATGTAATTCTTATACAACTTATAATTGAAAACAACTTTCATACATTCCCAGCAGATGCCCTTCTATCCATATGGTTGGCTAGTAATCCAAGTATTTTGTTCAAGGGGACCACCAGTCTTATTTTGTCACTTATCAAAGCTAATACAGGGTATACAAAGAATGAAAACCATCTCAGGAACTCGATGGTTAAAAAATTTGGTCATAAACTGAATGCACCACTTAATAGCTTCATCGTTCTTATATGAAGCAAATTTTTTGTGATCCTAATTGTATTAAATTCAAAAGGAGCGCAAATAAATAGCTTGGATAAAGCACCATCATCCACCGCATTCAGCCAGAACAAGATATCAAACTTTCAGCAGATTGTAACAACATTTGGGCAAAAGTATCTGAAAAACCTGGCCCTGTTTCAATAAAGTAGTGTTACTATTGCAAGTAGTTTACAAACCATATCCTCACCTACAAAATGCACAACACATCAAAGGCCTGCCTAAGAGTGATGTGAACTGAAATGCTACAAAGTTGAACAGTGTACATTTGACAGAATCCTTCTTTTCACAATTTTTAACAGACAAAATTTTCAACACTCTAGACATCATACAATGAACAATTTCTGAACAACATTACTATATTCGAGGGATTGGCTCTTCACTACCACATTGAAGGTACATAAACCTGCTCCTTCAGATTTTGAGTTGCACTTTCAGTAGGGAAACCTCTTACAGCACCAATTGTCCACTGTGATATAATTCCTGCTGCAACTGCAAAACGAAGCTGCCTTTCCAAAGTATCTTGATTTTCATACATCTCAGGGTAAGTGGTCAACTTTCTCATAATAGCAGCTACAACAGCATCGCCAGAACCAGTCCTATCACAAGTGAATGGGGTTATGAGAACATCTTCTGTTCCAATCACAACACCATCAAATTTAGGGGAATAGTAATGAATTCGAAGCGTTCCATCTGTCACGAACAAAAGTTTAAGTTCATCATGCCATAATGGAGCTATTTCTTCAGGAGTGTAATGGTAATAATCTCTCCGCTTCTTCGTCTGCTCAAATTGCTCAGCATAGTATTGGGGTCTGTATGTTCTCTTCCTCACATAATACTCTTCATCTAAAAGAAACTCCAATTCTTGCCTCGAAACCTCAATTATGTCCGCTTCATTCCAGGCCCTATTGATGAAATCCCTTGTATCTTTGCGTGATTTCCACAAAGGCAATGGCAAGTTCAAATCGAAAAACACAAGCCCCCCAAACTTTTTGGAATAGGACATTGCTCTGAAAAGGGTTGGTTGCATGGAGGGAGATGTCAAAACTTCTGAACTGAAGTGGAACATCCTAGCCTGCATAAGGTAACAAACCCTCACAATTTACATTCATCCAACAAAACCCAGTACAACCATAATGGTTTTCTCACTGATTAACAAAACAATGTTAGAACTAGGTACTCAAATAAGCGATTCCAGCACCAAAACCAATGACCAACGTAAAAAGACTAGACCTTGAAACCAACATAAAGTAATAGTATACACCATACCTCTTTGAGCACAGCGAGGTTGAGTTCGGAGCAAAGCAACGACTCCTCGGCAGACTCTTTCACAGTCTCTGTCCACATTTTCTCATCATCAAACTTAACCTTCATGTAAGTACACGCAGTCCTCGCACTCGAATCGAACTTCACGCCACGTGTCTGAACCTTCTCCTTGTTCATCATCAGCAGCAGCTCATCCCCGAAATCGTCGTCACCCAGTTTACCCATGAACGCGGCTCGCCCGCCGAGCCGCACGTGCGAGATGGCCACGTTGGAGGGGGGCCCACCAGGGGCCCTCACGAACTCCGGCGGGTCCCACTGGAGCATCTTCCACTGCGAGTAGATGTCCGGGTCCAAAGGGTCGTCGAAGACCCGAACCGTCGGCACGAACTCTTTCTTTGCGGCGCCGAAGCAGCAGACCAGAGGAGGGTCGTCGTACGGAAAATCGACGCCGTCGTCGTAGTCTTCGAGCTCTGAGTCTGCGTTTTCAGCTTCTTTTGGGGTTTGTTGGATAGGTTCGGCATCTACTGGGCCATTTTCGAGTTGGGCTTTCTTCGAACGCTTTGTCTTCGGTGCAGATGCTGTTGAAGAAGATGAAGTAGAAGTGGGGTTCTTTTTCCTACCTCGGCGAGTGGGTTTCTTGGATTCGACGCTTCCATTTTCTTCGCCATTAATGGAAGCTCTGGCTGGTTTAAGCAAATAATGTGGCTTGAAAAATTGGAACTTGAGAGGTTCTGCAGCTGAAATTAAGCTTCTGGGGCGAGAGAGGTGAAGTTGGTGAAGAGGAAGATAAGGCGGGAGTAGCTGAAATGAAGCCATGGTTGAGTTGAGATTTAGGGTTTATCCATGTTCGCCACGGCCCACGGCTACCTTCCTCTGTAAAATGTTATCGGGTCACCATATATTGGACTAAGACATCGGGTCGGATCGGCGCGAAATGATGGAAATGTTCTATTGAATGTAATCGGTGCACGTGGAGCACTCTCAACCGTTCATCAAAAGTGTACATAGAGATGCTGACTTGGGGCGGTCGGTGCTTAAATCCCTTATTTTGCTAGAACAGTGCTTAAATCCTTTCCCGGTGGTAAAGGAAAATGTTGCTTCTGGGTCGTTGAAATAAAGACAAAGGCTTTGAACCTAGAAACGAATTTTTTTCTGAAACAAGTCTCTTTTGGCTTTTGGGTAACTTGTCATCTCTGGTAAGAGTTCCTAGCATCCACTTTCTTCTAATTTTCTTCAATTTTTCTTTCCTTGAGTTTATGTCTGTTTCTTGTAAGTTCTAATTTTTGTCTCTAATTTGGATTTTTAATAAGGATCTAATATGGGGCTTTTAATTTAGTTTTGCTTGAATTCTGTGTTACATTATTGTTGATCAGCCCTGATTAATATGGATAACAGATTGCAACATGTTTCATACTGGAAAAGTTTCTGATAAGTATAGAAGAATGTCATATACACAAAGGAGATCGTGCTGAAATTTCTGGAGGATTTTTTCACTAAGAAAAAAAAAAAAAAAGTTCGAAAGCTAAGCCCACATTTATCATTTTTGTGAAGCTCCCTTATACCCTGTTCATGATTTGCACTGTTTTGGTTTGGGATTGAGTTGGACCGTGTTGGACTTTGTTGCCTGAATTCTATGTAATGCATGAAATGAAAGTTTTGACTATTGGCTTGATGTTCCTGGAACTGAGATGTTCAACCCTTTATCATGCAGAAAATGGGTCTCTGGACTTTGCTTCAAGGCCTTCTGCTAGTCACAAATGCATTTGCTATACTGAATGAGGATCGGTTCCTTGCTCCAAGAGGGTGGACTTTAGTAGACTATCAAGGAGGGAGGAGAAATACGCTCAGGGGGAGGATCATAGGACTTATACATGCAGTACAATACTCCAGACTTCTCCTCATATTCTTGAACACCGTAACTATTTTAGTGAAGCTCGTCTCTGGGTGAGGCTTGTGGGAATCATGAACTGGTGAAGCTGTCTGTTTGTAAAATATGAATTTTTACAGAATCTTGGCCTACTTACAGGGTCTTTTTATGATTCCTGGGTTGAGTCCCAAATACAAATTCAGGACAGCAGTATAGATATAATCAGTTGGATAACTGTTGGATCTATGGGTGTGTTTTTGTGATAGATGGTTTTATTGTTGTAAACTGCATATTCATGTAGTTAATGGATTGAATATCACTTTCAAAGTTTTTCCTTTTTTCTCTTCTCCACTGATTTGTTTATTCACAAACACAAAATAGCTGGGATACAGAACAGCTTGGTATCATATTAAATGCACCAGAGGTGTTAGATGATGTTTTGAAGTGTTCATGGCCTCAGCATATTGATTATGCAAAATTACTTAGTGCCACCAATGAAGCTCAAGGTGCTAACCCCATGGAAATTAAGCTACAGGTATTGTCGAATGGAAAAACTCTACTATGGAATGTGTCAAGAGCAGCATGAAAGAAGAGTCTGAACTCTAACAGTGACTTTAATATTTGCAGCAACATACATGCTTTATTCATCCAAGAACAACCTTGTTACATATTACTGAATGTAAACAAAACAACAAAGCAAACATCAAATCCTAGAACTCACTCAATTGGGATCATAACCTCATTAGTCCTAAATGGACGTAAGGTCCAAGGTGGGTTATACCTTGCCAGCAAAAACTCCCCTATAACCTTATACCCGTCTTTCTCCAAGCTCTTCTTCAGCTTCTCCACCTTCTCTTCCACCACTTTCTCTGTTGCCGCTCCCCCAAACTTCACCACCCCATACTTCCTCTCCCCCTCCTCCCTAATAACCACCCTCTCATCCACCGGCTTCGGCGCCTCCTCTGCCTTCTCATACTTAGCAGGCAACAAAAACTGCATTGTCACCATCTTCTTCTCGTCTTCGCCACCGCCACTCTTGGTCACAACCGGAGCTGTCATGGCAATCGTTTCAGCTGAGCTTTCTGGGGCTTTCGTTATCACTGGCACTGTCATGGCAATCTTCTCAGGTTTGGTGTTCTGGGGATTCCCAAAAGCGCCTATGTAATTGACCAACACAGTAAAGCCACCATCTTTGTCGCCCTTGAACTGTGATGGGTCATAGGTGACCTGGGCTATTACAGAAGGTGGATATTTGCGGATTTCATAGTCGATTGTCGATTTAATCACTTGGTATTTTGCGGTTTCCGCCCCTATCTTCCCGAAAACCATGCCCATGTTGAAACTAATAAGTTGGTACTCTCAGGCTTTGCTTCAAAGGTTGAGAAAATGGGGATGTAGTTTTGTTCTGGCATGTTCAAGAACCTTTATATTGATCGACTTTGCGTGGGGAAGAGGATTTCTTTTTTCCAACAGCGCTCTTGAACGAGTGGCTGATTTTAGTGCATTCGTGGACATTGTGTGGCCACCATTTAAATGGGCCTTTTAACTGGGTTTAAGACTTTTGTAGTTTTGGGCCTTAGGCCCATATCTCTAAGGAAACAACTTTTCCCCGCCCGATATAACCGCTTAGTTATACTAGTTGCCAAACAGATCGTTAGGGCTAATCCAATCACGCCCTTATAAATATTTTTCGATTGCCATCTACACTCCCATGTTTGTAGAACCGCCAAAACCGGCTTCGCCGCCCTTTTGCAGTTTCAATCTCATGGCTATGCATCTTTTTTAAACTTGAGATTTGTTTTTGAGGTTCTCATATTAGTTATTCTGCTTCTTGAGTATTCAATCATCTCTGAAAGTTTTTGATTTCGAACATTTGTTGAGTTTTGTGATTTTATTTTAATATTTTCGTATAATTCAAAACAAGCATCGGTGATGATTTTCTTAATACGTTATCCTTGCACTATGATTGCCTGTGAAGAAAACCATGGGGAAGTTTGTTCTGAGATGCTATTTTCTCTTCATCGTAATTTATAATTATTTAACCTTTTAAAGTTTTTATTATTTGCCCAGCTTTTCTTGTTTTTTATTTTTTTAATTTCTGGATCAATGATGTCACTTAATACTGCGTTATCTATCTGCAACTTCCCACAAGGAATTGAAGATGATTTGAAGTTACTGAGATCTGATTGCTTTTCTTCTTTAGCTTTGTTTTTCATTGTTTTATGGAAATTTATAATCCGGATGAACATAATTAATTTAATTTTGGCCTGAACAATGCTTTGTGGTTTGCACCAATGTTTGAACCACCTGCTTTTTTTTTTTTTTTTGGTTTTTTTTAGCTGAAAAAGGGGAAATTTTATGTGTTGCAAAGTATCAATATATTCATACGAAAAGGTTTGATTCTGAGTAAAGAACTAAAGACTAAAGAGAAACAAAAAGTGCTAATCATAATTATTTTCGAAGTTCAATTGAATTATAGTCTATAACTAGAAAAAGAAAAAACAAAAGAAAAGGGTACTGTTTTTTAGTCATCAAAATCATTCTCAACAAGTTTGGTCCAAAGTAAGGTGTTAAATTTTGAATTTTTTGGCGAAATTTCACCGAAAATTTTCATTTTATGACGTGTCGAAATCGAAACTTAGTTTTGTTAAATTTTCGGAATAATTTTGGCAAAATTTTCACTGGTGATCTGATTTTAGACTTTTGGGTTTTTTGAGATGAGGCTGGGTTGGAGAGGTGGCTGGGTTTTGGGAGCAAAAAGGGGCGGTGGCAAGGGGGAGATCGAGGAAGAAGGAGGAGGGGGTGGCGGTAAGGGGGCGCAGCAGGGGGAGATTGAGGGAGAAAGA
>QANW01005201.1:65025-222456 GCA_003254865.1 Dryas drummondii
AGAGAGAGAGAGAGAGAGAGAGAGAGAGAGAGAGAGAGAGAGAGAGAGAGAGAGAGAGAGAGAGAGAGAGAGAGAGAGAGAAGAAAAACAGTGGAGGCAGGAGGCGTGAAACTGGACTGCTGCAGACAGACTTGGGGAGAAAAAAAAAAGGAAAGGGAAGGAAAGAAAGAAAGAAAAATAAGGAAAAAAAAAGAAAGGAAAAAAAGAAGAATAAAAAAAGTAAAAAAGAGAAAAATAAAAATTAAAAATTAAAAAATTTAGAGTTGATTGGGATTTGTAGCCTTTGGGCAATTGTAAATAAAAAAATAATTTGGGTTTTTGTTTAGCATTTTTGGAGTTTCGTTTAGTTGTTTTTAAATTTAAAAACTCTAATATATTTCTATATAAAAAATAATTTAAAATACTCTAAAGGGTTTAAACCCTAATATCATATACCATATCTTAATTTGAGGTTTTTGAGCAATTGAAAAAAAAAATGATTTGAGATTTAATTTGGCCGTTTTGGGGTTTCGTTTAATTGTTTTTAAACCCTAAACCAATAAACTCTAATACATTTTTATATAAAAAATAATTAAAAATATTTTAAATGGCCTAAACCTCAATATCCTATACGATATCTTAAATAATATAAATTATAGATTATAAAGTATATAAAATTTAGTGTATATATTATAGAGTATAAAAAATATATTAATTTTATTTATTCATTATACTAATTTTATTTCACAGTACTTACCTTCAGCGCGCATTATATTTATCTTATATCACATGAAACTTATTATATAATTTGGTTTCTTCAATGTTTTTTATCAATGTAGTAAATAATATGTTAAATAAACATTTAGTAAAGTTTCATTCAAAATTTTCGTCGAAATTTTATTCTTTGGTCCAAAGCCCAATGAAAAATGAAAAGTGAAAAGAAAGCTTAAACTCGAATATGGCTAGCGGACCAAATGTACTTGAAAATTGGTCCAAACCCAAGAAAGAACGAATTAACTAAGAAAAAACAAGAATTGAAGTTTATGACCCAATAAATATACACATGGGGTGGTGCCTTGAAGGGAATCAAGGGATAAATTGCACTACTCTTTAAGTCTTTAGTATGAGAATTTACTATTTTTCTGTTTAATGTCATTTTTTGAAATAAAGTTTACAAACAAATTTTATCATTGTTTTTTTATTTCCATTAGACAAATAGTTCGTTCTTTTTTACTATTGTTATTAAATGTGTAAAATGAGTTGGCTTTGTTATATTAAAATTGAGGATCGCAACACACTTACTAATGTATCATGATTTAGGCCAAACACGGGATGTGATGGATTTTTGATATATAAATACAGTTTAAAAATAAATCCAATCCAACATAAATATGAATGGAAAGAAAAATCACGTAACTTAAAGGAACACATGACTTATTAAGATTAAGGTTCGTCACATACTTGGCACAAATGTTGACAAAATAGTTGATAATCGTGTTGTTATTCATCAAGGCATTAAACATGAAAGATCATTTTGAAATGGAAAATGACAAATTTAGTCTCTATAGTTTGGTGGTTATTCCAATTTTATTATTGTTATTTCAATTTTTTTAATCAAATTATCGTAATTTTAATTGTTTCAATTAAGTTCAAAATTTTTTAAAAGTCAGACCTACATGCATACCACATGTGTCATTAAGTTCTCATTAGTGCAGAGATAAAAACGATCAGCATACATTTTTAGCTTCCCACACCTTGACAAAATCGAATAATAGTTAGCTTTTATTTGAAATTTGGCTTGTATTTTATTATATGAATTTGGGTTGTAATGTTGTATTGTATGTAGAGAAGTAAAAGTGTTGTTCTAAACAAAGTATAAATGAGCTGCCCATGGTTTTGACTTTTGACTTTTGGTTACTCCAACATTGAACCATATAGCCCCTTTCTTGTGGTAGAGTCGGTTTTGATGCCAGCCTAATGTTTTAAAAACAATATCTGTCCTGCACCCAAATTTAAAACAAAAAAAGAGCCAAATTATTTGTATACAGTTGTTTTCAAAATTCAAAATTCAAACCAAGAGAAACAGAATCCTCCACCTCAAATCTCAACCGTCCATCTCCAATCTCTTCCACAAATCACTACTCAAATTCCCGCTTCCCCATTTAAATCCAACGTTGCAAATTTCAAACCCAAATTTGTATAAAAATAACCCTCCGTCCCCACCCCGCTTTCTCATTAATTTCTTTTTGCCTCTCCATCTCTCTCACTCTCTCTGTCTGAGATTCCTAAAACCCGCAAAACCCTAACCCTTATTCCGCTTTTCTCATTCCCCTTTTCACCTCAAGATGCGTGAAATTCTTCACATCCAGGGAGGCCAGTGCGGCAACCAGATCGGCGCCAAGTTCTGGGAGGTGGTCTGCACCGAGCACGGCATCGACGGCACCGGAAGGTACGAGGGCGACTCCGATCTCCAGCTCGAGAGGATCAATGTCTACTACAATGAAGCCAGTTGTGGTCGGTTCGTGCCCAGGGCTGTTCTCATGGACCTCGAGCCTGGCACCATGGACAGCCTCCGATCTGGGCCGTACGGTCAGATCTTCAGGCCTGACAACTTCGTTTTCGGTCAGTCCGGTGCCGGAAACAACTGGGCCAAAGGTCATTACACTGAAGGTGCGGAGCTAATCGATTCAGTCCTCGATGTGGTGCGAAAGGAGGCCGAGAATTGTGATTGCCTGCAAGGTATTTGATAATTTTCCTAGTGGTTTGTTTATATATGTGTTTTAGGGTTTAGGGCTTGTGCTTGTAGTTTTAGTGCTTAGGTTGGGTTTGTTTGGAATTTCAGGGTTTCAGGTGTGCCATTCGCTAGGAGGAGGAACTGGGTCTGGAATGGGTACCCTCTTGATCTCGAAGATCAGAGAGGAGTATCCAGACAGGATGATGCTCACTTTTTCTGTCTTCCCGTCTCCTAAGGTCTCTGATACAGTGGTTGAGCCCTACAATGCAACCTTGTCTGTCCATCAGCTGGTTGAAAATGCAGATGAGTGCATGGTTCTTGATAACGAAGCTCTTTACGACATTTGCTTCCGCACCCTCAAGCTCAGCACTCCAAGCTGTAAGTGCTTTTCAGTTTAATTTAATGCTGATTTACTTTAATTTTGAATTGGGGATACTGATTTTGATGATTTACTTTAATTCTGAGTTGGGGATACTGATTTTGATGATTTACTTTAATTCTGAGTTGGGGATACTGATTTTGATGAGTTACTTTAATTCTGAGTTGGGGATACTGATATTTGATGATTTACTTTAATTTGAATTGGGGATACTGATTTTTGATGATTTACTTTCATTTTGAATTGGGGATACTAATCTTTATGATTCACTTTCAATTTTGAATTGGGGATACTGATTTTTGTTGATTGACTTTAATTTTGAATTGGGGATGCTGATTTTGTTGATTTACTTTCATTTTCAATTGGGGATGCAGATTTTTGTTGATTTACTTTCATTTTGAATTGGGGATACTAATCTTTATGATTTACTTTCAATTTTGAATTGGTGATACTGATTTTTGTTGATTGACTTTCATTTTGAATTGGGGATGCTGATTTTTGTTGATTGACTTTAATTTTGAATTGGGGATACTGATTGTTGTGTGTGTTGGTACAGTTGGAGATCTGAACCATTTGATTTCTGCAACCATGTCTGGGGTCACATGCTGTTTGAGATTCCCTGGGCAGCTCAACTCTGACCTCCGGAAGCTGGCTGTCAATCTCATCCCCTTCCCTCGTCTGCACTTTTTCATGGTGGGTTTTGCTCCGTTGACCTCTCGCGGTTCTCAGCAGTACAGAGCCCTGACAGTGCCGGAGCTTACCCAGCAAATGTGGGATTCTAAGAACATGATGTGCGCAGCTGACCCTCGCCATGGTCGCTATCTCACTGCCTCAGCCATGTTCAGGGGCAAGATGAGCACAAAGGAAGTTGATGAACAGATGATCAATGTTCAGAACAAGAACTCCTCGTACTTTGTGGAATGGATTCCCCACAATGTCAAGTCCACTGTGTGTGATATCCCTCCCACAGGCTTGAAAATGGCATCTACTTTCATTGGAAACTCGACCTCAATTCAGGAGATGTTCCGTCGTGTGAGTGAGCAGTTTACTGCCATGTTCAGGAGGAAGGCTTTCTTGCATTGGTATACAGGGGAAGGCATGGATGAGATGGAGTTCACAGAGGCTGAAAGCAACATGAATGATTTGGTTTCAGAGTATCAGCAGTACCAGGATGCCACAGCTGAGGAGGATGAATACTATGAGGATGAGGAAGAGGAAGGTCAGGAGGAGATGTAATGCTTACAAGGGATGTAAAATGCTGCAACTTCCGGTTGCTGGTCTGTGCAATGCTATGGTGGGGGTTGTTTTGGGTAGCTGTAGTAGCTCATAATATTTTGTTAAAAACCAAACTTGTCTTCTGAATTTCAGTTTTCTTTTTATGTTGCTGGGTAAACTGAGCTCTGTTATATGGATATGGTCATATTAATCTTTTCTAATGTGATAGCATGCTTTCTGAAACAATGTTAAACATTTACAAGCTCTTTTTCGTTCTTCAATGATAATGGCTTCTAAATGTGCAAGGAATGAAGCATTGATGGTTTTTAAGTAGTGTAGTACTTTCCACCTCTGCTTTGGGTTTCAAACATCAGTTCTTGAATCTCTGTAACCTTCATAATGTCATCAATCGTAAATTTAACTATAATGCCACTTCTAATCAAGTCAGGTCTTTAAATCTCTGGCTGTCAACCCAAGTTTCAATGGGTTGGCAATGTTGAGTATGCGACTTTAAATAAATCATGGCTTGGTTCTCCCTTTTTTTTGGCCATGTGGCTTGCTTCTCAAGTACTTAAGTCTCAACATAAGTTACAATGGGTTGCCGGTTCCTCTTTGCTTCTACCACTTCTCCAAAGGGCCTCCCATGGTCAAGTCGTGAGATTGAGTTAGTGTTAGTGAGAGATTGTTTTCAATAGTGGCCGTACGCAATTAGGCTGGTTCGTTAGGATCGGCTTAAATAGCAAGTTCTTAATGTTGGCAATTGCCGGTTAGGTAGTTAGGCAAAGCAATGCAAATTGGCTGTTAGGGCGGTTTGCATAGTAGAGCTGTATTGGGCTATTGTGAAAAAAACTAATATTGGGCTTCTCATGTAGTTGAAATTTGTTAGCCCCGGCCCAAATTCGTAATTAGCTCATCGTGATGTGCTAAAATAAATGTGTGTTAGCCGAAGCGATGGGGCACGATGGTCTTTTACTAAATTGGAGGACGCGTGGTAAGATCAAAGCGACGGTGCCAGGATGATAATGATATAGGAGTTTATAACTAAATGATAGCATACTTAAATGAATGCAAAGGCTTGCTGGACCTCGAATCCTAAGCTTGAACTTTGTTTTATCTTTGATATGAACAAAGTGGCAAGACATCTCTGACTAGAAAGGCTTGCACTTGCCACACAGAAAAAGGCCAACCAAATAAAAGACTAGCATCTCTGACTAGAACAATTGTGAGCACTTACACCGCCCTGCATAGGAAAAAAAACCAGAAAAGAAGATATTGGGGCCTTCAATATATATATGGTTCTAACAAACTAGAAATGTGGTTTCAAAAGAACAACTTTAAAACAATTTGAGGGTTTACCAGCATTGTGGTGAGTTATTCAAGTAAGAGGTGGGTTTTAACCATGCAATTTGAATTCTCAGTTCAAAGTGGAATCCCAGTGCTCCAACATTGGACAAACACTCTGCAACAAAACCTACTACATTTTGACAATTGACAGACAGGTTACTACAGCTACGAGTAATAACACAACAAAACCTGAAAATACAAACTAAAAAAATGAAGAAGATTGATTTACAGCACAACATACAACAGCCTCTTCCACCCTCAAACCTCTACTGTTTTGCATCTTCCATGGCTTTATCTACAACTACTTTGACTTTCTTGTACTCGAATTCTTTAGACTGCACTGCATACTCCTCCGGCACCACCGGACGCCTATTGCCGAAGATGGTCCACAAATACAATCCAATGAAAGATATCAATGCTCCACATGCAGCCCCAAAAATCATTGCAGCAAAAGCCCTCATTAAACAATCCTTTTTCTTTTCAACTGTAAGAGGCTTTGAGTTCTTAGCAAAGGATTTAGGATCTAGTGGTTGTGAATGCATCCAGTGAGGCACATGCCTTTGCTCAAAGCTCCAAGAATGTATAAAACACGTCTGAGAAGAATTCCTATTCAGTGCACTTAAGCCTACAAAAACTTCCTCTTCTTTCCACAATTTTGACAAGTCAATTGGGTACCATAGCAAAGGATCAGAAGGCTTTGAATCACCAAATTGGCTCAATCTAACCTCTAATCTATTTGAACCGGCTTCATAATCAATCCAAGCATGCGTTCTGTTCCCACTAGTTAGAGCCAAACTCTTACTTGAAGCATTGCTTACTTTATCTGATACTAAACTACCCACATCAATTCCCACATGAACCTTAAGAACAGAGGAATCATTCTTAGCTTCCCTTAATGCCTTAAATTTAACTGCAACAACCTTAAATTTACTTTTTCCATATCCTAGAGAAAGCCCAAAAGAGCTATTATCAAACACATTAAGATTGAAACCACTTGGAACCACAACAAAGGCCAAACCATCCCCATTTCCCGGGGACATAGACAATGAAAAATTCGTGGAGAAAGATACTGATTTCTGAGGTTTACCTTCATGAAGCTTGATGGGTTTCTTGAACATAACTCGCCCAGCGCTTGAGTTCACTGAAATAGTAAGCTGAACTGCAGAGCCTCCATTAACAACCTCTGCATCCCCATAAAGAGCAATATTTGACTCAAAGCCTGGATCTTTACCGAATTTCGTGAACGAAAAAGAGGAGTTTGATTCTGAAGCTGAGGTTCTTAGGAAGAAAATGAGCAAAGCAAAGGCAGCTAAGTAGTTGGAAATGGATAATGAGGCCATGGCTGAGATGGGTTTGAGCTGAATCTGGGTATGGATTAACCAGTGGGTTTCTAGTGGTTGGGGAAGAGACCCATTTGCATCTTAAGGTGAAATTTTTTTTAGGGTTTTAAAGTAGAATGCAGAGGAAGAAAGTAAGGAATAAGGAGGGGGTTAGCTTGGAGGTTGTGAAAATTAAATACGCTTACTCGTTTCTGCAAACTCCCTGAGTCACTTTCTCTCAGTGGTTGCTGACTGGGGGAATATAGTAAAGGACTTTTTGCATTTGTGCCCTTATACTTATGTTAAATTATCATCAAGTGTCCTCTATGTTTTGTGTATATACAAATCTCCCTACACATTTTGTAACTTTTATTGGTAATGAATTGATGATAAACTTTATGAAATTACCTTTTTTCTTTTTCTGGTCCTACATATATAATGCAATAGAGCATCTTCAATTATGCAACAAAAGTCGGACCATTATCAATTGATCATTACCCTTTTACTAAATAGTAAATACAACATAGGCAGACTATGGTACATTGGTGCTAGCTCACTAGCATAGCATATCATTAACAAATCCAAATAAGCCAAGCATTAGGTGGGTTTGCAGAATATCTTTAAATTTGGAGTTGCATATGTCAATTTACCTAAAAATAACCTTTTAAAAGGACAGCTGTATATACAGATTAGAGAGCAGGAGTGTAGAGTTTTTAATATTTTCTTTTTTGTTTTCTCATGAAAAAGTTTTTGTGGGAAGTGGGTTGGGGATGACTGGTGAGTGAGGGAGTGAGATATGTCTTCTGATATTGTAAAGGGGACCATGGCCCAAGTGCCCAACCAAAGCAAAGTGTTGATAAACACCAAACAGAGGGTGTTGTGCATCGTGCCTACTTTAGCAAGCTCTTTTCAGTAAAAAACTAATGTGCGCGTGCTTTTGTGTCCTCTACGGCTCTACTCTTCTTGGAATAAACAAAAGGATGGGTTTCATCCATTAATGCAAATATTATTATAACAGTCCTCATCTCACTGACCGACTGTAACACAAACGGGTTTAACGAACCTTCCATTTCTTTCATACCATTTTTTATTTTCTGATGTTATATTATTTTTAGGCTTTATTATATTTTATTATCTGAATTTTAAATTTAATCTCACTTTATTTCTTAAAAAAAAAAATTATGTCAGTTTACCATCTGAATTAAAAATTTGTTACAATGTACCACCTCTGACTTATTTTGTTTAAATTTTTGTTAAAAATAAGAATATTTTAATTTTTTCAAATTAATTTTTTATTGTGTCAAAGCAAATAAAGTGTAAAACAATTATTTTTTTCTAACAATAAAAACTTGAAAAAAATTAAAATACTTTTATTTTTAACAAAAATTTAGATAAAATGGCTAGAAGTGCTGAGGTGGTATATTGTCATAAATTTTTAATTCAGTTGTGAATTAACATAATTTTTTTTAGATAATAAAGTAAAATTAAGCTTAAAATTTAAATAGATAAAATGTAAAAAAATCTTATTTTTATACAATTGATATGGTTTTGGACCATTTTTTTTCGTGGTCATTAATGAGGGGAATTGAATGCTATATGTGTGTACGTTTTTGGTAGGTTGCATTTACCACATGGGGAGATAGTTAATGCAATCAGCTGTTTCAAGTTTAATTCAGACTTCAGAACTGGCCTGGTGTTGCATTAAATGGCCTGCTCCTGCAGTCAATTACTCCCAAGTGGTATGATTCGTGACATTGGTACTTGGTCAGTACAATATTTTGGTTGGTGCTACAGCGGTGAATTTTAGTGGGCAAAACACAATGGTGAATTGGAAAGTTTTTTTTGGCCAATGAATTTAACAGGTTTATCAAGGAGAAAACTTTAATGGACAAACAACTTATGAGAAAAATATATAGTGTATATTTCCGATTTTCGTTTAAACTGAAATTTGTGTGGACTATGGAGTCCATATCCCTTGTGTAATCCAAAATATGTCTTATGTGATTTAAATTCAAGAATTAATTTTCATTTTAGATATAAATAAAGAGGACCCTCTTCCAATATAATTAGGGTATTCACATGGTATTTAGAAATACATATTATAGGTATCTAAATGCAAGCATTAAAATGAGAGAATGGGACGAAATGAAGCAAATAGAAGAAAAAGACAGTTCATACATTCCCACTTTATTGGTTATTAAGATTCAATTTACTTGGTCCCCTCTCAATTGTCTCATCTTCAACCAAGATAAAACTCTGTAGTCAAGAGCCCTCAAACAACGAAAAAGCTCAAAGATCGGAGAATTCACCATGAATCCTTGTTCGTATGCTTGGCCAAATTCAGTCAGCTGTTTGAAAACACAAGGAAGGTGTTTCTCTATTCATTCCAAAATGTTTTATGACTAATGCAACTTACACAAAATGTGGGACTTGGGTTAGACGCCCGACTAACCAATCTTAATCTATTGGACAATTTCCGGTAACAATATTTGATAAGTTGTTAAATATGCATATAATACTTGTATGATTATAAGAGAGATATTATTCATCTTCTTCAATATACCTTTTTTATTGAAATTTCTTTTATTTTTTTTTATTTTACAGTGTAAATTCATGATCAAAACAGTTTATATTTTAAATTTAACTATAAAAATTATCTCTGTAAAAAATCAAACAAATCAAAAATTATTTGGTTATAGAACTGTGATCAAATAAACAGATAGTTTTGGTAATAATTTGATTCACTCTTTATTTATTTGACAATGATTACATAATTAAACAAATTTTGATTTAATTAATTTTTTGTAGAAATAATTTTTAAATAATTATTTAAAAAATGAACATTTCTGATTATAAAAATATTCTATAAAATAAGAATAAAAAAAAAATACCAGTAGAGAAAATGAGTCGAAGAAAGTGAATAGCATTCCTTTAATCATAAAACGCACGGGTGCAAAAGCCAACATAATTTTTCTGTCCAGTAGATGCCACCTTTATTGTATGTGCTGGCAAATTCAATTGCTTTGTGCTGTGAGGTTTCACAAATAGAAAATGCAAGGACCACCATTTGGAGCAGGCAGAGTTGCCCATTAAATAATGAAGCAGCCCATTAAACAATAATGACACAGAAGGACCCAAGATAATAATAAACAATAATGTAGCAGAAAAGTAAGGTAAGTGGGCTGGTTATGGATTAGAATTTGCCATCTTGGAGGAAGAAGTTTTTAGTCTGTAAATCTCCACTTTGTTCATGAACTGGAGGAAGACTCTTATGCTATTGAGGATGACAGGAGCACTCCCTTATATCATGATAATTGACAAGCCTTTATCCCAGACCTAATATAATTGCCATGGTTAGTACTTAGTAGCAGGCTTCATTTGGGATTGGCATGCCTCTAACTCAGTAGCTTTTTGAGATTAGAGTTTCTATATTAAGCTTTTTTCCTAATGCTGATAGAGGGGTTGGTTGTTATAAGTTGGCTTCCTGCCTAATCTGGCATCTATAAATTATAATGCTGCATTTGCATGGGAGAAATTTTGTATGTCTAAGCCTGAAATTAGCTGGGGTAAGCTGCTGTGTGGTGTGGTCAATCTCTTGCTACTACTCTCAAGAATCTGAGTTTTTCTGTCACTGTCTACTGCATAAGGAGAGAAGGGAACAACAAACTTCTTGAAAAATGAAAGGTAGCTTTCTTGTGTTGTTCTGAAGTGTCAATTGACTATCATCACCACCCATTAGGTGCAGGCTCAGTTCTTTGAGGATAAAACCTGCTAATTTACCTATTGTCAACATTGAAATGTTCCTTCTGTTGGTTGCTAGCTCTTTCTTGCTTACTGTAAGATTTTAAGTTGCTGGGTCTTTGTTTTGTTTGCTGGAGTTTTGCGTTTGGTGTTGGTGTGGTCCCCTGTTTCTTACGATCCTTGCTGTTCTTGTTTGGGCTCCTCCCCTTGTAAGTTGCAATCTTTCTTTTGGTTTAATATATTCTTTCATTTACCAATCCAAGCCCAAAAAAGAAAAAAAAAAAAGAAGAAGTAAGTGGACTGAACCCCTTCTTCCAAAAAACCTTTGGGAGGGGAGGGTGGGCCTAAAAAACTTTGAGGGCAATATTATACTTTCCAAAGAATTTGGTTCTTAAAAAGATTTCCATGATTCTTCCAGCATTACCCAGATAGTCAAAATAGAAAGCAACCTATGTGTGTAGTGCTCCCGCCTCCCAACAAATTGAAAAAGTAAAAAAAAAAAAACTGTGGGGTGCACATGAATGTGGCATGTGCATGTGGTGCTTAACTAAGATTTCATGAATAACTATGCATTTGGAAAATCAATTACGACTCACACATGCCCACAGGGCCACAGGGAAGAATAACAACAGAAAGCCTCACCAGATTAATAATTTTACTTCCCAAGGCACAAGATCCTGCAAAAGCTTGTCATTCTAGTCAGCAGTCAGCAAATGGTTCAAAATTGAAATGGAAAGATGCCATCCCTACACCCTCCTCAAGTTCACTACTCTTATTGTCTTTCTTTTCGTTTTATGGCAACCTGGTTAACGAATTGAGCTTTTATTTTCTTTTTGGGGTCTGACTTAACAAGTTGAAAGTTAAGATGTATCCACTCAGGTATATCCTAGAGTTCTACAAGATTTGAGGTTATTACTTATGTTTTTACTCCTTTCATGGATATAAATGGGGACGAACCATTTGCACAAATCTGATAAAGCAGATTTGCAGCACACATCACTCAAAATTGCAGCACAATTTAAAATAAAGAAGGTTGGTAGTCAAGGGGTAAAAGATCTAGATGGAGGCCAAGATGTGACCTGGGAAGAACTAAGAAAGAGAGACATTATCATTATGAATGCAGTAGTCAATGGCCTCAAATAACGTAGCCAAAAACCCAATTAGCTAGGAGCCTTGGATTTAGGACTTACTACTATTGGTGATGAATCTCCACAGTAATTTATGTTTTTCCTGTAATTTATATTCATGAATTGGTGCATGGTGTCATCAGCAACTTATAAGGAGAACCTAATCAAATAAGAGATGTTGGCATGGGAAATTTCAAATTACAAGCAAGAATGCATTGTATGTTCATATGATGACAAGGCAAACATAAAAGCATGTTATGCTTTGAAGGCACTGCATTTTTCATACAAAAGAAAGTAAGATATATCTATAAAAGACGGGAAAATAAGATTGAAAATCTTACCATTTAATAATGATTATGATCACTGAGCGTATTTACATGGTCTCTAAAACAATTTCATTGACATCTAAATCTACTAAGCTTTCTTTCCCAAATAACGTAAATCCCACGGTTGCCTGCAAGATGACAAATAAGTTTTCCTTTTTATGTTAGGTTGCCAGAAGAGAAATGTTTTTCACGCATTGTATTGAGATTCCTGAGTAAATTAATACATAAGAAGACACTAAATATTCAGCCTTGCATATCCCAAGAAATAATGCATGCATATATCAACCTATTAACTTATTTACGTCAAATAATTCATGCCACAAAGAGTATACCTTTTTTGTTCGGCGATTCAGCTTCTTCAGGCTGCCTACATATTCTGCAAAAGTCCCAGATACAACTCGAACAGTAGAACCTGGGACGAGCTTCTCATCCTTTTCCGTAGATGAACCATTTATTTTTCTAAGTCGCCTTTTTGGTTTAGAATCTCCAGTAGATTTTGCAGCATTGCTAGAATTCAGATCAGAGTCTGTATTGAGCATCCCAGAGTTGAGGGCTCCTTCTTGCTGCTCTTGTTGAAAAGCTTGTTCAGATTTTTGTTGTTCTACCTTTGCCTGTCTGAAGATAGCTTCCATGTCATACACAGAAACTGACCTGGGTCTGGTGATCTGTCTTTTCCTGTGCACATGACAATAACATATTTTCTAAATACTTACTGGAAAATAAACAATGGTATAAAAGGATGTATACTTAAGATGACCTCAAGATTATAAATCAACAGAGAAAATAACATAGCTGTAAGGAAAGCCCAAAAACTCCAACAAATCAGAAAACTTAACCCAAAATCTACCTAATGTGTTTTGGCTAAAACATAAGCCCAAAGGTAGCTTCATATTGTGACACAAAATCCCTTAGCTGTTCATCTTAATCATCTGTTGGGCTATCACTTCGTATCAGGTAAAATGTGCAGTCATAACATGGCTTTAAAATTTTATATATAAATTGTACAAGCCCACCACATAATGGAACCAAACGAGTTCAAATACTGCTAGACCGGGTTTAATTCTGAAAATCACAAATTGACATGTCTATCTAAATTTCTTCATACTACTAATGTTTTCAATATTTTCAATTTCACATCAGAGCTTCATACTATGGATAGCAATAATATTAGCCAGTACACAACAAACCTACCATGTAAAAATAAATACTCACGTATTTCCAACCTTGGACCCAACAAAGCCTCCAACTCCATCAAGCTCTCTTATGAAGTCATGTATCTCTTTGTCCAATACACACCTCAAAAACACACACCCTGGGAATAGGGGTTTTGGTTTAACCGAGTATGTACCATTTTTCAACTTCCTCCTCTCTTGGATAGCTGGAGCATACACCTAAAAGCAAATATTTACGTAGCTATAGTTCTGGTCTAGACATTGAATCGTAGAAATGACTACTAGGATAACAAAGCATCAAACAGAGATTAATATCAGATTAATGTCAATTTGGAAACATACCCAGAAACCAAAACTTAGAATTGAACTAGTTAATACCTTAAAATCAATGTGGGGGTAGTTCCTAGCGAGCAAGCGAGCGATTACATCAGCGGTCTCCTGGCCTTTGATTCGAGAGACCTTAATAATCCACCATTGGGGACCCTCATGCCGGAGGTTGTTAAGGTTGAGCTCCTCCTTCCACGAAGCGAACCGCTTCGTGGGCTTCTCCAGAAGCTTCTCCTCCACTTGTTCTTTCCAGTTGGTGCCGGCTTTGCTCTCTCTCCTCTCGTTCCTGAGCTGCCTTCTCTCTCTGGCAGTGAGCTGTTGTTGGGTGGTGGTGGTGGTGTTGGGGGATTCTAGAGTGGCGGAGATTAAGAGTGGGAGTGGTGGGGAGTATTTGGTTGTGGAGATAGCGAACGGAAGGGTTGATGGGAAGAGAGAGTGGTAGCAAGGACTCCATGGGAGAAGTCCCTGTGTCATCTTCAAGCTTTCAGAGTGATGCAACTAAAGAGAGATAAGGAAGACTTGTGTAGTCACTGCCGTTTGGATTAAGACCGAATTTTGGAGGGCCCAATTGTAGCTTTGGGTTGTTATGGTAAAGTTGATCCATTTGAGCCCAATGGTCCATTTGGGTTCGTTTTTCTTGACTTTGTTGTAAGTATGAATAGAAGCCCAGTCAAGAAAAAAAAAAACCTAAAAATGGGAGTTTTTTACATCTAAAAATAGGAGGTGGAAGTTGTAAGTTTTTCTTCAACATACAAAAACAAATAAAAATAAACAAGGTCCTACTAAAATTTTCTAACAAAAAGTTAGATTAAAAATTAAGCATAGTGAATCACAACAACACATTGTTATGGAGTGTATATTGGATTATTGGTAAGTTAGGTAGATTATCCTAACCGAGTTCAAGAATGAAGTTCACTCAATAAGAAGTAAACTTAAGTACTTAACCCATAAAAAGAATGCATGAATTTGGATTACTCGTTTTGATTGAGTTGGTTATATGATTGTTGACATGTTCGGTTATAAACTTAGGTTGGTAATAATGGTCATAAATTTGGGTTGATTGAACTCATATTCAGTTACGATAGAATCAACTATAACCAATCAATTATTAAATACTTGACTGACCAAGAGATCAATAAGAGCCAATTTTGTTGCCAATTACTCTTACCATAATCGATTGGTCATATGATGTTACAACACCATCCTTTATCATTTTTACATTCGACAAATTTTGAAATTATATATTAAAAATTCAGTATGAAATTTATACTTTTCAAGCCAGATTTATTAATTTTTATTTTGACTCTTGGTATAAAATTAGTGTTTTCTATCAGATGTATAGAAAATAAAAGCAGATGTACTGTGCACTAGTCTAAATAATATTGCCAGAAAGAAATTACTATTTACTTATTATCAATAATTCAATAAAAAACGTCTAAATTGTGTGTGAAATAAGAAAAAAAGATTGAATTCCTAGTGAAACAAATTTATAGGACATCGCATAAACAAGACACGTGCAAGTGTGACACTTGATTTAGGGCCTTTTAAGCTTCCTCTTAAAAATTTCAAAAAACTCCCGCGTTTTCTATTCTTCATCTCCCTCTCTCTTTTTTCCCTATTTCCCTCCCTTTTAGGCTCTCACGCATGTTCTTATTTTCTCAGATCTGAGCCCTCGTCATCTTCGTCTGTTCTATAATTTGGTCCGAGACCCCATTTTTCAACAGTTCTCTTCCATTTTCTCAAGCTTTCAAACAATGGGGAAGCAATCTAAGGCCAAGAAATCAGAGAATTTGGGGACGGGGAAGGTGACCCCGGTCCAAGTCGCGTTCATCGTGGACCGGTATCTGTGCGACAACAACTACTCTGAAACACGCTCCGTTTTCAGAAACGAAGCCTCGTCGCTCATCGCCAAATCCCCACTTCGAGAGGTACCCAGTACCCACTTGGTTTTACCCAGCACTTTGTTCAAAATCAGTCTGAATTTTTCATATTTTTCTGATTTGGGGTTTTGGGTTTTGCTAATTTTTGTAGGTGTCGACGAAGAGCTTGCTGAGCTTGGGTCAGATTTTGAACGAGTACATATGTCTGAAGGAGCAGAAGGTAATGTTGGATCAGGAGAAGGTCCGAGTGGAGCAAGAGAAGTGCCGGGTCGAAACGCTGTTGAAGGGTATGCAAAGCGTTCTCAACACTTACAATGCCAGCGGAAACCCCTCAATGGCCACCACTTCAGCCGCCGCACCGAGACCCATGCTTATGGCTTCTCACTCGCACCCATCTAGTAGCTCCCCTGCAGGTAAAACCATAAGCCTTCCATCTGGTTTTGTTTGTGTTTGAGTAAATTCTTCAATCAATTGAGAACATAGCGAATGTTGTGTGTGGTATCTGAGAGCTTTAGATGCACCAAATTCAAGTTGTAGATGTTCCACTTTGTTTACCCCCACAAAATATTTGAACCCATTGAGCATTGTACTATAATCACTCTATAGTCTATAAGCTGTAAATTTCAACAAGAACCATGAAAATTTGATAACTTCTCAGTAATTTTGTTCTCTCTTGGTGCATTTGAATTAGGTTTTCCCATGCACCAAACACCAGGTGTTCAACCGGTGTCCACGCCTTCAAACACCAATTTGCAGACTGCAAATTTCTGCTCCCCAATTACAAGTGGCCTACCTGCAGCTAAGAGAAAGGGTTCGAAATCTGTAGGGGATGCCCCTCATGCTGCTAAGAGATCTCGCAGCAAAGCACCTGCTGGCAAGATTCCAAACAAAGGTATATGTGTATTCTCTTCAAAGTTGTGCTGCTAGTTCTGCATCTGATTTATGTCATTAGGTGTTTAATCTTCTTGATCTCTTATATGGGCAGGTGGAGGAACACTTTCAGCATCAGATAATGTACTCAATAATCAAGAAACTGCCCAACCCTCTTCGGCAGTTCAATCATCACCACGCAATGGGTCCTTGGTTCATGGTTCCACTGTGGCTAAGTGCTTGTTCAACCAGCCATCATTCTCTGTTCCAACCAATTCTACTGGTCCTAGGACACCTCCTCGAGCAAATTCATCTCAAAGTGATAAATCTGCATCTCCTTTCGAGATTTCTTCCACTGCTACCTGCAGTAATAACAGTTCTCCTCCAGAGATCAGCCCGAATTACTGCACCATATTTTCATCAAAGAGGGTGACGCTAAGCCCAACCAAAACACGCTACACTGTGGAAACAAACCATTGCATTTCTTCCTCACCTGCCAAGACAAACTTGAAGATGTCGAGTACGAGGGATCATGTAAAAGGGAGGCTAAATTTTGATGGTTCTGATGTGCCAATGAACTTGGACAAACCAATTGCTGATGAGGTTTCAACATCTGAGTCTGAAAAGGAAGTTGACCTTTTTGACATTGATTTGCCTAACTTTGATGCCATGGGGGTGGATTTCTCCTTCACTGAAATGTTGGGTGATTTTGATCTGGATTATGAAGAACTTGGTTATACTTGTCAACCATCCTTGGGTGCTTCCATGGGCACTGTTTCAGGGTATTATTTACCTTCCATATTCTTTATCATAAATATTTCTCAATTTTCACTACTGTCAATTCAATTCAATTCTCTTATCTTATGTTCTCATCTACAAACTCTACATAGGTCATCTCATGAATATGTGGATGGTAATGTGGGGGTTAATCATGTTATGTCAGAATTTGCATCAACTGTGACTGAAGTACTTTCAGAGAAAGGCACGAATGTGCAAGGTAATGAAACACATCCTCTTATGCTATAAAGTTTTCACCCTGTTCATGCATTTTATATTTATTGAGTAAATTTGGGTTGTTGCAGGCCATGATTCTCTGACTGCAATGAAGTCTGTAACGAAATGTATTAGAATTATAAGCCCTGGTAATTTTACTTTAATTTTGTTATGCTTCCTCTCATTTCAATTTAACAGTTGAGAATTACTAATTTGTGTACTTGTGAAATTGCAGTGAAAAAACGTGGAAGCTCTCTGGATCAGGAGAATTGTACTGCGAGAACATGACTGGTTTTCTTGGAATGTCTCTTAGGCTGACATGGTACTGTACTTATTGCAAGGATGTTCAACTATGTTAACAATTCCACAACCACTTTTAGAAGCTCTATTGGTGTTGGTATAGCATTAAGACTACTCACATTCAACATTCCTTAGAATGAAATGTTAGTTCATGGTTAATATTCCATCTCTAATATGCCCTGGTTGCAGTCCTGGGCTTACTATGCTAATGGTTTGTACTTGTTCCCTATACGGTTTCTCTCCCTTCACCGGTTCTTGTAATCCTTGAGTAGGGTTGTCCATATTTGACAAAGGCTGCTGTTAACTATTTATTATGGAAGTATCAATATCATTTAATAGAAATCTTATTTGTTGATATGTACTGAAATCTCAAGCCAAGTGATCTTGTAGTTTATCTACTTCATTTGGTCTTCTAAT
The DNA here is from genome assembly GCA_003254865.1 of Dryas drummondii. NCBI lineage: Eukaryota > Viridiplantae > Streptophyta > Magnoliopsida > Rosales > Rosaceae > Dryas > Dryas drummondii. The sequence continues at coordinate 83,149 of QANW01005201.1, forward strand.
GTGTATTGATGGACACTGGTGAATTTCCGAATGAAATTTGGTAAGATTTGAGTCAACTATTTGACCTTTAATGTAATTTGTTTCCTTGTATATTGAATGTCAAGAAAGTATTTCTTGGTTTTTTTCTGTTCAAATCAACTCTTTAGTGGATTGTCAGTCACTTCTACAGTACTATTGCAGTACTGCTACAGACAAATTTCCAACATCCAAATGCAATTACATGCTCAGTCTAAGATCTGGTTAAAATCTTGTTAAAACTTTCAGACCACTTTCTAAGTTCTGAAAGGAGCTTACAATGTCACTAAGCAACAAAAGAATTGGACACAGATATGGAACACAAGTACTTTTTTCTTTAATTCAGTGTTTTCTTTGAGAAAAATTCCCATACAACATTATCTTCAAAAACAAAATTATCCACTTCCATTCTGATCAAGCTAAATACTTCTCCAACTTGTCCACCTCCTCCACACTTCCAATGTAAAGTGGAACACGCTGATGGACCTGTCATAAGAAAAAGAAGAGAAATTATAATTTTATTCAATTTACAAAGAGAGCGGTAGAAGCTCACAAGCATTATATAATTGTACTGACCTCAACTGGTTGAATGTCAAGTACTCTGGAATGGCCATCCGATCCTTTCCCACCAGCTTGTTCCACTATAAAGCTCATTGGTGCACACTCATACAAAAGCCTCAGCTTCCCATTCTTGCTCTTCTTGTCTCTGGGGTACCCATAAATACCACCATAGAGCAGAGTCCTATGGAAGTCACCAACCAAGCTACCAATGTACCTTGCAGAGTAGGGTTTGCCACTAGGACCTGGGTCCTTCAGGTCATCAATGTACTTCTTTAACTTGTCATCCCAAAGCTGATAGTTCCCTTCATTGAATGAGTAAATTTTTCCTGCTTTGGGTATCTGAATGTTTTCTTGGGTCAAAACAAATTCCCCATACATGGGGTCCAAGCTAAATGCAAATACCCCTGTCCCAATTGTAAGCACAAAGATTATAGAGCTGGAGTACATGCAGTAGCCAGCAGCAAGTAGGTTGCTCCCTGGCTGGCACACACTCACTATACATTTCTGTTTCGCACTGTCAAGCTACAAAATACAACATTTTATGAATCATCTACTAGGTTACAATTTATGAATCAGTTACTATGTTAATGGTTCCACCAACTGTGACCAAATGTGGAAAGTCTTAGGGAATGAAATGAAGGGAAAGTGGGCTTACATTTGAATCATCATCAAGGTCTGCAAGGCACTCATCATTTGGGCTATATATTCCAAAGATGGATCCAGTGGACACAGCAGCATCAATGTTGGATGATCCATCAAGTGGGTCAAACACCACAATGTAGTTGCCTGAATAACTCTCCTCCACAGCTACTGGCACATCCTCTTCCTCAGATGCTATAATCCCTGTTCTCCCACTTGATCTCAAGCAATTGGAGAAAACCTGTTAATCAATACTAAACAATCAAACACATAGTTTCATATTTATTATCTCATTACAAAATCGAAACCAATAATCCGTTGTAGTCTAGTCGGTTGGGATATTCTTCTCTTACCCGAAACACCCGTGTTCGATTCCCAGCAACGGAATTTTTTGTTTTTTTGTTTTTTTAAACTCTGCCTAATTATCAGTAAATTGAAGAACACAAACCTCATTGGAGACAACATCAAGTTTTTTTTGGTCCTCTCCTTGAATATTGACAGCACCTTGAACACCAGTCAATTTTGAAATGCTGGCCCTCTGCACCAGAGAAGCAATCTGCTTGCACGCCATTGAAATGCTCGAAAGCACGATGGTGAGCTCGGCATCAATGGTACCCACCTGTTCCTGCTTCAGCAACCACCCTGTGAGGGTCTCTATTTCATACCCGCTTTTCTTTTTAGGCTCTGTTTTCTCTGCCGCTACCGCCATGCACCGAACCCCAACAGAACCCACATGCCTGCTGCTTCTCTTGTTGGGGATTGAGACACATGTTTTGGACCCGAAGACACAGAGTTGCAGAGGAGAGAGCTGAGAGAGAGAGCGAGAACTTGAACATAAGAGTTGGGACGATGATGATGAAGTTACTGCAACCATGGTTTGATATTTGTTGTTTGCTTTGTTTTTGATGTTTTTTTTAATGTTTCACTCGGATTGTGTTTTGCATTGAGTGTGGGATTGTGAGGTTGGCAACAATTTCTGTTATTTTTTCTTGTTTTTTTGGGGCCCCACTTATCTTCCTTTCTTCTGTGATCATGGTTCCTTGGAGAGTCCAGTGGGACGAGAGAGATGTTCCAAATAACAAGTGGCGGGTGATGCAATTTGGGTCTTTGGGTTGAATTTGATTTGGGCTTTGAGTCACCCAAGCCCATTCTAGGAATGGATTAGACTAACTTTTTCAACATTTGGGTCAGGTCGTTAATTAACTAAATAAACCATGTTTCTAAGGAACTTGGGCTTCAAACGCATGGCCCAGTTTCATTTTATAGACCAATTCAAACATGGGGGATTCTAAATGCACCCAGCTCAAAAGGTTTTCTTCTTCCCACCCTACAAGACCACCCAAGACATGCCTCATGCATATCATTATAGGCAATGGTGGAGAATAATGGAGAAGTCAGTGAATTCAATTGGTTGTTTCTCGGAAATGGAGGGAATAGATTATGGGTTCTCGTAATCTCATAAACAAAAAACATAACCTTTTAATTAGGAATGGGCCAAAGAAAGACAAAGAAAAACATATATAAAGCAAAGGGGACTTTGCTGTCATTTTTTTCTATTGTTATAATTTTTTTGTGTGATCCTTTATTTAATTTGAGTAAATTAGTACATTATGTCAGCATTATGTGATGTAACACCGATCACCTATAAACATTTCTCCCCACGATAGGTTCGAAGTTGCAAGGATTTTTTAATTAGCTTAATTTGCACCACTTGATGTAAGAAAAACATAAATGCACATACTTTACTAATAATAAAGTAGCAAATGGAGGACAAAGTAGTTATTAACTGGGCAACTTGTTTTTCTGTATATCAAAGAAAATTAAGAAAAGACTGGGCAACTTTGCAGATGGATCACGACCTCTCACTCAAGTCAAGTATCACTTTTTGTTCTATTAATTCATTTAATTCCACATGTTCAGTCAAATCCTTTGCTTGATTTGCTCCACTACCTACTTCTCCTTTGATTTGTCATGTACAAGGATACTTTCCTTCAATTCCCCCTTAATTTTAAAATTGGAAAATAAAAAAAGTTTGGAAGCAGTACAAAGCTAATTAAACGTAAAATGAATCAAATGACATAAACAGACGGAATGCATCTAGCTTGCTTAGTCATGTAGAAAGGTTAACTCATCATGTAGAATAAAATGACAAGGATATATGTACCTTGATTAACACTTTTTTTTTTTTTTTTTTGTGTCAGTACGTAGTCAATACCTTGATTAATACTGATAAGTAAAATGAATCAAACTCATTAATTAGCTAGGTCTAAACCTAATTAAACGTACAAACTCTGTTTCTTGATCAAACTATAACGTACGTCTCAAAAAATTTGTTTGACAATTGACAGTTTTGCGTGCGAGAAACTTCAGTCACATGATCGAGTTTACAGCAATAGTCTGCGATTGAAACGTTCTTGGCTTCTTGCTTTCCGCCACGACATGAACGAAGACTTAGACCACCTAGACTTCCCTTTGAAGGCGAGTGAACCATACACTACTTGACACGTGGAAGCCTAGTTGTCGTTTGATGTAAACAAAGCCAACGTACAAACGTCACAGCTAATTATTAGGTCATGACTTTCAGTTTAGCTATCAACGTTCGTGTGGTTCATGTTTCATATATCAATGGTTCAAGACATGGCATATATGTAGGTCACGCTAATATGACCTAATCTCAATGGTATATTGAATTTTGCAAGTTGTGGAGGGCAAAAATTAATATTGGAAACGTACAGTTTGGTTACAAACTATATTAGAGGTCAAAACTTGAATTTTTATAATTTTATTAGAAAAAAATGTTGGTTGTATACTTGTATGAGAGAAGTGCAAAAGTCAATATTTAATTGCATTTGTCATGTTACTAGTTAGGTACAAATCAATCTTTTTGGCATTTGCAGTGCATATATGGAAAAAATAAATGGAGCGTTTGTGGTTTGAGTGCTTGTATTTAATCGTTGGAACACTATATATATGAATCTAAATATTATCAAGTGTGCGTGAACTTTTTAATCTTTTATGGGAACCAAATTGATGAATTAATTAGGGTCTAATTAATGTATAAATTGTTAATTTATTGAATGGACCAAGGATGTAACCAAGAAAGCACAGTGGGTCGTGCATACCCTACACATTGAAATCCCAACAACCATAAATTCTAGAGCCTTCGGCTCGACCCGTTGACTCGAGTTGCCAAAACACAAATGGAGCACCGCGCGCGGTCCGTTAGAAATTAAGGAGAGGAGAAACTTGGAGAAGCAGGCGCGCTGTCCATTTTCCAAACGCGTCTTTACTCTTAAGTCTTAACTAGGCATCACTAATAAAGCACGAATCGAACAAAACAAGTCAATAAACAATGAAGAATTTAAAAGTAAAATCAGCGAAAATGACAAATGGGCTCCAAGCCTCCAACAGAATATTCAAAGATGTGAAACGTAACTTATTTAGTTTCACACGAACCTGTGTAAGACTGTTACGCGTCCCCGATTATAGAGAGACCACCTTAAAATTCAACGGTGTCCTCCTCCTCCCTATATATAGCTCCTCCATGCCTTTTATGGTTTCATAGTTCATACCTCTTCTCCATATTTAAACCCTTCTATATTCACTCTCATCTCACAAACAATTTGTTTGTCGATTAAACCCCAAAATCCCACATGGCTTTCTCAGCCAGGCTTCCTTTGGCCCTCTTCCTCTCCTCCCTATTCATCCATGCAGCTCTAGGTACATGTTTGCGTATAAATATGTACATATGAGAATACAAAATCGATCACGAAGATAGATTATCTTTTTAATGGTTAAACATGGTTTGTAATTTGAGCTTATAAGATTAATTGTGTTTTGTTTTTTCAGGTGAGTTTGTGTGTGAGGATTTGCCAAACGATGTTTGTGCGTTTTCGGTGTCGTCTGCTGGGAAAAGGTGTTTGTTGGAGACAATGGCGATGAAAGATGGAAGCATAGAGTACCAGTGCAGGACATCACAAGTGGTGGTTGAAGGGGTGTCTGAATTCATAGAGACGGATGAGTGTGTCAATGCTTGTGGGGTTGATAGGAAGTCTGTTGGGATTTCATCCGATGCCCTCCTTGAGCCTCAGTTCATGAAAAAGCTCTGCTCCCAACCTTGCTACCAGAAGTGCCCCAACATTCTTGACCTCTACTTCAATTTGGCTGCCGGAGAAGGTAACAAATTAAAATATTAATTAATTCTTCACACTAATGTTATTCATTTTAATATATTTATTCAATTTTCAAGAGTATAAAATAATTAAGAATTATTGTTTTGTTTCACACACCTGGAACATTCCTCTCTGTGGATCAATTTAAAAACAAATTAGTATTATATGCAGTTTAGATTTCTTGCAAGTTGATGCTTCATTTTGGTCTGCTTTCGCTTTCTTTTCCTACCATGAGGGTCTTATGATACCTTCCTTGTTATGGCTTTCCTTCTCATTCAATCAAAGAATTGCCTTTAATTTTGACACGTGTAAACAACGTTTTCTTATATTCACGGGATCATGTGACCAATTATTATGAAAATATACACCTTTTTTATTTTGGGTTATTGATTTTGCTCATGTTTTGGCAACTGCAGGAGTATTTTTGCCAGACCTATGTGAGAAACAGCGTTCGAACCCTCATCGTTCAATGATCGCAGTTTTGAGCTCTGGTGATGCACCCGGACCCGTTGCAGAAATAACTGCCACTGCACCCACCGCCTCAGAACCAATACATGCAGCATTTGCCCCTTCTCCTCTGTAATCATGCCGTGTGGTTTCTGCAAATAATTTCCTTTTGAATATTAGTATATTAGCAGAAATAGAATGAAAAGTGAAATTAAAGGGAATATCTGTTCATTTTCTTTTTGTGGGTGGGGTTTGTTGAGATGTATGACATTTAATTTTGTATACTAGCCCTTGGCACGCGTGTGCCAATTGGCTTTTTTACATATAAATTGAATGATTCAAATAAATAAAAAGATACAAAGATAATTAATAACAGTTAATACATAATTTCTTTTTTCAAAAATAATATATATACTTCATTGTTCCTCTTTTTTAGGAGCATGTTTTCCTTTCTTGTTTGTTTTTCAATTTTTTAATGAGTTGATGTTTTACTATTTTAGCCTCTATTGATAATATTTGTTTGGGTTGACATTTTAATTAAGCATGGGCATTTTTTGGTATTTTAAAATTTTCACCTAGCAACCTTTTTTGTTTTGTAAATATTAGAATTTACAAATATTACATCACACGCCACCACAATAAAAAAAATAAAAAAAATATTACATTAATTTATACTATATTTTATTAAAATAAAATAAAATCAATTTAGTCACAACTTAACTGTGACTGTCTTGATAAATTAAAAGAGACAACTCATACCAATGTACTATATATTATTTTGAGTAAAAATATTGTTTTGACCTCTATTTATACAATATTATAGTATAATTTATCTAAAAAAAATTCAATTAAGTCACAACTTAACTGTGACTATTTCACAACTTAGATGTGACTGTCGTTCAGTCATAATTAAATTTGAAGTTGTGAGTGTCGTATAGTCACAACTAAATGTGAAGTTGAGACTACATTAGCAAATTTTCAAGATAATATAAAAGCCTCAAGAACAATTTTGTCAAAACCTGATAAATTTTAACTAACACTTATCACATGTGGGCTAAAAGACAAAAATGTCAAATGAAAAAGGCTCAAATCAAATGGGTCAACATGTTTGTGATATAATCTAAAAACTATATTTAAATTTAGTAGTTCAATTGAAATATTATATAGTTTTCATATTATACCAAAAAATTATTGTGATTTAATATTTAATGATAATTTTCTAAATAAATTATCATAGCATTTCTTTTCCAAATTCCATATATACCATTTTTATTTTCGGTCAAAATTTCCAAACATTTCAATTTTGGAATAGACCATTAAGGTGCTAACTACTTAACTAGGGTGTTTAATTGATTAACATTTTTACTGGAAAATAAATCAGATTAACAACGAGCTCAAATTTAAATAAAATAAATAATACTCAAAACGCAAGAGTTTTTTGAAAGTTTATTTATCAAATATTGTGATGAATGACATAACAATATTTTAAATACAGATTCCATTGCTAAAAATAAGTGGAATTTAGTGCATGTGGACAAAATTTAAAAAACAAATTTAGTGTTTGCACAACTTAATCTCTATAGAACTCCAATTTCTTATTCTTTAACCTAAGGAGCGAGTCAAGTGGCTTGAGCCTTCCTTGAACTTGTATATAGATACTGCAATTTTTGGTTACTAACGTAATTCTCTTAAAAGTACAATTTACAATGATGTTATTGATTTGGACCTGAGTCTATAAAGCCCAATTATCAGGAAATTTCTCATAAGTGGACTACTTGATCTGGAATTGAAGAGAGCACATAAAAGGTTCTTTTGTAATTGGGCCTATAATATTTTGGTCTAGAATTAGAAAAAATTATAGGGTATAATCGATATACCATTATATGGTATAACTAATTCAATGTGTAAGAGTATTACTGGACGATGTGTTTATATTACTAGGGTATAATATTAATAACATTCATTCATATTATAACAAATAAACTAATTATACCACGTATCAATATAGCGGTTATACAGAATAATTTCTCTAGAATTAGGTGGGCGCATCGTATGATAAGCAAATCGCTAATGTTATGGGATGTAAAATGGATCAAGGAAAAGAAAACTCCCTTTCCCAGTTGTTAAATGCAGTACTCAAATGTCAAATTGCCAATTACGTACTCTGTGGTTAATTAATGTACAAAAATCCGATTTTCGAAAATTTTTCTACAAAACTGAAAAAAATATAACTAGACAAATAGTTAAATGCTCTGTTTAAAAATAAAAGTAGATAATGAAAACACTCTAAGTCAAAGAGAAATTATTTTATATAACTAATATACTAATACATGGTATAATTAATTTATATGTTAAAATATGGATGAATGTTATTAATATTATATATATATACCCTATTAACATAAATATGTCGTCTAATAATACTCTTACACGTTGAATTGGTTACATCATGTGACGGTATATCGGTTATATTATGTGACGGTGTATTGGTTACACCTAATAATTTTTCTAATGAGTAGTAGAAAAAAAAAAAAAAGACACATGAAAAAAATTGAGTAAAAGACATGTGGTGCGCACTCCATCGCTACATATACACTTGGTTGTTTCTCGGAAATAGAGGCATTATATTAATTAATGAGATCTCATAATTAAAGAACAAAAACACAAACTAGCTAGCCAGCCAATTCAATTCATTCATGTCCAAAATCAAAATCTATGAAGCTGAAATGTAGCAACAATATATGTACTAGAGTCCCCAAATATAGAGACCCCTTAAAATTTAACAGAGCTAAATCACGATGAATTAAGAACCTTAACCCTATATATAGTTCCTTCATACCTTTAACTTAATTGTGGTTAATTTGATTTATGAATATCTTTTTGTTTGTCAAATATTAGTTGAGCGAAACTGAAATTAACCACGTACATATTGACATGGCTTTTATCGCAACCAAGTTTGCTTTGGTAATTATTCTCCCCTTGACGTCCCTATTGATCGAAGCTGTCTTAGGTGAGGTTGTATGCGACCATCTGCCAGATGAGTTTTGCGCATTTTCGGTATCATATTCGGGGAAAAGGTGTTTGTTGGAAACGACGGCGAAAAAAGATAGTCACGGACAGGTGGAGCACCAGTGCCGGACATCCGAGGTGGTGGTCGAGAAGATGGCCAATTACATAGAGACGGATGAGTGTGTGAAGGCATGCGGGCTTCAAAGGCATTCTGTTGGAATTTCCTCTGATACCCTCCTTGATCCTCACTTCCTCAATAAGCTTTGCAGCCCTGCATGTTACCACAATTGCCCCAACATTCTTGAACTCTACTTCAACTTGGCTTTCGGAGAGGGTACGTACGTAACATTTTAATTACGTACAATTCATGCATGCATGCAACGTATTCACAAAACTAGCTAATCATACAAATCTATGCAGGAATGTTCTTGCCTTATCTCTGCGAGGAACACCTTGCCAATCCTCACCGTGCCATGAACGAACTTGCGAGCTCTGCCGGAGTTGCAGAAGAACCATCATCAGGAGATCATGATAACTATAGTGCTGCTTTTACTCCCACTCCAGTTCCAGGAAATTTCTTTCATTACGCTTCTGCCCCTGCTCCCTATAACCATGTTGTTGGTAGCCTGATATAAGAAATTTAGTTGTACATAGCTAGGAATTAAGCTCATCATGTTTTCGAAACCTCCATTATGCTTCTTCCTAATTTTTGGATCTGGCCGGTTGTCTAACAATTAATTAAGTCATTTTCTTTATAACATTAATTAGTGGCAAGAAATAATTTTTGAGCGAGGAAGTATTAGCAAAAATAGAGCAAATTAAAAGGGAAAAGGCCTAGGCCAGGTTCATTTTCTTTATATGGTTGGGGGTTTAATTTGTTGACTGATTATATATATATATATTGCGAGCTGCTCATATATCTTGCAAATAATTATATACATTTCTTCACCAAATAATTGTATCTTGCAATAGACTACCAAATAAGTAGGGCATGTTCAAATTCATGATTTCAGTTTCACATGTGAATAAGGATCATCAGTTACGACTTTTCTAACATTCTCTAATAGTATATTAGATGTGTAAAAATATTTAAAATTGAGGATTAATTAAACAAATCAAAAGATCTATATATATATATTATTTCACTCAAAGAATGTTGACCAATTTATACAATACAGTTGACAATACCACCATATCTTATTACGTATACATTATTTGCGATCAAAATTAAGAAACAAATTTAATAACCAGATTATAATTAAAAGAATAGCGACATATTTGAGAAAACAACAATGACACTGTTTAATTCGATGCATCTTTGGAACAACTTCCAATTAACATTGGGGTAGATCCGATGGTGGTGGAGGCAGAGTAGATGATGGAGTGGGTCCATTTTGAACCTCAAAAGCCATGGCGAGACCCCACGGCAAGTGCACGTCCAGGTGGCAGTGTACCATCCATACACCTGTACGGTTTAAAAAAAGCAATCAGAAAATTAATTAACAAAAGAATAACAAATAAACCAGTAGTTAAGGAGATGTTTATAAAGTCAACGCACCTGGATTATTTGCTTGAAATCTGATCACAGCCCACCCTCCGACTGGAACACCGATTGTGTTACGAATTTGTGGATTAACAAGATTGAATTTTTTGGTGTCATTAACGGAGTCGTAATTCCCAAACCCTTGAGCTAACACGTGGAAGTTGAACCCGTGAACGTGTATCGGATGGTTCTCGATGGCCAAAAACGCCGTGTTCTGAAACACAATCTCCACCGTGGAATTGAACTTCAGCTGCTTGACTTTGGTCGATTTGGGCGCGTAGATCAACGATTGGTCGAGGCTGAAGTTGGAGTTGGTGTAGTCAAACTTGACCGCAGGCTCGTCGGGGAAATTGAGGGTGTAGATCCCGCTCACACCGGAAGAGAACGCTTCTAGCATAGACAGCGTGGTGGGGAGCTGGAACGACTCGTTGTTCATGCTCGCAGACAATCGGTTCCCGAGCGGGCCCTGACACGTGGCGTTCTCGGGACACAGCTCCAGATTCACTCCTATTGTCACGAACATGTGCTCGTCCACCTGGAGTGGCACCGGGACCCACTGGGGCCCACCGGCGAGGCCGGTGAGGTTGGTGAGGAACTTGTGGGCCAAGGGTGTGTCACGTGGATTGGGCAATTGGGGCATGACGGGGGATGATGACGTGGAGCCCTCGTAGACGACGGTGCCTCTTGTGGTGGTGTTAGAAAAGCCTATGTTGGCACTGGCGTAGGGAGTGGCGGCCATGTAGTAAGACCCTACGGGCTGATTGGTGCGGATGAGGACATCGGTGGTTTGGCCGGGGGCGACCACCACGACGTCGGTGATGTAGGGTTTGGTGTAGGAGGCGTCGATGGCGACAACTGTCATGTTGTGATTGGCTATCTTGAAGAAGAGCTGGTTATTGAGTGCAGCGTTGATTATACGTAGCATGTAGGTCTTTCCTTTCACCACCTTGAGCTTATAAGTCTCTGGATAAATAATAATATGAGTGTCCGAGACCAAGTGTGATTCGTTATGAAAACATATAATTGCATGTAATTGGGGGATCACGTACCATTTTGAGAGCATTCGTAGAGGTCGCCAGGTTTTCCATTGATGGTGTAAGCATCAGAGTTGTTGGGACCAATTCCGGTGGCTAGCCCTTGGTTCTCAATGTCAACCACATTGCCATTCCACCACTCTCCTGCAATTCCATTAAACACTTCATTTATTAATCAAATTTGTTAAATTACTAATATTTTTTGTACTATAATATTTTTTTAAAAAATACATCAGATAACCAGGTCGGGCCATTTAAAATTTAGGCTTAAAAATCAAGAAACATAAGCGCATGCATGCAGGCCTTACTAGCTAGTAAGTTGGGTACGTATATGAATATATAGTTGAATTATTACCTAATAAGATGGGTATCTCCTTGTGGGGTTTAGGGAACGGGTAGGATCGACCAGATTTTGGGTGGATGATGAGTGCACCGTAGACGGTTGCTCGGAGCCAGGAGACATGGGCGTGCCACCAGAGGGTTCCTTCTTGTCCGGTAATGTTGAATTTGTAAGTGTAGCTTTGTCCAGGACGTATGGGACATTGGGTTACATATGCAGGTCCATCTGCCCATGCACTCAGAAGCTGAAACACTCCATGCCTGCAAAATTAATTAAAGAATGCAATAAACAACAAAAAATCAACATTCCCTAGTGGGTTTGACAATACTTATGAGAAAACAATTAATTATATATGTTTAGATTAGCTCAAGTGGTTAATCAAATGAAGAATAATATATGTTAGTGCATATATGATAATTAAGGATTAACAATTACCAGTGAATAGTAATGTTATAGGGTGATTGGTTAAGGACGTGGACGACAAGTGTGTCACCATCATGTACGTTTATTGTTGGGCCTGGATAGCTCCCATTTACTGCAGTTATCAGTTGGTCTTTGCACAATCGGTTAACAGTTACGTTGTTCACCTGAAACAATAATCTATGGAAATCAGAAGTGTTATATATATATGCATAAGATAAATTTTCCAACTCTCTGATAAATTTGGAAATTAAGCTAGCAAGCTATAGCATGCATGTCTATATGTATCCATATACATGTTACATGCATATATGTATGCATATATGCATGATATATAGTACTAAAGACCACAAAACTCAGCCAAGGCTTACATGAAAAGAATGCTCCACTATTGCAGCAGAGGCTAGTGAAGATGCCAAAAGAGATAAAGCACAAGCTACCCAAAAGACAAAGCGAGCCATGTCTCGGGAACAAAGGCTACGAGAGATGAAGAGGGTAAATGAGAAATGATCGATGGAATTAAGGACCCTTATGAATATTGTAGTGTGTTTCTATGACTCTGTACGTGATATCTGAAGAGAGACATATATGTGTGTTATATATATAGGCATTAGGCCGTGGAACGTAGTGCCTAACTCATTAATTTAATTCCACATTAAACTGCGTGGCAAGATAGCTAATAAATAATTAAATATCATTACTTTTGATAAGGACACTTTGAAATTTTGAACATGGTGCATTGCTTAGGCAGGAACTTTATTCGTTATCCAACGAATAACTTATTACTGTTAAGTTGGTCATCAAACAAGACTAGCAAGTTATAGATCAATTAAAGAAAGCAATTAATGTTGAACAAGTCAGAAACTTGGTTCTTCAAGCTAACATGAAGTCCTTGATTTTGAATATATGGATATACAGTTCTGACTAATGTGGCCCAATTACCCCTTATGAGGTTTGCTAGCTCTTGGAAATTAAGTACTGCAGGTAGAAAGTTGACAAAGAACAAATGAAAGTTATCGAAAGCGCGTAGACAGGCGTTTTGCACTGGTACTAAAACTAGAAAGATAGATCGATTTGGTTTTGAAGTCTTAATGTAAATTGTCAACAAGTATTACTTTTTTTTTTTTCTTTTTTTTACATTAATGAAAAATCTATATCTAAATTTAATTCTTAAAGAAGAATGAATTTGAAATGCTGGACTTGATCCGGTTCAGCAAGATCTCTGACCATTTGGATGACATGTTAGATTTTGTTCATTTTAATTCGTAATATATGCTCGATCAAAATCTATACACGATCAACTCCTGATAGAAACTGAGAATGTTCAATATTGTTCTTGCATGCATTTATTCGTTGCAAGGAACCTCATGATGAGCTCGAGGTGGTTCAATTAGTGGGTGTGTATAAATTTCCCACAGTTGTCATACAATAATATTAATATTCCTAACAAGTAATTACAGGCAATTAATTAATAAGTATTGATTATTTTGTTTCTGGATGGGAAGACTTTTCAAGCTGTTGACAAGATCTTATGATCCATCACGCTAGCTGTTGCTTCCAAATCCCACCAAATTATTATCACAGCTGAAACAAACGTCGACATTCCATTCCAACATATATTGACCAATTAAAATTTAAAACCCCAGAAAACAAAACAAATACAATAATTCTGCAAGACACTTGTAGTTCTTGTATGTGGAGGTAGCTAGACATATAGATATATACTTGGTGACGCGATAATTAATTAATAACTTCAGCCTTATTATAATCCTCGGGTCGTGTTCAGCCTTATTATAATCCTCGGATCAGATTCGTTATCTGTTTCTACATTAAGCTCTCCTCCTAACCTAACCAGTCTACTCTCCTATATTTTTATTGCAAGTTTTGGTTTCTAACTAATTATTTTTCAAACTACTTGATTTTTAACTACCATGTATATATATATATCCTTATTCAAAAGGAAACGTACGTTGTGAAGTTTTCCTGGTCGATCGATATGCAAAATATATTAGGCAGCCGCTGGCTAAAGCAATTTCTCGTCACTTGCCAATTGGCATTCAAGATCATTAGCGTTTACAAGGTGGATTAGTCAAAATTTTCCTCTTCACCAAGAAACTTTATCTTATCGTTTTTATGCATGTCATGTCAACGTACATGTCCCTTGCTTGTTGTTCAAGGGGGGATTAATTAGCATGTGCAAAAATGCACCAATATTGTTTCCAACTAAGTCATTTAGCTAGGTTCATCATCACCTATTATGAAAGTATGAGATCTTATCTTATAAGATATCGGTGTTATTAGTAATAAACTATCCACTAATTATATAATGTACGTAGATGTTGTGTAATTTTTTTAATGTGAGATTCGTTTCACATTCATAATTTGTCTCAAATCACACAACTCCAACCCCCTTTATTAAGATGGAGTAAATTAAAAATAAGTTGATAGAAAAAATAAGAATAGGATTCAGATATTGCAAAAGAAATATACGGTATTTGGTTCAAGTTTTAGGCAATCAATATCTTCTCCTACCATAATAATTAAGTTGGGTGATTTCGATATTAGTACATTAAATTGTATTTTTTCAAAGTCTAACATCATTACTTTTTTTTTAATAGTTAAAGTCTATATTTAAAATTCAGTTTTTTAGCAAAATACTCATCTAAACTTTGACTCGATTTGCATGTTACTACTTAAATTAAAAATTGAAACAAGTTACCCCCTGAATTAAATTTTATTTGCAAGTTACCACCTCCATCCAAATCCTCATGAATTTTTTTGTCTTTGAACTTGAGTAGAGAAGCTTTTACCACCTCAGCATGCTGAGTGACAAGGCTCAACCAATTATAAGTAGCCACATATAAAATTATTTTTCTATTTCTATTTTTCTATTTTTACAAGTTTTGAAAATTAATTAAAAATAACTCCAAACTCAGAAAAATATACGAAAAATTCTTACAGACTTGTCTTTACTAATACTAATTTACTATGGAGTCAAATTATCAATTTTCCCTCCAAGAGTTTCTAGAAAATTTGGGAAGTCCAAATTTATTTTTAAAAAATTGAAATAATCTAGACTCTTTGAAAATTCATATGATAATTTTCTGAACTTCAAAAAATACAAGGTTTACACCATTGGTCTTCTAAAAATTAACACTACCTTTCTCGTGAACACTTGCTACCCAAAAGATCTCTTGATCTTAAAGGAAAATAAATTTAAGAAAAATTTTAGAATTTTTGTAAAATCTCAAAAGAATTCTCTAAAACAGGTTTTTGATAATTTCCAAAATATTTTTTAGAATTTTTCCGAGACTTTATGGAAATTATATAATTTTTATAGAATTTATTTTAATTTATTTTAAAATAAATTTGGACTTCCTAAATTTTTTGAAAACTCTTAGAGGGTAAATTGGTAATTTGACTCTATAGTAAATTAGTATTGGTCAAGACGAGTCCGTAAGAATTTTCTGTGTATTTTTCTAAGTCCGAAGTTATTTTTAATTAATTTTTAAAGTTTATAAAAACAATAAAATAAAAATAGAAAAATGGTTGTACATGTAGCCACTTGTAACTGGTTAGGCCTTGCCACTCAGCATGCTGAGGTGGCAAAAGCTTCCCCACCCAAGTTCAAAGACCAAAAAACCCGTGAAGATTTGGATGGATGTGATAACTTGCAAACAAAATTTAATTCATGAGGTAATTTGTTTCAATTTTTAATGTAAGTAGTAACATGCAAATCGATTCAAAATTCAGGTAGGTATCTTGCTAAAAAGCCTCTATATTTAAAATCATGATCCACGTAGGATAACAATGTTCCATTAGATTTCTACTATTTACAAATTATGTCAGTATGTAATTAATATTTGTTTTCAAATTGTCACTCTTTAAGTGCCATTATTTCTCCAATTTTCCTATAAAATGAATCCCCTAAAATTCATTAAAACACTTAATTTAAGGCTTGTGATATATACATATACAGGCTCCTTCTGTTGAGATATACCTCAACTTATTTATGTTGAGGTATAATCTTGTTGGGGCCTACACGAGTCGTTTTGTATCGATCCGAACCGTTCGCAAGGATCATCTTCATTGATAGATCATCCTTGCAAAAAATTAGCCAAATCGGAAATCATTTGCCTATCTAACTTTGATATAACAAATGGACGGTTTTATCGAAAATATTTGGTTCGTTCATTTATTTGATCAAAGTTAGATAGACAAATGATTTCCGATTTGGCTAATTTTTTGCAAGGATGATCTATATATGGAGATGTAAAAATTGAACGGTTCGGATCGACAAAAAACGACTCGTGTGGGCCCCAACAGGATATACCTCAACATAAATAAGTTGAGGTATACCTCAACAGAAGGAGCCTGTATACATATATATATAATTGAGTCAAATAAGGAGCCTACAACTAAGAATTGTTTGTTAGTTCATTATAATGTAGGTGTTTTAATTCATATAGATTCATTAATTTGTATAGGTTATTATTAATTAAAAAACTAGTAAGTGCACAAAATAAACATGAAAAAAATAGAGTAGGTGTACAAAATAAACACATAAAAAAGCTAGTAGGTGCACAAAACAAGTATCTTGGTTAATCTTATATTCTTTTTGGGTAGTTTTCTATGATTAATATTATATAGATTTGATATTAAATATGATATAGCAAAACTAATTTTTTAAAAATGTTCAAAATTGAAACAAGTAATTAACAATAATATCGTTTCAATAAAAAAAAAACTGAAATATTATTAATTAATTAATAGAGATAAATAGCATTAACTACTCGTAATATTACCTAAATATGGTAAAGCATATTTTAGGAAAAAATAAACTTTTAGTTTTAAATTATGTTGACTCATCCAACAATATAAAAAAAGTTACTTATGTGGACACTATTCAAAGGATTAAACTTCCCAACAAAAATTATGGTAAGTTACTTTTAGAAAAAGATATGTTTCGGGTGGTTTATCTTAATTTACTATAATAAGTTATATCCTTATAATTTTACCAATAAAACGAATAAAACATTTATCCCCGCTACGGTAAGACTGTAAGGGCATGTTTAGTATATCTTATTAGACTATGGATATGAGTAAATAGTCAATGTCAGTTGTTTGGTGTCAACTTGTATTATTTAATTACCTGACTATGTAAACCGGATTGGACTTTTAATACTATCCTTACCTGACTAACTAATACAACCTACACCTGAAATTAGATAATACACGCTTAATTATCAAAAAATTGGGAAAACAAAAACACGCTGAAAACCAACAGACGCTCTTTTCATCTTCTTCTCCTTAGGGTTCTTCTATGCTATCTTCTCTACAGGTTATTTTCTTCACTCTTCTCCAGGTATCCATCTATCTCTTATACTCTCTCCAATATGCTTCTTCTTGCTTTTTTTCTCTTTATCTTCTTTTTCTTTATATATTTTCTCTTCTATGCATGGTGTCTGATTATTTATTCTTATCATTTCTTTTAGATTTATTCAACAGATCATTTTATTACATTTTTTTGGAAATTAGGTTATGATTTTTTTCTTCAAAGTTTTGCTTGGGCGGTGTTTTTTTTTTTCAATTTCCACTAAGTTATCAAAGAATTTAAAAAAATAGTCTGATTCGCTGCTATCCGGCGGAGCACCAAACACAGTATAATTTAGTCAGACTGTTTATCCGGAACAATACTAAACGCCTGATAATATTTTAGATAAACAGTCAGTACTTTCCGGAACAGATTAATACTATCCGATAGAAATTAATCAATACAGTCCGACGTAACAAACGAGCCCTAAGAGTGAGGTTCTCCCGCATCATCTCTTCTTTTAATTTTTTATTTGGTCAAAGCATCATCAATCTCTTCATTTACTTGAATAAAATGAGAGAGCTATAAGAAAACATAACAAAGAAATGTCTCCACTAAAAAAAATAAAAAATTTCCCTTTTCTTGACTTGTTTTTCTTTTTTAGAATGAACTCTTAGGCCTCGTTTGTTTAGGGGTGGGCTATGAGCGGGTGGCTGGACTGGGGTGGTCTGCGCGCGGGTGGCTGGGCAAGCCGCCGGAGAGCTGGGTTGCGAGTGGGTGGCTGGGTTGGGGTGGTCTGCACGCGGGTGGCTGGGCAAGCTGCAGGAGAGCTGGGCTGCGAGCGGGTGGCTGGGCTGGGGTGGTCTGCGCGCGGGTGGCTGGGCAAGCTGCAGGAGAGCTGGGCTGCGAGCGGGTGGCTGGGCTGGGGTGGTCTGCGCGCGGGTGGCTGGGCAAGCTGCAGGAGAGCTGGGCTGCGAGCGGGTGGCTGGGCTGGGGTGGTCTGCGCGCGGGTGGCTGGGCAAGCTGCAGGAGAGCTGGGCTGCGAGCGGGTGGCTGGGCTGGGGTGGTCTGCGCGCGGGTGGCTGGGCAAGCCGCCGGAGAGCTGGAGTTGCGGAGGTGACTGGTGGCCGATAGTGGAGGGGATCACAGGGAAGAGGTCCGGTGATGATGGTGAAGCTCCTAACGATGGTGAGGCAAGTCAAGAGGGTATTAGCTAATCCTCCACTTTTTCATGGGTTTCACTAAGGCCATCTAAGGAGGTTCATTTAAGTTAGAGGGGATTCACTAAGCCCCA
This sequence comes from Dryas drummondii, assembly GCA_003254865.1. Taxonomy (NCBI): domain Eukaryota; kingdom Viridiplantae; phylum Streptophyta; class Magnoliopsida; order Rosales; family Rosaceae; genus Dryas; species Dryas drummondii. The sequence continues at coordinate 101,937 of QANW01005201.1, forward strand.
TATTTTTTTAATCCCAAGCTTAACTAAGCCAATCCCTATTAAGAAGGTAAAACAAACAGGCCCTTAATGACTAGTGAAGCTATAATATCCTTGCGATAATACAGGCATTAAAAAACTATATGGGAATCAATGGTTCGTTTGTCCTTCAAGGAAACTACATCTTAGAAACGAATTGAAATTAGTCCATGTAATTTATTCACGTTTTGTCGCCTACTCATTTATTCATATGCGATCGAACTTGCGTGCATAGTAATGATTTGGTGAAAAGTTGAAAGGATGAGAAGAAAAATGGAGGCACTGATCTAGAAATCCACACACGCAAAAGACCCTTGATTGGGTCAAGTTATAGGTGGCAAGTTCGTTCCCTAATTAAACTTCTATTTTTCAAAATACAAAGATTCTTCATGGTCAATATTATCCTTATTCCATTTAATATATTCCGATTTTGGTTACTTTTTCTTTGCAATGGCTGCAAAAGTTGTTGATTCGCGCGAAAGTGGCAACCATGCATATGTATATATATGATCTGGTTAGTACTGTACGTGGAGGTTTTGCGCGTAAAGCTGTTCGTGTTACCCTCAAAATATGTGACCAAACAGTCAATTAGATTGTTCTAATTGATATTTAGCTTAAAGACCTTAACAGAGATCGGCCAAAAAAAAGGACCTTAACAGAAGTAAAAGCATAAACAAAATACACTAAATAATAAATAATAAACACTTTATTTTTTTTAATTATGACATTTGGAAGAGGAGATAAACAATTATTATTAACTTCTTATGTCTTCAAAGCATTAATACTTCTTAATTTACATTTATGATGATTCTATATATTAATTAGAAGAATGCTCTTATATATTGTTGAAAGAAAAACAGGTCAAACACGAAAATATTTAAACAGTCATTTTTATTTTTGCCAGTACTGTGTGAACTGTTAAGACCCTTGGAAGAGTGATCTATACAAAATGGTTTTATAATAAATTGTAAGTACATTAATTCGACACAAATGGGTGCAAGATTTGCCATCAATTTGGATTTTCCGGTACCTATATATGCAGTAACCGAAAGTTGTAGCACATGTTTTAACAAGCTATGACTTCAACTTGGTGCATTTGACCATGACTTGGTAAAAACAAAAGATAAGTTGAATACTTGAGAAGGCTGCAGCAAATTGCATCTCACATTCGTGTGGATTTAGTGTTCACATTGAATTCAATCATTTCAAAAATATATGATGTATTGATGTCAAATATTATTAGACTTTGTTATGGGATAGCCTTTTTTTTTTTTGGTGGTCAATTGATAAACTTCATAGAAACCCATGAAGGGCCGAACAAAACAAAGCAGGAATTCAAAAAAAAGGCCCAAACTGAGGAAGGAAAATACAATAAAAGCCCAAAAGACACGCCAGGAATCTAGCACATGCTATCGGGCCTGAGATTCCAAGCTAGGCCCAACGAGGCCCACTCCCGGTGTTGAAAGCTGACCACGTGAGTGAGAGCAGCCAATTTCCCGCCAAATCCAGAATGACGGTTCATGCACCATCACATGCATTACTCACCGTATGACAGTGGAGAGGGTAGTACCGTCCTATGCACAAAAGTACCCTTTTTTTGTACTAAAAAATTTAGTGTACTTTGATACTAAACTATTTAAACTAAATTAAAATTACATATAAAAAGAGAGTAAGGCTACACCGCTACACTAGCATAGCATTTTGAATTAAAATTATATTTTTTTCCAGAAAAAAAAAAAGAAGAAGAAGAAAATTGAAATTATGCGGAGGGTGCAAAGGTAATTTAGTGATTGGAAAGAAAATAGGAAATCCCGAAAAAGTGGTCCTATAAATCTAATGGAGCGGTGTATTGTCGTGTGAAGAGCAATACTTCACTAATTCACTTCCCTCCTCTTGCAGTTAAGTCAGGTAGGTAGGTAGAGTGAGCAATTACAATTTTCAAACACGATAGAGATGGAAGTGGAAGTGGCCGAGGACACCGCCGCCCTCAGCGTAGAAATTGATGACGGAGACGGTGGCGGGAGCGGCGAAGAGGCGGAGGCGACAGCGGGCACAGGCGGAGGCAGAAGTGGTAGAAAGGCGGGCAGAGACAGAGTAAAGGGGCCTTGGTCGCCTGAAGAGGACGCCATTCTGAGTCGGCTGGTGAGTAAGTTCGGGGCGAGGAATTGGAGCCTCATCGCCCGAGGAATCGCCGGACGATCCGGCAAGTCCTGCCGCCTCCGCTGGTGTAATCAGCTCGACCCCGCCGTTAAGCGCAAGCCCTTTACTGGTAATCAGCTCGACCCCTCTTCTTCATCTCAGCCCTTTTCTTCTTTAATCTTCTTTTTTCCATTTCTTTATCAATGTGTGTTTTTCTGTTTTTGAATTTCAAAATTGAGGGGTTAGCATCTCTCTTTTGGGGGTTTCTGATGCTTTATTCGACCTTTATGTTTTAAAGAAGATTGGGATTTCTGCTGAGATTGTTAATTTTGTCTTAGGAAGTAGATACCAAGATTGTACTACAACTTAATAATGGCAAGAACACATTTGGCACTACATGTTTCATGTGGTATTGCTTAATTGCGGTTTAATTTTTTTAATATGTTATGTTTGATCACAATACCCAGTTGTCCTAGATATAGAAAATGTTGAGACATTTTAATCTTTTGGGACAATTCTCCAGAGAGTGTAACTTAGCATCCAGCAGATTTTGTCAACTATTCGGGGTCCTATGTACATGTTGAACAAGTATTCTGATTCCTGCTTTAAACAGTATGGACATTTTCAATTATTGTGATAATATGTGGTAATGACTGATTTAAATTAGAACTGTGACCATGAGTGCAATCACTTATATTGGAAATCCAGTTCTAAAGTCTCATGGTCTTTGCCGAAGATGAGTTGCAATTCCCTATTCAGATACCATATTTGACTGCATTGTTGACTGCTTATACTATAACCACATTGCATTGACAAAAATGGGTGCAAGATTGCAATTTGGCTCTTTGCAATATCTATGCAGTAATATAAGTTGTAGCACATAACTGTTAACAGGTTCAATTTTGTGCATCTGACCATCACATGGGAACTTACTGTATAAAGTAATGTTTTATGGAGGCAAGTTGGACAGTGTCCTCGATATGTTTTCTTTTGTGAATTTGATGTAACCAGTACTGCAATTAGATCATGTAAGAGGAGGCAGAGAGAATATAGTAGGAAAAATATTCTACTTGGTTTGCAATGAAGGTAAAATTCACATGTTGTTATTGTTAGTATTTTTCTTATTAAACAAAACAAAGAGGCACGTTGCAGTTATTATATTCATATTTGGTTAGTAGGTACATGCAATACACTAGAATCTGAGGGCATATAAATTCTCAGTCACTTCACTTTCTGCGTCCCTGTCCATTTGTTATGAATTTATGTCCGCATCATTCTTCCTGGACAACAATGCTGATAATAGTGAATTGTTTCAGATGAGGAGGATCGGATCATAGTTGCAGCCCATGCAATCCATGGAAACAAATGGGCTGCAATTGCGAGGCTTCTACCAGGGAGAACAGATAATGCCATAAAAAACCATTGGAATTCCACACTAAGGCGTCGGTGCATGGATCCTGACAAAATAAAGTTAGAATCTGGTAATATGGTGGAAGATGTTAGCTTAGACAAAACAAAAGGATCATCTGAAGAAACCTTCTCATATGGGGATGTCAATTCATGTAAATCCATGGAAGGAAAAGAAGTCAGTTCTCTAGAGCATATGGATGATCAATATGATGACAAGGGATCAACAGAGGGTCAGTTTAGTCATGAAGCCAAAGAACAGCCTACTCTTTTTAGACCAGTGGCACGCATCAGTGCTTTTAGTGCGTACAACCATTTAGATGGCCAGGAGCCTGCATCATCATTCCCAAGGCTGATTCCAGTACAAGGACCTCTGGTTCAAGCATCAAAACTAGATGCTGACTTTTGTAAATTGCTTGAAGGAGCTTCTGGTGAGCGATCTGTGCCTGATCAGTGTGGCCATGGTTGCTGTTGCACACAAAATGGTAGGAAAGATCAAAACTCTTTGTTGGGGCCAGAATTTGTGGAATTTTGCGAGCCTCCCTCTTTTCCAAGTTTTGAATTGGCTGCAATTGCCACAGATATAAGTAACCTTGCCTGGCTTAAAAGTGGGTTGGAGAATAGCAGTGCAAGAGCAATGGGTGATGAAGCTGGTAGAATAATATCTCATGGGTCTCAAGGGCAAACGGGGCATTTTGACGAGAGTAGAATGAATCATCTTTTTCGTATTGAAGAGAGAAAGGATAGATTAATGGGCATGAAGACCAATGTGCTATCAACCTAAGAATGGTACACAAATGTTTTCCTACAATCTAAAGTTGGGGACTCAGGCTGAGGAAATTACTTAACCAAAGTGGGATTTGCTGTTGTGCAATGAACATACTTGTTTCCAGCCTGAGAGTAGTCATTACTACTCAAAGGAGACGTTGACAAGGGAAAATTGATTATTTTCCTTTATCCAAAGAAATTTTTCACTAACCTATGGCCTAAGTTCCTTAATGTTGTACTCATTAGCTGATGCATAAATGGCAACCTGCTCCTTCTGTGTTGGAGGCAAGGTTCTGATATAAAAGCATGAGGCAGAAATTGTTTTTCTTGTTGATGCAGTGGTGGGAGAATTCACAGTTTGATATATTCCAAGTGACAAATGAAACCTGTTAATTTGGTGGGAAGAGGTGATACTTCTTTGAGCTCATGTCGTCTGCTTATACTTATTTAGCTGAATAGAACTTGAAGCAACTCTTTTCAACTTAAGAAAGTTCTTTCCCTTGTAGCTGTTGTCAGCTTCAGAAATCTATTTATGTTTCTGTTTGTTTGTTGTGTAACCATATATCCTATTAATTCATATGCTGGAAATTACTATATTGCTCACAGCCTTTTTGTTTTTGTTTTTTTGTCTCTCTTCCCTTTGGAAAATGTGTGCCCTGCATTTCCAGCTTCCTAACATGTGGAACACTTTTAACATATATCAAAGTTTAATGAACATCCTCAAACTCTAGTTCCTTGGACAGTTCATTACTAGCCATGAGGTTGCTATTCCCATCTATGATTCCCATGCTATATCCAATGTTTCACCTTCACATAATCATCTGTGCACCACTGTACCAGTCTGCTAATGCTTTTATCCCAGATCTGGATGCTACACATTCTAAAGTTTTCAATCCATAAATGTTTTATAACTCCTATGATACTTTATAATGGATCGAGAACATGGGCCTCTCTTCTCGGGCACAAAGGCTTTGGTCCTGCCCAAATGGGTGATTAGGCAAAGTGTGGCAAGTGGAAAGAAACATACAACACATGTAGACCCCAGAAGATGGATTGTGTTTAATGTTTATGCCCTCCAAACCTGTTTGCTTTTCGTGTATTGTAGCTGTCCCAAACTGCTCCAGTGAGAGAGATCTTTAAAGAAAAAGAAGATATGTTTTGGGCAGTGACTGAGAAAGAAAAGGGAAAATGTCCCATGTCAATATGGAAGATGGATCATAGCTAGGCAGCCCCACCACCGCGATTACTTGCTCCTCTTTCAATTCTATATGAGAAGGTGGGTCGGTTCCACCTACACATGTGAGAAAGCGATTCAAAACGGTTTTTATGTATTTGGTGTGTTGTTGGGCTTAAAATTATTTTCTCATGTAAGAGAGGATGAAATAAAGAAATAAATAAATGTATAATAAGAAAGAATCAAGGATGACCCACAAGGCAAGAAGAGTAGAAAATTAAAGCATGAAAGAAAAGTAAAAGAAAGAACAAGATTCCAAAGCTATAGCTAAATATGTATCTAACACATTTGCATTGGCATCTTTAGTGTTTCTTATATTTCTCAATAGCCCTTTATTTGGAAGTTGAAATGAAGGTGTATAATTAGCAAAAAAACAAAATCTATGCAATTCTTTAAAAAAAGAAAAAAATGGCAGGGGAGAAAATGATCCCATTTTTCAGTAGGTTAAGGGGATGAATCTTGGCAACAATCAGATTTGGAATGTAGTTCATTTCATTTTTCTACCGCATTTTCTTTTTAACATAAGCTTGTTTATATTAACACACTAATAGTTACCTGGCCAAAAAAAACACACACTAATAGTTAAAGATTTAACTTTTGTGTTCTTCACGCAAAGGCAGACTACATAAGCGAGTAAGCGACACTTGAGTGTTACATAAGGTGGCCCACCTGCAGTCAACTGCGTCATGACTGAGAAATTACAAGAGTCCAAAAAGTCAAAAAATAATTAATTAATTAAAAAAACAGAGTGGTTGTGTGCTGCAAGTGTATAAGAAATGTTGGTGCAGAGTTGCATATCTGCAATCTACGGTCACGATTTCATTCATCTTATTGTTTGCTTAAATTAACAGCCAAGATTGAATGATCCATACACAAAAATGTGACGTGTATAGAGAGAAACATAGTGCAGCTTCTACTATAATTATGGTACTGGTAGTCGTAGGCAGCACAGCAGCGGCAGCAGCGTACAGAACTCAAAGTATTAAGTTAATGAGGACAAACCAAATTAACTAATTCAATGAATTCATGTCCTGTCTGACACCATTGCCTCTTCTTTTCCTATAAACGCCTATTCCTTACTTGCAATGTCGTCCAATTATGCCTGCAAAACACTCTTTCTCAGACCAAAAGCAACATCCATATGTATACACGATTATATTATATACGCTAATATACTTGATAGATCGAAAATGTCATCTTACCAAATCTTTATGTCTATTAAATTTATGTTAACAATCTTCCCCTTCTTTTTTTTTTTTTTTTTACATTCTCTCTTCTCTCGAGGATACAAACCATTTATTTTATAGTGCAGAAAATAAAACCAAACTGAAAAATATTTTAATCATTTAATTATTATCAAATAAATAAATAATTTTAATAACAATTAAATTTACATCTTTATAAGCAATAATAGTCACATGACTAAACAAAAATTTGATTTATTTTTTGAACATTTAGAGGATGATAAAGAATAAAATTTTAATTATGAGACTACATTACGTAATAAACTAGATAATAAATAAAATAGAAAGAAAAATGTAGTTAACAACTTAACACTCCTCTAATGTGGTTCAAATTTTTAATATACAATAATAACTTAATATAGAATCCTTCTGTTACTCTAAGTGGTATGGGGAATGGAGGAACGGATAAGATCAAAATATGTGAAGAATTTGATTTCTCTAATATAACAAAAAAATATATATTATAACGTTAAACTGTATAATTTGAATTATAAAATGGTTCAAAATCCAATTGAAAAGTTTAACAACATGACAATTTATTTTTGTCCGATAACAACATGACAATTACAGCCGGATAAGATAGCATTTTCTTGTTATATACATACCAAATAAGGGCAGTGCAAACATTGTGACATATCGTGTTATCTCATTGTTTGTACCTTGTACAATGTACCTATATTTAGACAATGATTTAACTCGGTAATTTGACAACAAAATGGTATATACAACATGCGTTTTCTATGAAAATCATATTTGCAACGAGTACGTATGTCACCATTAATCTAGACCCCAATTATATTTCATCGACATGTTTGTCGCACATGAATCTCCTTAAGGATAGTAAGACTTCTGTATAGTATCATAGTATGGCTGCCAAATATTCCACCAACTTTATCTTTTTTTTTTTTCTTTTTCTTTTTCAATTTTCTCCTTCTTATTATTGTTTATTTTTAAATTTTGGAGTTGTCTTTATCAATGAAATCTCTCTTCTGAGATAATCAGTGCACCAACCGCACGTTTCTGTTCCTCCTTGAAGGTCCTCAGTCCAAGTCTCTAGAGCAGGAGTCTTGGTCTCTGAGACCTTTGTCTACCCAACTCTTCTCTCTCTCTGAGCATTCTTCGATCAAGCTGTAACCCTGTAACCTTTTCTTAAATTGATCCACCTTTTTGGGTTCAGTAGCACAAATTTACAAATATAAACACTAATGGAGTTGAAGCTCTGCTGCACCTAATCCAATACCCACTTCTTTAAATCCTCGAATTCCATTAATCTTTCTCTCTCTATTATAATCTCAACCAAAGTGTTAAATTAATTAGAAAGCCCAAAGCTCCAAACTTGAATGCCTTGGATGCTCTGTTCCTGGCCTCTCAGCCAAGTTTCAGCTTCTGGGTCTTGGAAATTTAGCCTCTAGAAATGTCCCACGTTGATTTGGAGCAAGGAGCTCACCGCCCCTCCTTCTCCAGAAGTGACGTAAGCGCCGAGGGCAGCATCTGCTTCTCCGACGCCGACGACGGGTCGTGTTACTCTCAGTTCTTCTCGACAAATGGTGGGTCATACGACGAGTACAATTTTGCTTTTGTCTCTGATCCTGAGGCCGGGGTGGTGGTGGTCTCGGATTCTAGGAGAGCCTCTTCGGTGGTTTCGGACTGTTCTGTCCAGCTCGAAATTGAGACTGGGGTGCCTGAAATTAAGGTGCATTTGGATAAAGTAGAAAGAGACTGTAGGATTTGTCATCTGGGTTTGGAGAGTAATAGCCATGAATCTGGGGCTCCTATTGAATTGGGTTGTTCTTGCAAGGAAGATTTGGCTGCTGCCCACAACAACTGTGCTGAAGCCTGGTTCAAGATTAAGGGAAACAAGTGAGTAAAAGCCTAGCCTTTTCTTTTTCTCCTTTTTTTTTTTTTTTTTTTTCTGGAGTATTTTTGGTAACAGTTAGATACCCACTTGGGCAGTTCATAGCGTTATGCAAGTTTATATCTTTTACTGGTTATAGATGATTTGCTTTGATAAAGTCCAGCTTGTGAATTCCAAGTTTAGTAGTAGTCCACTAGTCCTTAATTGATTGAGCTTTTTCTGGTTTCTTAAAGTTGAAGGAATTCTCGTAATAGTTGGATGATTTAGAAGCCTTATTAGACATAGAAGCTGCAGGTACAAAACTTTTGCTTAAAACAACAGGGAAAGTCCTGGCCAAAAAAAAAAAACAAAAACAGCAGGGAAAGTAAAGAAGATTATTTAAAGAGGGCAATGGACAAAGTAAAGCAAGGGTAAAGCATTGAATGTGTCCAAATACAAACGATAATTCTCTGCTTCTCTGTCCTTCTGGGAGTAGAGGAATCTCTCTACTGTTCTGCTCCTTTCTGATTCTCTTTCTTTCTCTTTATGAAAGTGGGGATTTGACCTCTTATTGATATTCCCAATACATTTATCTTGACAAAAGATTGTTGCCTGCCGACGCACTAAAATACTTATAATTTCCTCTGTGCATATTCATTGTTTACTATTCATCCAACATGCTCAGTGACAAATCACTTTTCATATACACATATTTTGAGTATGATAGATACAAAATTATTGGCCCAAAGTCTTTGATTCAAAATAATAAAGCTTTTGGCTGATTGTCATGTGTCATAATTCATAAGGGTTTATATGGGTGTCACTTACCAACAATGCCATGATGGATACCCGTGACAGTCAGATTTGTAGTGGTAGTGTCACTTCTAATGTCAATTGTTAATTGCCATCCACTGTGCTACATCTCATTCATTGATTGCACATGCCCTAGTGATCAGGGGTTCCTTTAAGCTAAAGACATTGTTAACCAAATCCTTAACTTATATTACATGGTGGCAGTTACTTCATATGAAATCTTACAAATTTACAATTTCATTGTTTTAATCTGAAGGGTCTATAATGAAATTTTATTATTATAATGTAATGCATGTTGTACATTCCTGTTGATGTCTGTGGTATGTGTGACAGTGTGTGTAACACAAATTGTAACTTCTGGCTTATAATCTTCACTAAAACTATCTGTCACAAAAATTTCACAGGGAAGAGTATGCCTAGCATGAGATTTAGCGATGGGGCCTCCTTACATTACTATTAGAAAATGAGGTTGATATGGCCAATTTTAATCTATATGTTTCCTGATTCTTTATCCTAAAGTACAAATAGGACCATAGAGATGAATCTTAGTCTATAGAATTATTTTCCATTTACCTCATTCAAACTTGAATTTTGTTTCATGCACTCACTCATACTGCTGCTTTTGGAATTGCTATCTAGTGGGATTTAAATCAGTCTTTAAGAAAATTATTAGTTCACTTTTTTAATTTCAATCTACATGGTTTTAACTAGGACTTGTGAGATTTGCCATTCAATTGCACGTAACGTTGTTGGCCCAAATGACATTGAGTTCACTGAGCAGTTGAATGAATCCAGCAGTTCCTCAGCAACAGCTGCAGTCTCAGCACCAGGGCCCTCTGCAGAGACACGAAGCTTCTGGCATGGTCATCGCTTCCTGAATTTCCTTCTTGCTTGTATGGTATTTGCTTTTGTCATATCATGGCTCTTTCACTTCAATGTTCCATCATGAAAATCCTGAGCTAAGAGTTAAGAAAAACAAAATTGAAAAGCAAAAAAAGAAAGTGTAGAAGCTGCAAAATTTGCTGTGTGATGATGAGGAACGCATAGTTTCAAGCCCTGCAGCGTTCATATAGATAGCAATACATCTTCATCTGTTGCTTCATGCGTCTAGAGTGTTTGTTGAATTGTTGTATCATTATCTGCCCCCTGTTCATAAGTTCACAGCTTTATCAGGTCTTTTATTTAAGGCTTTAAAAGGGTTATATATATAGTTTTTCTTCTTTCCTTTTTTGTTTTGGTCAGTGTTTTTGGTGTTCTCTGAACAACTGAACCGTAGGAAATTGCTGAATTGAATTGTATAATTGCATTGTGGTCCTTGTGGAGGCTTGTAGCTCTAGTGCTAAAGAGCATTTATACATACACTCAGGTCCTGAGTTCAAAAGTTTGAATCTCCATTGCCCTAATATTATTTGAAGGAATTGTGTGATTGCATTGCTCCATTGTACTTCCATGATGGTTCCAGGTCAGGAAGTTCTACAAATAAATTTGTTGAAGGGTAGAGACAGAGTCCTGGTTTGCTTTCTTGGCAAGGCACAGCCTGATACACCAACTATTGCAACATCAATTTCTCTCTCTCTTTTTTTCTCTTTTTTTATTTTTTATTTTTTTATTTTTTTTGTTATCAGAGGAAAACTAAAAAGGAAAAAAGAAAAGAAAGATTCTTGGAACAAACTTTATCCAATTACATGATTTATTCAACCGTTACCAATTTTGTATTATCCATTTTAATTTGTATGCTTATGTCAAGCTCTGTCTTTTCTAAACAAAAATAATAGATGGAAGGGACTAAACAATATATTAAATAATATATGGGACGCCAGAAGGCAAATTACCAAAAACAACGATAATTTTCCATGAATCCTCAAATGAGGCAAACAAAGCTTAAAATACCCAAATCATAACAATTAAATAATAGATACAAAGAGACTAAGTAGGACTACAAATAACAACGTCACTGGGATGTCAAAGAAGAAAAAAGCCTATACACATCAAGTTTTGTTCTTTTTGGCTTCCAAGTTTGTGCCATCTTTGAGCGTTTCTTGTGCGTCATTGTCCATGCCTAGGCTGAAGAGGCAAGCTGCTTGAAGATATAAAGCAGTGGGCCACTCGGGAGAAACCACCTGCGCTTGCATTGCATCCCCAAGAGCTTCTTGTGCCATATCACTCATCAGGTAAGATAGGCAACGCCGAGCATACACAGTGGGAGATACCATGGTCCCGCCATCAATGAACTACAAAACACACCACAAAGAGGAAAAACGAAAATTAGCACCAACTCACCAAACTATCATTTGTATCATATGCAAACTGTTTTAATAATGGGGTTATATCATATTATTGATATTAGATGAGATGTATAGCAAACAGTTCAAAAATCAACGAAATCTGAATCCAACTGTCAGATTTCCGAGCCTTGGTGAACTGTTTGTATGCATTCTTGAAAGAAAAAGAAATCTAGATTCAGTGGAACTTTTTGAGGGTTGTTATGTCTGTTAACTTAGGTGACTGGTTAGAAGAAAGCATAATTTTACAGGGCAGTTTAAAATTGTTCAAAACAGAGGACTCACTTGTGTATAGGAATCAATTGCAGTTGCAAAGTCTTTGGCTCGAAAAGCAGAATCTCCACTCTTCTTAGAATTCAAGGTCTCCTGCATTTGATTAGTCCACAGCTGGAAAGAAAGCTGCAGTGCCCAAATATCTCAAGCAGAATTAGCACTAAAGTGATTGCCAAGAGAATAAAAGAAAGAAAATATATGGTGAAGACAAACAGACTCCTTTTATCAAGGTCAGGTTAAAATTTTTGAAGTACTGGACTGACAGTAGCAAACCTCATTGGCAATTCCCTCATCATCCTTGTATCCATTCTTCTCCAGTATTTCATGTATGGCAGTGAGATCCATTCTCAAACAAGCTTCTCCAAAAGGTGTTAATGATAATGGCTGCGTTGAGGATGCAGTTTCATGCGGGATACCCATCAAAACATGTGATGCAACCTGCTCGAAAACTATGGAATGAGAAATTATACTCTTTTCAAGCAAACTTTCAGCTGTTAAAAGGCAGGCTAGCTTTGACAAACAATGTGATGCCCACAATTGATAGAAAAACTAAATTTCCTTTTCAGCAGAATTATGTTCCCCTTATTCGATTCCCACACTAACAATAATGATACAGTCCATACCTCTGTTTCTTTCTGAAGTGACATGAGAGCAGTGACAAGGGACTTTGCATTTGGCCTCTCACGAGCTTCATATTGCAGACAACGGGAAGCTAAGCGTACTAACTCAGTTCCATCATCATTTGAGAAATTACCCTCCAAAGCAGAATCCATCAGCATCAGGAAATTCTTGCCACGAATTAGATCTAGTGCCTTCAAACAAGAAAAAACTCGTAATTTGATATTTAATCACCAATATTTGGAGTCCTAAGATAGATGGGCCTTAAGGGTCATTTTGTTGTATACTTTAGTACTTTTGCAATCGCTAAGGACCAACTTTCAAAGCAAAAGGCTTGGCAGTATGAGCATGAAACTGCTTAGAAGCATTATTAACCAAGCAGCACGCTACAAAAGTATCCAAAACTACTAGAAACCAAATGAAAGAAATAGAAACACAGTTTGGAGAAATTTACTAGTGGTGTTGTTTTTTTTGGTAACAATTTACTAGTGTTGTTTAGTTGAGACATCTTTATGTCTCTTTTGACAAAGGTGCCTATTTCCCAGAAAAAAACTGGGGAACACCAACTTGCTAGTACGTGTCCAAAGAAATATTCAAATGTTAACTTTCATTCCAGTGGACAATTTTACAAAAGAGAAAAAGACATAGAACTCACATGGCTAGGGGGAATATGCTTTCCACTGAGAAGATCCAGCAATAAGGTTCCAAAGCTGTAAACTACACTTTCTTGTGTCACCCTACCTGCCAACCAAAAACACACATATATATTTGTATTAGCTTTAGATCACATTGAAACCCAAAGGACTTCATAATTTAGAGGGGAAAAAGAGTATCATCTATGTGATGCTAGTTAGCCTAGTTTTCATGCATGTCAGCAACCAATTTAGAAACTGGCAAAAGAGGGTCGCCCAAAAAGCATGCGAGTTAACTTTAATCTTCTATGTCATAACTCATAACAATTTTTGATACTCAAATCCCCAAGTTAGTGAAGCAATTCCCCAAGTCAGATTCCGGTAATAAACAAATGGGCCCTTGAGTTGCGGTGTGTGTGACTAAATTCTAAAGCAGAATGCTGCTAATAATATGAATTCTTGTAGTTCCAACATTTTCTTATCCCCTGCTTTTCTCAAATACAATGATTTTTTATTTGAGGAGACCATACCTGTCCTGAGGTACTCTGGAGGAGTGAAAGCTAAGTTTGTACTGTAACTCTTGCCATCCCTGCTATTCTTCATGAGGCCAAAGCAGGACAGCCTGGGATTACCATCCTGTACCAATGTGCCACAGCCAACAACCCAAGTAAAAAAAAAAAAAAAAAAAAAAAAAGCAAACCCAGAAGGTAAAATACTAAAATGGATTGATCGAAAGAGTTACTTAAAAAAGCACAGAGTACCTGATCAAACAAAACCCTGTAAGCATTGAGATCGTGATAGAGAGCACGGCCTTTACTGCTGCAATAGTCGAGAGCTTGAGCCAAATAGAGAGCCACTCTGAGCCTCATTGCCCATCTCATGGGCTGGCTCTCCCAGTGAAAGAGGTGCTTGGCCAGAGTCTCATGGGGCATGAACTCCGCCACCAGCAACCTCTCCTCGCCTTGGCAGCAACACCCAATCAGATTCGTCAATCGCTCGCTCCTCAGATTCCCCACCGATCTCGCTTCCTCCTATAATATCAATCAGTATCTACTTCATCAACTATAACTTCTATTTTTTATTTAAAAACAAAAAGAAAAAATTGATTTAGACGGACGAGGAATTGGCGAGAGTCGGGCCAGGCGAGCTTGTTGAATCGCTTGACGGCGATCCAATGGGCGTTCTTGTTGTTGTTGTCGAGCTTTCCCTTGTAGACAACGTTGGGAGCTTTTTCGCCGTGCTCGGAGACTATGTTGTCGGAGGAGAAGTCGCAGGTGGCGGCTTTGAGTTGGTCGAGGCTGAACTCGGTGAAGCTCGGCCAAATGTTTTTGTCGCTTTTGCCCCCATTTTCTGCAACATTAATGAGCGATTAATAACTCAGACTCGGAGCTCTTTTTTAGTGAAAGCAAATACAAAAAGTTGTACCGAGGTCGGAGGATTCGAGGACGGAGGGTTTAAGGTGGGAGTGGAACCAGCAGAGAGAGAATTTGGAGCAGCGGGCTCCCATTGACGATTGACCCAGAAGAGAGAGATATCAAGCGGTGGAGACTGAGTGATCAGACTGGGAAGTCAAATCATCAGACGGTGCGCATCCTCGCTCAGACTGAGACTACTGAGAGAGTTGGGAGGGAGTTGTGGATCCAAAGTTGATTCATTTTGCAAGCTCTCTCAGTCTCAGCTTTCTGTGTGAAATCTCTAGCGTCTAGTGTACCAGTAAGTTTTAATATAAAAAATACAAATTATATATTCTGAATTTGTGTGAGACTATTCATTATTTTTGATTTTTTGAAGGCATTATGATTTATGATCAGTGTGTAGTGTGTCTCTCACGTTTCATGTGTGAGTGTCAGACAGACAGACAGAGAGGGAGTGTGTGTGTTGCAAGATGCAAAGGAAACGGCCTTTTCTCTTCTGCCTTCACTTTCTGTCTGCAATCTCATCATTCCTCTCTTTTCCTTTTCTCATTTTATTAGAGAAGAAGGTGCCCAAGAATGGATTAGTGGTCAAATCAACGGCCGTTTTCTTACTTTAATGGGGTCAAAAAAGTCAAGCAAACCAATCAATTAATCTACAAATTGCTTTTAATAACTCCCATTAATTCATCACTTATATATATATTAATTACAATTATATAACTCAAATATACATCACTTTTCAACTAATATCTTTGGTTCAAAAACTTTTATTAGGGTATATTAACTTTAATATTTCGTCAACTTAATACTTCCGTTAGTCTAACCGTTAGAAAAATCGTTAACTGACTATGTAACGCTGACGTAGTACATGCGGACCCACCACTAATCGTTGACTTATTTTTTAAAAAAATGTCACATGGACCAAAAAAATATCAATAAAAATGATATAAAATAAAAAAAATTATTGAATTTTGACAAAAAAAAAAAAAAGGCAAACAGAAACTTTCATCCCTCCCTCTCCATCGCATCGCCGACCAACCCACCCACCCACCTCCCTTTCCCTCTCCGGCCACTGGCCGACAACCCTCTTCCTTGCGTCGTCAACCTTTTCAGGCCCTCATCTCTCTATCTCTTTCTCTCTGTTACTCTCTTTTCCTCTCACTCTAGCTGCTTCGTGAGCTCGGCTTTCTTCCCCACCACCACCCCGTCCACCCCGCACCCAGCCCCTCACCAACCTTCTATCTCTCGTCTCTCTTTCTCTCCTCCCACTCTCCAACCACAACAACTAAAACCCAGTAAGCAATTAATCGAATTCAAAACAAAAACAGACCAAATCGCAAATCATAATCCAAAAATCAAATCCAAGTCAGATCTCAGGGTTGGGCAAAAAAATTCTCTGACCAAAAAAAAAAAATTCCATTAATCTGCACCTCTGAATCTTGTAGATTGGTCTTCGCATAATGTGCTAGTTGTTGGGTTGGGCAATTGTGTTTATTTGAGGAATGCTTGTACTACTTTGCCAACTAGTTTGATCACTAATGAGATCCTAAGATCTCATATTTTGGCCTTGCTACGCTTTTTGGAGAAGATAACAATTGAGAAGCAAGGGAGGGGCTAGGTTGCGAGGGAGAGTGGCAGGGATAGGTGGAGGAGGAAGGACTGGACTGGGTGGGTAGGAGGAGAGACGGAGCTGGGTGGGTGGGTAGGAGGAGCGACGAGGCTGGGTAGGTGGGAGGAGCGACGGAGCTAGGTGGGTTNTGTTTTGTTTTTTTTTTTTTTTTTTTCAATTCTTTTCTATTTTATATCATTTTTATTGATTTTTTTATTATTTTTTGTCCATGTGACCTTTTTTAAAAGACAAGTCAACGTTTAATGGTGGGTCCTCATGTGCCACGTCAGCGCCATGTAGGCAGTTAACGGTCAGACTAACGAGAGTACTAAGTTGACGAAATATTGAAATTGAGGGACCCGAATGAAAGTTTTTGAACCAAAGGTACGTAATTGATAAGTGATGTATAGTTGGGATATATAATTGTAATTAACCATATATATATATATATATCTTTTAGGGAATTGAGAATAGATTATTAGCGAAAGAATTATATGGAACAATCCTATAAGTTTAATATGTCTATGTATTTTGTCACGTTATGTGAGAGATATTTTTTCCTAAATTATTGATGAGAGAAAAACTTTCATGCCACAAACATATATGTTTAATGTGTTTATGACTCGTAACATGATTATATATATGTCCATTTGCCTTAAAGTTTTCTTTGCATTAAGATTCAACGGTGCATTCATCCTTATTTTGTTGTATGTAATTCTGTTTAGTCCCCATCAGGCATCAGCATCAGTTATACTAGCTCTTTATAAACCTGATTCACAATGGACTATCCCCGTTCATTAATCCGTCTATTTCAACAAGTTGATTGGCCTCATAGGTATCTCTCTTCATAAATTTAGATGCAACATCGGCCTTTTCATGCCTAAATTGGCCCAATGGGCCAGCCAATGGCCCATTTCAATTGCTTGCGATGATGTCTTTCATGAACATCATGTACTTGAAGAATAACATTCCATATATATGAACATCATGATCGGACCTACATAATCTTTGTTGTCTAAATACTAAACTCATGCCAAATGCCAAACTCCATCCAAAATTGAATCCTCACTTTATTGTTGATCACAGCGTGGTGGGAAAAGGTAGTCAGCTTTTAAGGGAGAGATGGTGCATGCAGATTGCAGACAATGACTAGTGACTACTGCTGTATGAGGCAAGTTAGCTCAAAGGATTTCCAAAAGGCACAAAAGGTTCGATCGGATTTAGATGTAGTTTAATTGAAAAGTAAGAAAAGGAGAAAGTTACTTTGGAAACTTCAAATTCAAATATCATATATACGTTGCTGTTGGAGTGGGAACTTTAGTCTATAAATTGCTGTTTGATTTTTTATTTTTGTTTTTTGTTTTTTGGGTTAAATGTTTTGTTTTGTCTTTCTTCAAGGAACCATGCAGTAAGCCAGTAAGGGCCTGGGAATTAATGATAACAATACTAATCAAATCAACAACAATTTAATGGGAGGTATGAATGTCTTGATAAAACCAGCAAATTAGTCATATTGCAGATATAGCATGTTCGCTACAAGCTATGCATATATAATAATTATAATTATAATGTATTGTGAAAGAATTAGTTGTTAATACAATTATTAATAAACCCAATAAGGCAATAAGCCTACAGTCATATATGACTGCTTTTGCAATCTCTCAACCTGTGCTGTGCTAGCCTCCATCTCTACTTGCTAGCTTGCAGTTGGTCAGTTGGTCTTACATTACATGACAGAAATTAAAGAGGGTCCTGCACGAAACTTCAAGTAGCTAGCTATCAGCACATGGAGGATCGAATATTGTACAATACAATTGAAAAAAGTGGCATGACAAGGTTCCTTTGGTTCTGGCTTTTGGAGAGGTGACAATTCCAACTTACAGAAACAGAATCCTTTCTTACTTTCTACCCTTGTTTCACAATATTCTAGTTAGCAATACAAGTAAGCCCAGTACTGGGTTTTTTATATATGCTTGCTGTACAATGAGCCATGCACAGTACAATATTGTGTCAATTCTCAAAGAAAATAATTCACTTTTATATATGTTACTTGTATAAGAGAACAGTAGTGAGTCAACCAAATCAACCTTTTACATATATATATATATATAATGCAGAAAACCAACAAAGAAAAAGTTGAGCATGCTTGATCTGACACTGTGTGACAAGTAGTGTTGCTATAAGTAGTAATAGTGTGACACCCATATGGGGCCATGGGGTTGATCTGAAGGACCCCTTTTACATTGAAAAGCATGCATATGTCAAGGAAAAAAGTGGTTGTTATTTAAGGCATGTTTACTAATAAGTAATGGGAATGGGAGTAATGAGAACATTTATGTGTTTACTAATATTTGGAAATCATTTTGATTCTTGTTTTTGTGTTTACTTAATATTAGAAAATTATTATTATTTTCATTTGTATGTTTAATAACATATGAGGGAATGAGGGATTGAGAATGGATGTGGAGTCACGTAAAATAAGGAGTGAGATTTTTTATTTTGGAGGAATTGAATGAATTCCTTAGGGGGTCCCAAAAATGGGAGTGGGGGAATTATAATAGAAATTTTATGTCCAAAGTACCCTCACTTACTCATTCTTAAACTCTTTTATTTTCATTATAATTCCTAACAGTTAATAAATAAGTTGATGAGAATTGCTATGTTTATTCCAATTCATGCTTGTTCAAATTCTTATTCATTTCGATTATGATTCCAGTTTCAGTTTAGTAAACATGAAAGTTTAGACATGCCTCAATCATGATATTGCATTGCACTACCCTCATACCATAAAATAATCAGATATATACTTAACAATATTGCTCTCTCTCTCTCTCTCTCTCTCTCTCTCTCTCTCTCTCTCTCTCTCTCTCTCTCTCTCTTGACCAACTTTTNCTCTCTCTCTCTCTCTCTCTCTCTCTCTCTCTCTCTCTTTATTGACCAACTTTTGCAGCTTAAATTGCGGTAGCTTGCTTTCTGGTCATGGCCACAGCCACAGGTGGGGGCCGTGGGGCATGATGCTCTTTATCCCGTGCCTAGCTCATAACTCATATAAGATGACCAAGTATATATATGGGGCCTCATTGCTGTCAAGTATCAACAAAAAGCTCACATGGGCAAGCAAAATTAGCTGTGATACAGCCCATATCTTTGAAGCTTAAAATACCCAACAAAGAATATAATAATTGAAGGATAAAGATAGATAAAGATCTAGTTTGCAATGATATATTGGGGCCAAAGCTTGATTTGCATGTATTCAATTCAAATCACCCATCTATATAAGCCCACAAAAAGTTCCTTTTTTATTAATGGTTTTAGTGTTATACAAACCTTACATGTATCAAAATATCCGATTACAGTCGCAATGACATGACATTTTCTAACCTACTAGGAGGTATCCTCAAAACCCATTTCCTTGTGTGTGTGTGTATTGCTAAGTTGCACAGTAGATGCACTAATGAGTGCAGTCTGTGCAGAAGCTCAAGAGTCAAGACGAATGTGGTTTGGAGGGAGAAACCTAACATTCATTCTTTAACAAATTCTCCAAATGCATTAATTTTAAAAATGCTTTTGAAATGTGAATATTTTGTAATTGAATAGTACAAATGCAATAAAAGATCTTTAAAAAAAAAAACCCCAAGTTGCAAACTTGCAATGTGATGATAGAAAAGACAGGAGGCACGTTATACCTCCACGTGATAAGGGAAGAGAGGCATGTGAGGTGAGGTCTCAATTTTGAAAGAGAGGTGTTTCGTACTCAGATTTGCAGTGTTCCATACATAAAAGGAAACTGCAGTAGCCTACAGACAGTGTGGGGTATACCAGCATGTTGAAAAATAGACCGGAAGCATTAACTTGAATGAATCAACAACAGCACACATCATGTTCTCCCTTCCCTCTCGTCCATTTATCTATCAATTTTCCAAGTTGAGTGCACAACTCATATGTCATCCTTTAATTATCAACTATGACTTTCCCATTTGTTTCTTTTAAACCATCCTAATCAAGCTGCAAGTTGATCAACAATGTTCATTAAACAATACCAGTCCACTATGACAGTTTCAAGGTCAACTGCCTTTTGCCTTGTAAAAAGACTTTTCAGCAAGTAAAAAAGCAAAGTGGGTTTACCAACAAGTTGAAAAGGAACACTTGCATGGTAAAAACAAAATCATGCAAGCAATGCTTCATATCTTGTGACATGGACATTGCATTGCCATGGTACATGCTGATGCTGGTATTAGATGATCTTAAATAGAACAAGAGGAGGGACTGCAAAATGTGAAAAAAAAAAAAAAAAAACTATAACCCAAATTCCATTTCCACTAGAATACAAAGCATGTCACATGTAACCAGCACAGAACCCGACCACACATCCTACACAACCTTTTAACCCCAAGATCCTAATAAACAATAGCCATTTAAGCAGAGTTCTCCTTGTTGCTGCATCATCCTCTACAATTCTATGCACCGTTCATTGTAGCATCGGCATGTACTGTGTTTCCATCTTCCAGAATCTTGCCATTAACTTGAGTTCTTTGCCTCTGGACATATAACAGCAAAAATTGTAAATGATAGTTTAGATCACAGAAGGGTGCTGATTTCTATAGAATTGATAAAATAAAAATGAAAGTTCATTATACCTGATCAGCTGGGTGTCCAGAAATTCCATTCAAGAGCTTGTGGTTCTCCTCTTTAGGCTTACTATCCTTGTCCTTCGTACTTAGTGGTAGCAACAGAGATGCAGCTCCACTGGTCCGGTCAGGCAATTCTGCATTAACAAATTATTAGGATCACTGCTCACTGGTGCCAACCAAAAGCATCAAGAAATGAAAATAAATAAATGGGGATTTCCTAACCTGCAAATTTCTTGTCGACAAAGAACACAACCAAATTAACAGTATACCTGCAGGAAATCATATTGTTTAACCAAATAAAGAAATTAGAAGTTGTATTTATCTGCTTAAAACATATATAAACATGAAAATACGCAAAAATCTTCATACCATGCAACAACAACATCAACCGTGTAATGTTTGCGGGATGCTACAATTAAGAAACTCTGGATCACAACGAGTAACCAAGCAAGCTGCTTTATACATCTGCAGTGATTTACGACTTTAAATCATTCAGAACTATGACATCTAGCAAAATGACATTGATAGGTTAAATTCAAAATTATAAGGGAAAATCCAGAAGAGGCTCATTTAACATAAGTGGTTAGACAAACACAAAGCAATTGAAATTCAAGTCAGCCACAAACCAGGAACTCAGAAGCTATATTTTACCTTTGTGTACCGTATTTCTGATAAGTGCGCACAAAGACGAGACTAAAGATCATGTGCGATGAGAAAATCAAATCACCACAACCATAAAGTGCACCTCGCGGAACTGTATATTTAGCAACAAATCAGCACAAAGACTTACAATAAATAGCAATATGCCAAATTATCTGAGTAAAATAAGGTGACTTACAATTGATCAAGAGGACTTCAAGTACACTCTCTGGAGGAGGTAGCCTGGCAAGTTTAGAACCCTGCACAATTAAAAAAGACCTTCTTAGTTATCTTTTCACAACATACAGACATAATTAAAACACTTTGCAAACCACCAGCAGAAAAACAACTTCAAACACAAAAAAATTAATCTGCACCACATGGTAATTTGGACAGGAAGCTACCTCACGGCAATGGTAATTTGGGCCAGGAAGCTGGGTGGAATAGAATGTAATAATCCGGAGAAATTGAGAAGCCTGTGAAAAAGAGTAGAAACTGTCAGAAAGAAAAAGTAGGGGATTTATTTGTCACCATCCCCATGCCTACCACCAGAACTAGATGAATCAATATTTCTCAGTTTTTTACAAAACCAACTTCTCAAACTGTATTACCAGAGGTAACTTGCCATTTCAACCAACTTTCTCATAAAACAACCCAACATGAATCCGGATGTCAAATCAATTAAAGTTATAAATAAAAATTAAAATTAAAAAATTCAATAACAATGAAACAGCGTAGACAACAAGGAAATCATCATCACTTACCACTAAAAATGCTAGAACCCTGCACCAGAGTAGAACTGTGTATATCTTTTTGCTCTTGAAAAAAAAAGGATGAAAAGTCCACTGCAACAGAATATACAGCACATTAAGAGAAATATAAACAATGTAAACCTTTATGTAAAGCACACCTACACAACTGGAACTTAGTGGAGAATAAACTACAATGCAAATGGGCAAATAAGATGAAACCTTAGATTAATAAATCAAAGAGAAAGACAGGCTCAAAATTTCAAAAGGATAACTATAATATGAAAACCAACATGGACAGCAGATAGCATGTTCAATGCAAGTGCTTTACTCTAAAAGATAGTCTTGCGTAAAACACGCCTAAACTTTTGAAACTTAAAAGGAAAGAAAAACATAATATTAAGTAAAGCAAGTTTAAAAAGAGGGGAAAAGATGTCCTGACATTTTTGGCTGTTCATGTTCTGCAGCTTAAGTCAGTGTGGTAAACAAATTGGCAGAATCAATCAGGAAAATTTGGAGGAGACTAGTAGCTTGTGAAGAGCATTAGTTCTAGTGTTATAGAACAGATTTTGACAGAAGAAGCTTCTTCAAGAAGAGAAGGAAACATTTCAGACACACACCCCAAGATACACCAACATGTGGATTCAGTCATCAATGCCAACATCACATTTCACTTCAAGCAAGAAAGTAAATTTCAATATGTATATTACAAAAGTAGAATTCCGGCCTCCTGAGTCCTAATATCAGAGACAACAAAAACTAATATATTTCCCAGCAGCATTCTCTAATATATCCACAACTACATCCCCAAGAAATTAAACTGAACAGAATGCGAGCATATGTAAGTAAGTTATAGAGATGAAAAAAATACAATAAGGACAACATCAAAAGAACCTTACCAAAACAAAGGATAAAAATAGGAAGCCGAACAGGGTCTCACTGATGTAGGCTTTGTCTTCCCCAAGCTCCTACATAACCACCAAA
The DNA here is from genome assembly GCA_003254865.1 of Dryas drummondii. Lineage (NCBI taxonomy): Eukaryota > Viridiplantae > Streptophyta > Magnoliopsida > Rosales > Rosaceae > Dryas > Dryas drummondii. Next base: position 125,223 of record QANW01005201.1, read on the forward strand.
CTCATTATAACAAAATACAAAAGAATTGAATGTGAGAAATCATTTCTTATGCTAAAAGCCTAAAACTCAGATTACGCAGACGAAAAAGTTATTGATACGAACCGGAAGAAGAAAGAATCCAGCATCCTGGAGTGTTGGCCCTGGGCGATGTATATAATGAACTCCTCGAGCAGCAAGACCATGTATGTACTGCAAATGACATGAATTTGTCATATAAATTTGCCTTTGTAGCATTCATTTAGTACAAAATCATTGTCTAACCATAACCACCTTTGCAAACTGATAGTAACTCTATCTAATGCTTAATATCTTGCATCTTCTGTCAAAGTTCACACAATGTAACAACCCATGATCGTAACCTTTTACCAATTCCAACTTCCCACTTGCCTTTTTTGACTTCAAACAGAAGACCCCAGACTAAATTACCATTTCTGACAAACCCAATTCCTAAAAATCCAAATTATGGAGGCCGAAAGAGTGATTGAATTGGAAATTTCGAAGAACGTTTTTCATTAAAATGGGAAAAAAACGAAGAAGGGTACCTGAAAAACAAGACCGGCGAGAAGATACTTCCAATTGGCAGCAAGAAGGTTGATCTCTGTGACGAACTCTGCGCAAATTCTCTTCCAGAGCTTCTCAAATCAGAAGCAAAAACAAAAAAAAGGAACCAGGACCACATCAGCCATCATAACCCATAAGCAACAAAAAGCAGAATTATAGTTTTTAATATGAAAAAGAAGAAAAAAAAAAAAAAAGAAAGAAAAAAAGGTATTAATGCAAGGCGAAAAAGAGCAAACCTTTGACGACTCGCGACCAATGTAAAGCGTCATCTTTGAGTTGTTGTTGTTGTTGTTGGTTTAACCACAACTTCCATATTACTTCACAAGGTCAGCGACATGATTGAGAACGGTTCCTCTTCGAAACCAACGTTTCCTGTTGAAAACCGAATCAAAGAGAAGGAAGGAGGAAGGACAAAACGCGGTCGTTTAAGAGCGGTTGGGGATCAAAGTCGGATTGAGAGGAGGAGATCTGATTACGAAGAATCGAAGGAAGAGGGCCTGAGGTTGTGAGTTTAGAGCAGAGAGCAATAAATAACGCGTAATTTGACAAATCTGGAAACGGAAGAAGAAAAACAAAAATGAAAAATGAAAAACGAAAAACGAAAAACGAAAAAAAGAAAAAGGCTTTTTGGTTTTTGATTCTTTGTTCTGTGTGTTTCTCTTTTTCTCTCTCTCGCTCTGTTTCTGTCTGTCGAGTAGTGCTGGGCCAGCACGCGAGTTGAACACGGGGGGAGACAGTTGAGACGGAGAAAGAGAAAACGATGAAATTCAAAAACACAAAACGCAGAAAAGAAAGGGAGAAAGGAAGAGAAATAAAAGCCCTTTTTTTACTTCAAAGAAAGAAATCGCCGCTACGCGACCCTCTCTCTCTTTCTCGTTTGTTTATTAAATTATTACTAACCAAACCGAGTGTGCGTGCTTTTTAACTAAATACTAAATTTTTTAATTTCATTTTAGAAAATAAATAAAAAAATTTGAGAAAAGCAGATATTCTCGTTCTCGAAAGAAAAGAGGGCGGCAATTTTGTATTACAGTTTTACAGTGGACGAGTGTGCGGAGGAAGCGGCGGTAAATAATCGTCCGGCTACAGCCTACAGCCTACAGCCTGCAAGTTTTTGTATCTTTGTAAATTCAGAATTTTTATTGTTATTTTAATAATGATTTATGAGATCAAGGTTGGGGGATACTATCCAATTACGATAATGTCCTCGTTCTTATTTCTGGTCCACGCGCACTTGGGCTCCGCAAACGAGGATAACAGACTCCCTCGTCGGCTCCTTAAAATTTCAAAGTCTTAATTATAAATATTAGTATTACATTTTAATTATAATTTTTTGAGAGTGGAAAAATAAAATAAAAAAAGAGTGTGGAACTTTGGATGGGTAATAATGAGAGGAGCAAAAGCACGTGGGAGGCATGTCGTGGGGTTAAGGGTTAATTTTGATTGGTGGGGTTAATTGTGAAGTGCACATTACTATTTGCCACATTGGATTTGTATAGACTAAAGAGCAATAGGGGCCATAGGGCATGTCTGTCTCACTGCGCATTTTCGCCACCCACTATCTGCCAACTACTTTTTACCAATTTGGTGCAGACTATGTACACCCCGATAAGATGCTAGATTCTCCAATGAGCTTTGTGATTTGGAGCAAGAGGGTTAAAAAAAATTTGAAGGAAAAGAATAGTTTTTGTTTTTTTTTGTTTGCCTTTTTCGAACATTGAGTTATTAATGCCATTCTTCTTAATTGTACAGTATTAATTGGAAGTTTAGCCAAAAAGGAAAAAAACTTGGTGACATGAATTTGGATGGTAAATGAACAGTATAACAATTAATAATCAATGGGATTATGTGGCTACCATTGTTAATGCTCCAATTGGTAGATTAATGGGTGTGGCTACTAATGTCATTGGCCTAGTTGGCAAATTAAGGTGTATGGGATTTAATATTTCAGCTGATGACCTAAGCTTCATCTGTTTTTTTCTTAAGATGCCATTAATCAAATTAAATGCACCTGCATGTAGTTGATCATCTGAAACTTTTACAAGTCATGTTTCATGCATGTGTCATATTTATGGTTCACATCTAGGCAAGACTTATTTGAATGGTTTAAATTTTATGTAGATCCTATTTCTATGAAAAATGTGATTAATAATGTGACAAGTAAAAATGTTATGAATTATTTTATTCAAACATTAATGTTCAACCTATTTTTATTGCCTAGCTAGCTTCTTAATGGACTCCAGGTGCCATTAGATTATTTCAAATAAAATGGCCAAGTAAAAGTATGAGTTAATTACACTTAAATCTCTTGAAATTTATCGCATTTTCACATACATTTATTAGGGTTTCAAAAATTACACATACACCCTTTGAGGATTCAAAACTATTGCATGTAACCCCCTATAAGAGAAAAAAAAAACAAAAAATAAAATTTTTGTATTGAGGTTGAACCTTACACCTTAAGTAATCTTATTAGGCCATTTAACCCCTTAACATGCATTTTTGCATAATTTCTCATCATTTTTCGTCTCATTATAGGGGTTATATGCAACAATTTTGAAACATCATGGGATGTATGTGTAATTTTTGAAACCGCAGAGGATATATATAAAAAGGCGATAAACCTCAAGAGGTGTAAGTGTAATTAACTCGTAAAAGTATACCACACGCGCTAGGGTGCAATTTAGATGGATTCAACCCCAACCCAATCATATTGGTGTTGTGCTTAGGTTATGGGTTTAACCCGGATAAATTCAACCCATGCATATTCAACCCTTACCAGTTACCACGATACGGGCACTGAGGAACACACTCATGAATCATGACTCCTCAATACTTAAGGCCACTAAAAAACAATGTTGGTTGAGTTCTTGAGGAATGAGGAAGCCTTTGGTTTATTTCTAGCAAAAGGCCAACAATGCGCAGCAAATTGAAATTGCATTGGCTTACTAGAATTGGTCTATTTGCTATTCATACTTCATCTTACGTTAGGCGATGACTTTAGCCAGAAATAGGATTCGGTGATTGCATGACTTTATGCAAACAGAATCCCATGATCGATCGCTTACCTTTTTGTGTGCCTCAATAGTACGTATTATTCAATCCAAAACGACAGCAAAATAAAATCTGCATGGGATTATGAGATAAGGGCAGTTTGGTCAATAAGTTTCTTGAGAGGAGTAGTGGAATGCAAATAAATGAAGTAATGGTGTGGTCAAAGACTCAAAGGTGATTAGAGATTAAAAGGAAGGCAGAGTGGGTTTTGACGACAATAAACGGCTGAGGCGGCTTCTTACATGTGATAACGACTGTCCTTCTGCATATCTTCTCTTTACTTGCATGCCATATCTACGCTTCCATGCAACTTCCAACCAAGCACTCTCTTAATTCTCACTTCGATCTCATTCTCGATCCATGTAGCCTTCACTCTACTTACTTTATTTATCAATTATATGCCACACTGATGGAAGAAAGTTGAAATATAAAGGCAATATAAAAAAAAAAAATGAGAACCTTGAGTCAAAGCACGAATTAAATTCGTTTTCTTTAAGACTAATTTTTCGCTCTTCTTTTTCTTTTGTGCAAAAAGAGTTTAAAAACAAATTGTCTCAAGGATATTATAAACTCAAACTCACTTGATATTATTCTTGAGATTTGCACTACACAGTAATAACCTAAATATTTAGAGACAGTAAAGAAAAAAAAATATTTTGTTCTATATAAATGACTGTAGTAGATATGCTATTTATAGACTTCTAAGACACCTCTTGACTTGAGAGGTAATTTTTCATGTAGGTGTCTCCACCATTTGGTGAAACATTCTTTCATTTGAAATTCAAATCAAAATATGCAATGGTTCAAAACATTTAGCGCGCAATTATACATTTCTACGAAAAAGATTAGTACTGTTTCAAATATAACCCATATGCATATGAAGGGTTGCATTTGTTCATAAACTATAACCTACTCATGAAAGGATATGTCCCATTCCCTCATGTCATTTAATTTATTTGAAATTTCCAACACACTCTATATTGCAAACAACAAGCAACCGATGATCCAACATAGCTACCTAGCTTGCTAGCTATAGTTAATTATCACTTATCAGTCTGTCATATAATTAAGTATCAACCAAATTATATTTTCTCACAGCCCAAAATCGATCTCCATAAATGCACCCAAGCAAAAAATTAACCTTTTGTTCATGGGTGGAGTCTGAGCAAGGAAGACGCCCACGACCCAAATTCAACCTGAAACTATAGACATAAAGCTAAGTTTTGCTATGTTTGAAAAGAATTTGCAACACCGTGTGAGTGTTCTACACAAAATTATTGTCACATATAAAATTTTAAATAAATTATAAAAAATCTTAAATTCAAGATCGAGTTCGTTACATACGAGGTTCACCACCTTGAAAAATATTCAAAATGACAAGAGGTTTGAAGTTTAAAATCATATAAAGGAAACACAACCTATGGTAATCTCATCTCTATATTCTTGAGGGAGGCTAATTAATTCATGATAAACAACCATAGTAAGTCACACGCTAACATTCTCCCGTACACTAACCAATAACCAAAGAGCTGAGATTATACCCTTAAAAATCCTGAACTTTTGGAAGGGCTTACAATTCGGACCATGCACTAATTAATGTTGTTCAATGACAATGGACAATGGTTTATAGTCCATAATAGTATCATCGATCGGCTTCTTGTCGTCCACAGAGGCATCAAACCTGCCAGGCATGCAGCTTCAGGATCAGCGTGACTTAATCAGGACCACTGAACAAACCACTTGATGGTGCAAATGACTAGTCAATTTTACTACCAACGTACAAATAACTCTTCACCTACAATTGCCGATAACAATTTTTATTCAAAACCTTCAAAATTCGTATCTTCAAAGATCCCATGATCTGTCAAAAAAATGTGCATGCATGTTCAATGGGCATTACAATTTTGAAATATTATGGGGAAGGAAATGTAGAACAATTCCATGGGTTTACCAATTAATACCCATTCTTCCTTGAAATTTCAAGGGCCATACAATTTTGACTGTAGTCTTTATCTGTACATCAGGCTGCTGTTTGAAAAACAATATTTCAATTATTTTGGACCAAATATCTAATTGTTGACCAACATTCTCCACCCACCATTTATAAATATTATTCACACATATATATTAACTATAAAAAGTAAAAGTATCTAATTCAAAACTAATTTACCTGTGTTGTTAAGCTTGATACGAGTTGTAGGCTCTGTTATTATGTAGAGGTAAGAGCATTCAATCCCAAAATTAATTTCTAATTAATAAATAGTATTATGTATTGTAACTCATAAGTTGTTGTTAAGTTTGACATGAGTTGTATGCTTTGATATCATGTAAATTTTAAAATTACTTTGATATCATGCATGGCTTTGACATTTCTAAGGTAAGATATACTCTCATCATTAACAAGTATACTCTAAGCAAGTTAAGTTACTTGGTCAAAATATGTATATGGAAAAAAAGTTGATTACATAGCACTCTTAGGTCTTAAATAAGTCACATGCCATGTGAATATGGCATTAGACCCACCTACAAAGTTTAAAATAACAAGAAAATGGGTTGTCAAAGGAGTAAATTTGAACGATTGCAATTTCCTAGAAGTACAAACACAAATAAAGAAAGAATAAAGTGGAGAAATATATATAATGTTATTTTCAGATTGCAATGTGTCGTTGACAAGGAAAGTGGTGGGCATTCACATTATTGATTACCAATGTCATCGTTACGTAATGTGTCTAATCTTGGAATGTTTTGGAGCCATTATACCATTAAGCTAATATGTATATATGCGTCACAGAAATTTCTTGGAAGACTCCTCTTTTGTTTCGAGAAGGAAAACGACATCTTTTCTGGAAGGTCCAAAATTGGGCCCAGGCGTAGCAGCCATTAGCCCGCTAAACCTCTAGCATTTTCACAGGCCCATTAAAAACTACGGGCCAGTCCATTCATGCCTATCTAGCCCAGCCCAAATCTTTTTTTTTGTTTTTCCCTTCCTCTAATGCCCTCTCCTCTACTCTAATTTTTCAGTTTTCAGTTCCTGTAGGTTTCGCTCAGAAGATAAGCAGAAGTGTTTTCCAGCTCAAAACCCAAGCTCTATGCCCTAACCCTAACCCTATGATAATAACTCTTACTATATAGTTCTGGGTTGTATTGCAGAAGTCCTGTTTTCATGGCGCTTCATGGATCTACTTTCTGCTTAAATGTGAGTTATGCTTATCCCTTTCCTCTTCATCGTTTTCTTTGTTTGTGCTCTGTATGCTTCCCCATTTCGAAAAAGCTGGGTTCATAATGATTAATTAAGTTACTACTTACTAGTTTCCAGAATTCAAGTATATTTAGCTTCAAAATGGGTGATAATTGATCAAGAACGCTAATTTATGTTCTTTAATTGTATTCTATAGTTCCATTTCAATTTGTATCAAACAGCATTTGGCTTTCAGTAAAGCTTAAGCATATATATATATATTCAAGTTGTGATCCTTGTACTATAAAAAAAGCCCACTTTGTTTTCGATTTCCGTGTCATAATTGAGTGTTTGCAATCTCATATTTGGATTGGGTTCTTAAAAATCATGAAAGAAATAAAAGGGAAATGTTATTTCCTTTATTATTTGTTTACATTCTTATTATTTACTTATTTTCAGTTGAGGTTATTTGGACTTATTTCGATCTTTATTTTCTAGGGAAATGTCTCATTTAGGGAGTTTAATAGCTTGCCGCGTTCCTGCATTTATAGTTTTGGGATGCCTCATCATCTTTCTTCAAGGCAATACAATTTAGCTGTGGCAAATACATTTGAACGGGGGCGTAAGATTCAGTTGTTGTCTGGGAATCGTTGTCTCAAATTGCGAACTGAAAGATCTTGTAAGTTTATTCACCTTGTCACTATAATCTATGTGCTTATCTTGAGCCCCTTTGTTAGGATTTGACTGATAAATATACGGTTCCATTATTTTCTAATTCTTATTTGTTCAGTGCAGCATCCTCTGTTCAGGGTTCTGGTTTTCGTTCATTAAGACCATGTAGAGTGAAAGGTGAGGACTCGGAATATAGCTCAAGTGGCGAAAGCATCATATTGGATGTGCAAACCTTAGAGCGCGAACTGGATATTGCCGTTGCAGAGGAGAACTATTCTAAAGCGGCACAAATTAGGGATAGCCTCAACCTTCTGCATGAAGATAGTAAAACTTCTGTTTTGGTAGCAAATGGTCGATTTTACGACTCATTCAGGATTGGGGATTTGGCTGCCATGCAAGCCCTTTGGGCCAAAGGGGATGAAGTCTGTTGTGTGCACCCAGGTGCCCGTGGAATATATGGTTATGAAGATGTTATGACTAGCTGGGACTATGTATGGGCAAACTATGAGTTTCCACTAGAGATTGAGTTGAAAGATGTTAACGTTTATGTTAAAGGGGATGTAGGGTATGTCTCTTGTGTGGAATTGGTTAAGACAAAAGGTAGCAGTTGGGGGGGACAGTTTGCAACAAATGTGTTTGAGAAGATCAATGGTCAATGGTTTATCTGTATTCACCATGCTTCACCTCTTGACTTGTAAAATTACTATAATACATGTATGATGTACGAGTTCCCTCTCTTATTGCCTTTTGGAATTTGGTTTTAATGTATTTTTGTCATCTACTCTGGCTCTGCGTGCATTGACTTCACTACAATAAAAGTTCCCTGTAATTTTGAATCAGATATCTTTAGTTCAGCTCCAGAAGAATATGTCACTATGTTGATTAGAATATAGTAAGTTTAGATTCATTTTCTTAGATAACATCAACATACAAAGAGCCTTCCACGTTCCCTGATTTTCTATAATTTTCCACCGTTTAATTCAACATGACATAACCAGGAAACCAGAGGAAGTCTATACCAAATTAATGAGCATGGAGAATTAGGATTTCATCTTTGCAGTACCCTGCATAAGCATATTTACATCATCATCATTTTTCGAAGCGAGTTTCGTATTGGACAGCATTTTTTCCTTTACACATGGTAATGTTGGTACTGTAGTACAACCAGTACAAAATCACAATGGTCATACTCACATGTTTTCAGAGACAACAGGCAAGTCTCCCCCAAAAATCTCAGCATGTATCGATTCACACAACAAGGATTTGTTGTTGACAATGAGACAAAAAAGTCCCTTTAAGAGGAGTTCTTCTACTGCCTCCTGATCTGTTTGATGACCATCGATGGTTGGACTTGAACAACAGAAAGGCTTCCTTGCACAAAACTAGACTCTTCCAACAGGAGACTGTGGTGGATTTGGAGCAAATTTTGCTGGCCCTGTAACCTGGTCTCCATTATTTTCATTCAAATTTGGTTGCTGGCAAACTTTTGCTTCTGCCAGATCTGATGGTTTCCGACTGCTAATTACGATGACACAGATGAAGAATGCTTGTAAGAAAGACAGCGATGTATTGAATTCAATTGAGTAGCCATCCTTTGCTGGTGCCAAACTAAAGACTGGCCTGCTTTGCTGAGCTCCACCCTGAAATGAAGTACAAAACCAACATGTAATTTGGCTAAAACGATATCACCAATTGTGACAGTGCTTTGGCTGAAATTAAAAAAAGCAGTACCTCAGCAAAAAGTTCAAAATTATCTAAAGTAGGGCAAGCAGTGGATGTATCTGGAATCTGACAGCATTTGTTCTGATTGGAGAGAACACGCAGTTTACAACCGACATCCCAACCTCCACAATCACATGACCCACCAGTTTTCCAACGGTGAATTAATGATGAAGGTTTCCCTTTGCTTGGTGAGCTATGGACGCCACCTGGAAGAATGACTATAGTACTATCTTCCCAGCTGTAAGAGCATCTATCCTCTGGTGAACACTTGATGCAGCCCTTCTCCATAACTTCCTTGTCACTCTTCTGTTCAACATGGCTCAAGTCATTGCAAGGTATCTTGACAACAGCAGCGGCAAGCTCCCTATTTGGTATGAACTTCGGTGACTCTTGATCTGTCTGTCTTATCTCAACACCAAACAAAACTGACTCTCTTAACATATACTGTCCGTTGACATCAGAGAAGTCAGAGCCTGAAACCTTCATTTGACCAATAACATTGTAAACATAGCCACAACTTTTGTCTTTTCTTCCTTGACTCATCCAGCCACCAGTTTTTCTCTTGATTTCATTAACACAGTAAAATGTAAAATTCTGGCCTAAATCATCCTTCCCAGATAAATTTTTCATGGTTGCCGCAAGACAGTTGCTGTTGTTGTCAACTGAAAATTTAAACAAAGGAAGTCCATTCTTGATTGTTAATTGCAGAAAAGCTTGAACCCATGATGCCTCACGCTTCACATGTTGTAATGAGTCACTGACATTAATTGGCCTCGAACCAAAGGAACTAATATTTGCTTTCAACGGCCTAACAGCTTCAGCAGAATGACGTGGATTTGCGTCCTTATGCTTCAGTATTGGGTCTAGTAACCTTCTTAATGGGCTAGACCTGGCTCTGTTATGACTACTTGCTTTCTCTCCGTTTGCATTATCTGAACAATCAGAAGTTTCAGATCTTACAGGACCTGACTTAACAGTCGCATATGTGGAACTTAGCTGTGGAATAGCCGAACTTTCCTTAAAACTGAAACTTCTACCAAGCCGACCTAAGCTGAAGCTAAATCGACGAATGGGAGATGGGTTTCTGCCTTTTCTAGTTTCTAGCTCAACATCTTCTTGATCTGATGTTTTTGAAGTATCGGAACTTGAACTGGTTAGCTTTCTCTCTAAGTTGTTCTTTATAAATTTATCTTCATATAGCAAATCTTCTGTCTGATTTGAGCATGGTAGCATGTGAGATGGAACAGAGGAAAGCCCCATACTGTTAATGTTGATTGGGTCATTCGGCATCATGTTTAATGCGGTATTTGTCTCAACCACAGAAGGCAATGGGCATGAGTGTGGAACTTCAGAACAGAGTTCTGAAAAGTTGATCTCCTTGGTAGAAAAGTCACCTGGGAAGCTAACCTTATGAGTTTTTTTCATATGCTTATCACTTGATGCTCTTGGTTTTGATAGCTGTACCTCTGGAATGCCGTTTTGGGGCAATTCATTTGGCGGAGGGAGAACAATGTTGTTCTCCTCAACAGGGCAATGTTGATGAGCTGGATTAATATCTAATTTTTGCAAATCCTCCCCCCTTTTTTCAGTTTTATCATTGCAACTCGTCTTTCCCTTTGAACTGAGTGGGACATCATAAGATTCATAACTTCCCAACTTTGATGACAGAGCTCCCATTTCTGAAATGATTCTTTGATCGATACACTTTCTCTTAATATCTGATTTTTGCAACTCCTCAGTCTTCTTAGCTTGACCATCCCAAGTGCTCCCATCTTCCTTTTGACTAAGTGAGACTCCATAGTATTTCAAGTTTGCTGCCGCATTTCTAGTTTCTGAAGTGATCTTCTGATCTAAATGTTTTCCCTTCCCCTTATCAAGCATTGTATCTGAGTGATTTCTTCCATGAGACCTATAGGGGAAGGGTATCTTTTTCTGTCCATGAATGGCGCTCTTTGAAACAGCTTTAGAGTCTTGGAAGCGCACAACATTCTTAACAGATGGTTTGACACCCTGAGAAAGGCCTTCCTTATGAGATAACTTGAGACTAGAACAACGTGAAGAGTGTTGCTCAGCATGTGTCCCAGTGCGAACAAGATCAGATGATGTAGATGATTCAGCAGCCCTTACCAAGGATGACTTACAGCTGCTGGATAATAAACTATCGCAAGCTTTTGCTGGGGGATGCTTCTGCTTGTGCTTCCATTTTTCTAGCCGAGTCCAATCTAGAACCCCGACATTCAAAACCTTTTCTTGGAGGTTTTCTCCTCTCTCAGGGAGCTGAAGATAACCAGGCAAATTTGACATATGCTTGACAAGCTCATCAACTTTAGCTCTGTTCCCCTTCTGTCTATGCCGACTTCCCAAAGATTTTTCTGTGGCTACGACAACATCATCTGTGTCTTGTCTTGCTTTATGATGCAGATCATTCTGTGAGGAACCAACACCAGTTCTCACTTTCACCTTTTCTAGATGCCTTGTTCTTCGACTCGCTTGGGGGTGTACAACGCTGTCCATCTCTATGGTGGACTTGTTCTGCTGTTTTGAACTATTTTTGAGCTCTAAACTGAATCAAATATCCTCAGCAGGTTCTACAAAATGATTACTTGGATGCTCAGCAGATTGCATTGCAGCTTCTGAGCTTCACTTTCACAAATTAGCGCCTGCTCATGGTTAAAATTGGTTCTATCATTCCCCCACTCACTCATATGCAACCTTAAATTCTGAAAAAAAAAAAAAAAGTCAGGTGGCCGTAAAGGATATAAAGAAAAGAAACAGTCGAGAGACTATTGCATTCTAAGCATTTGATTGAAGAATCAAAATGTAGATGGTAGTTGTGCAGGGAAGAGCAAAATCACATTCCAAGTTTAAGGTACTCAAAAATCCTGAAAGATTTTTGCACAACTTGATGATAATGGAACAACTTGTAAAATGCTGAAAGTTTTATGTCATGAATTCATATAGAAGATGAAAATAAAGGATCTATCTAAAAGGAAATATAATTATTACATAGTTTAGATAATCTAGATTCATGTAGTTCTTGCTTCAATTTAACCTTGTGTCTCACAAGGGCAAAGGCCGTCCAAGATTATAAATACAAGATCAAGCACACGAATCACATTGAAAGCAAGAAACTCAGAGATCTAAACAAAACTCATACAAAAACAGCAATTAAACAACAGACAAGGTAATAAAAAAAACTTCAAGTAGAACTTTTCTGTTTGGTTGAATAGAAAACGGAGGAATGTAAATGCACAAAAATCAAGATACAGTCTTATACTTTCCAATCATGAGCCCCTCACAGACAACAATGATTCCTTTTTTTTTCCTTTCAAGAAAATCAATTTCTTGTCTCTTTTTTATTCATCCTCTGGTTTCTCGGCAACCAAACGGAGCACAAAGAAACTAAGATGCAAAAAATGCAAATGCGCTGACCAACCTGAGTTCTCATCGCAGAAGTTTCTGGAAACTGAGAAGTGAGAACAAACAAGTTGTTTAACAAAGGAGGAAAGGAAGCACATATACCGAAACTCGTCGATCCCGATATAGATCCGAAACGTAACAATCCAGCGTTGTGGCACAGAAAGAAAGAAAAAACCGCGAAGAAGAAGCAACGTAGATTATAAGCAAAGCAAAGCAGAGAAGAGAATTTTACCGCCACAAAAGCCAAGAACGCCACGATTCACTTGGTCTTCTTGAAACTCGCGCCTCTGTCTGTGCGTTTTGATTTCACCGGAGCCGGAGAGGGAGTGAGGAATCAGAGAGAACCAGACAATTTGCAACAACAAACTGTCACTGAACCTTTGCTGACTCTCAGCGAGAGAAAGAGACGCGGGCGGGGGTTGTGTTCGTGTGTGGTAAGGTGCAGAGGAGAAAAGAGAGCGTTTCCGTTTTGATCGACGGTGGAGACATAAAAGCGAGTAGGCACGAGGCACGAGGGCTATGAGGGCCCCACGAGGAGACTTCTTTCTTTGTCACGGATCCCCACGACGATGTGGGGCCTGTAAAGTTCTGCTTGTCCGACGTCAGCGGCCGCTCTGGTTGGAGCTTTGGGCGCCTGAGTCCGGACCTATTCGGCTAAGATGAGGTTTCTTTGTTCCTTTTGGATTTATTTGGACTTTAGAGTCTCTAATATTGACTTAATCTTTGTCTTGTCTTTGTGAATTTAGATTCTTTGATTGGTTTTCTATATTAAATTTGGATAATCATGTTTAATGGAAATTACTCCAAATACTTTGACACTGACCTTTCAGGGAGGGAGGCCAAGTAGGTAATAATCTTGGGTTTTTAAATTTTTTAGATCCCTTTATAATATGTTATGCCTAAATAATATAATTTATCTCAATTTATATGTTTTGTTTGAGAACTCAAAATCTCAAGGCCAACCTTGTGAAGATCAATTCTTTAATTCATAATACAAAATGTGAAAATACTGAATAGTGAATAAGAGTTTAAACGCTCAAAATAAATAAAAGTTTAAAATGTTCAAAGTCAATCAACACTAAAAATTTAAATGCTTACTATTTGCTCAAATGCTCACTTAATCACTTACGCATTTCATAACTTAGAGTCTTAGAGTACAAAATCATTTTTAATGTGCCCAAATATTAATACCAAAATTATGGTATTTAAATTTTATTCTTCCTTGAGAATGTTTCTTAATGCTTTTTCATTAATTTTTTACTTAAAATAGTTAGAAATGATACTTATAATTCAAGTTTGGACAGACCGGGTCGGTCATTAATGATTTGATTCTTAACCTTAATCTTTGCATCTAGGAAAATCCTTTTGTTCGCAATGTCCATTTCAATAACAATTAATGTCACCAAAAAAGTAGGTAGCCATGTCTGAAATCTTAACACAACCATGGGCCATGGGCCATGGCCCACTTGTAGAATAATCGATGTGTAAACCTTACTTAAAATGTGGAAAAATACTTGGACTCTTGCTTAATTCCTCGGAAATCTTTTGATTATGTTTCATTTTTTCCTTTTTTGTTTTCCTTCTCTGTTGTCTTTCCGTTTTTTTTCTGGGTTGTCCTTGTAATATTCCAATCCTCTTTTCTTGGTAAATTGTCCGTATTCCAATCTTGGCCTGCATTTTAAATTTCTTATTCCTCAGTTCTCGCCTTTATTAAGGGTTTAGTATATGGTATTCTGTGTGTGTGGGCGATCTCTACATTTTCATTTGTATTTTCTTTTTGTGCATAGTAGAACAAGATCTATGATTAAAGGGAAAATAAAAAAACCCAAAGAGCATAACTTAAAGTGAAAAGCTGAAATAAAAACAAGGACAGCAAAAGCTTCTTCTAACTCTAGCTTAGCTACTTGACTTTTGGGCTTTTTAGCTTGTACATGTGGCAACATTATACATAACGAGAAAAAATGTTTCCATGGATTTATTTAGTAATATTTCATAACTATTATTTATTAAAGTGTAAATTACACAAAATATCTCAACTAATCATCCTTGTTCACTTGAGTACCTTAATAAAAAAAAGTTACTCAAATGTACCTTAACTATTGATTTTGCACACTCAAGTACCTCCGTCAACTATTCCATTTGAGAAACCATTAAGTACCTATGTGGCACACTGACATACCCTTAGAAAAATACCACGTAGACAAAAAAAATAAAATAATTAATAAAAAAAAAATTAAATGAAAAAAACAAAAAAATAAAGAAAAAATGCAACCCCTCCCTCCGCCTCCCACCCCCCCCTCCGCGACCCACCCAACCTCAGCCACCCACCTTACCTCCGACNNNCTCTCTCTCTCTCTCTCTCTCTCTCTCTCTCTCTCTCTCTCTCTCTCTTTCTCTCTCCGAAACCCTAGCTCCGATCTCTCCTCCTTCCTCCTCCCCCGCATCAGCCGCCCAACTCAGTGACCCACCCACCGCCCTCCCTTCTCCGGCCACTAGCTCCACTATGTTTTTCCTTTTTCTGTCACTCTCTCTCACTCTGTTTTTTTTTTTTCTCTGTCTCTGATCTAAACGAGGAAGGTGGAGCTCGGGGCAGGGTGGGGAGAGAGAGAAAGAGAGAGAGAGAGTAAGGCAGATAGAGAGAAGAGGTCAGGGTGGGTCACCAGCGTGGTAGGTCGGGTCGGCGACAAGATGGGTGGGTGGCTGGGGTTGGATGGGTCTCGGAGGGAGGGGCTGCATTTTTTCTTTATTTTTTTAATTTAATTATTTTGTTTTTTAGTTTTTTTAAATAATTATTTCATTTTTTAAAGTTTATTTATTTTTTTATTATTGCAAAATCAGTAGTTAAGATATTTATGAGCAATTTTTTTACTAAAATACTAAAATGAAATAAGGTGATTAATTGAGATACTTCCGTGTAATTTGGCCTTCATTAAAACATGGCCATAGACTAATAATGCTTGTGCTCAATTGCTCATTGCAGATGGAGATGGGGACAAAGTAAAAAGGGGGTTTATAGTGGATTGGGCTCCGGAAGAAGAAGCCCAGGCCCATAATGTTGTGGGTGGCCTTTTTTTTGGTCAACTTTTTCATTTTAGTTTTTCTTATTAGCCTAATGCCAAATGAGATATCATTTAATAATAAAAAATCTCCAGATTAATTTTATTTAAAGCTGTTGGATATTAGGAAATCTGAAGGCTCAAAAGCTTTGTAAAAATAGGATTTGGATCCTCTGAAGGCTCGAAAGCTTTGTAAAAATATCCAAAGCCTTTTTCCTCTATTTTTGTCAACTTTTTTTTTAGTTTTTCTTATTAGGCAGAATACCAAATCCGATATATCATTTAATAACAAAAAAAATAATATCCACATTACTTTTATTTAAATGTGCTGAATTTTAGAAGATCTGAAGACTTAAAAACTTAGTAAAAATATGTGTTAAAATATTTGTCACACAATCCTAACCTAATTAATATGGATAACATACAACATGTATATAAGAAGCTCCTAAGAGCAAAGTAATTCATTAAAGAATCCACAGCCACCAAAAATATATTAATGGAGCAATCTCAATTCTGTGAGTCACAGTCTCAATCTCACGTAGTGATCATTCCCTTCCCACTCCAAGGCCACATCAAACCCTTGCTATGCTTAGCAGAGCTTCTCTGCCATGCAGGGCTTCACGTGACATTTGTGAACACCCACCAAACCCACAACCGCCTCGCAAACCTCCACGCCCTCTCCGCCCACTTCCCCACCCTCCACTTCGAGTCCATCTCCGACGGTCTGCCCGACGACCACCCGCGTACTTTAGTCAGCGGGCTGTTGGGTGTCTCCACCGCGATTAGGCCTCATTTTCGGGAGCTGCTCCTCTCCATTTCCCTCAAGGCTCATCAATCCGGTGATTCTCTGCCGCCGCCGCTGCCGCCACCGAATTGTATTATAACGGACGGGCTAGTGACTTGTGCGTTTGACGTAGCACAAGAGTTGGGGATTCCCATACTCAGTTATAACGTTCCATATGCTCGCTACTTGTGGGCTTGCCTTTGTATCCCCAAGCTCATTGAACAAGGCCAAGTTCCTTTTCATGGTGAGCATGCATGTATCCAATTTTTTTATGTATAGATGCACATCTTTTTTATAGAATAGTTAATTATACTGGTATTTATATTCTTCTTAAATATCATTTCCAAATCATTGCAAGGCCTAAAATGTTATGTTGTTCAACATCACGAACATTATGAATCATGATATACCATTCCCATTACCATTTACCACTTCACCCGCTTAAGTGTCTAACCTCATAGGTGGCCAAACTTTGGTGCGAGCCCGGGTAGTCGGGGACAAACCGCTAATAGTTTTGGAACTGGAATAAGACATTTTGTCCTTAAAATTGTACATTTAAAGAAAAACATTTTAAACTAGAGACAATAATTATTATTTTAATTTTATAAACTTAAATGACATATGTACTTAACACATGTATAAGCTTTGATTCATTTATTTTTTAAAAAAATTATTGCATGTAAATGTAACATATCACTTGTCATACTAATATAATGTTACTAATTCATCCAAATTATCGTGTACAATTATAACCGTAACATCACATTTTATAATAGATGACGACATGAATGTGGAAATCACCGGCGTGCCCGGAATGGAAGGCCATCTGCGACGCCAAGACTTACCAGGTTTCTGCAGAGTAAAAACGGTGGACCACCCTGATCTTCAATTCAACGTCAACGGGATTCAGGCCCAGAGACGAGCTTCGGGTCTCATACTTGATAGCATTTACAAACTAGACGCTCCATGCCTAACCCACATGACCCAACTCTTTCCCAAACTCTACACTCTCGGCCCTCTCCATTCCCTCCTACACTCTCGTATAGGCGACGTCTCGCGTGAACTAGCATCTCACGCCGGTCTCTGGAAAGGGGACCCACGTTGCATGAAGTGGCTTAACTCCCAGCCATCCAAATCGGTTCTCTATGTCAGCTTTGGGACCTTGGTGACGCTGACACGTGCACAAGTCATAGAGTTTTGGTACGGTCTGGTCAATAGTGGGCACCCGTTCCTGTGGGTCCTGCAGTCCGATGTCGTTTCATTGGACAAAGAGAATATTCCTTTGGAGCTCGTAGTGGGTACGAAAGAAAGAGGGTGTATAGTGGATTGGGCTTCGCAAGAGGAGGTCCTGGCCCATGGGTCAGTGGGTGGGTTTTTGACCCACGGCGGGTGGAACTCGACCCTGGAGAGCATTGTAGCGGGTATTCCCATTATTTGTTGGCCCAATTTGGGGGACCATTTCATTATTAGTAGAATTGCTTGCGAGAAGTGGAAGATTGGGCTTCAATTAAATGAAAACTGTGATAGGTGTAATATTGAGACCATGATCAGAACGTTGATGGAGTTCAAAAGGAAGGAGATCCAGAGCTCAATGGACAAGATTTCGAAGGTGGCTCGTGACAGTGTTGGCAAAGGTGGATCTTCGCAACAAAACTTGGAGCTGCTCATCCAGGACATTCGAAATATGCAACGGGGGGAACCACAGTTAGAGCCTAGCTAGCTAGAGCTATAGCGGCTTTTTCATATGCTCGTTGATTTCATTTTAATTATTTGTTTGAATAAATTTAAGTTTTTCTTCGATCTTATGGTACGTGTATATTTGTTTGTAATAAATTGATGAACCAACCTGGCTGCCAATACTGGGTAGTGGCCGGGTGATGGGCCATCTTCAATAATATCAATAAAACATGTACTCTTTTTATGATTTGGTTAATTGCATGTGTATCACACTTCCAGCCAATCATGTGTTATAATATTATCAAGAATACGATTGAAAAAAACAAAAATAAACTCTAACAGAGAATTCAAATTTTTTGTAAAATTCTATAGAAAGGAAAATGCTCTCCTCATAACATAGACATATACACCAATAATACCATGCATAATCTTTTATGAAGAGATATGGTTCTCTCTCAAAGTTTCAGCTGGCGTTGCACAAATTAACCACAAATATTTTCACATCACCGTCCTTTCAGCCACACATATACAAGAATGTTCAAATATAAAACTAATTACCATGTTGAGTACACTGTATAATGTAATATCAAAATCCAAATCATTTATTTTTTAAGCCCTATTTCAAAGATCATTTTTATAAAAAATCTCTAAAATCGAAAATCATTTAATTATTTAATTATAATAACAATTATTTATATGTTTGGCTAACGTACGTACGTACGTAGCTTAAAATCAAGCCACTAGATTGTTTGGCTGGTTTAGACTTTACCAAAGACACAAAACAACACCATTAATAGCATCAAAGGAGCCGGATCCCATATAAATGCACACAACTTAAATGCAGAGGATCGAGCAAGATCTTGTTGTAGTGTTAAGAAGCTGATTTAACTTATCTCCAACATTCTCTGCAAATGAGCTCATCAAAATATAGAGATTCAAAGATAACTCCTCAATTTTAACGAGTGAATTTGGCTCTTCAAATCTTAATTTTGTCTAAACAAGAAAAAAAAATTAATGAAATTTAAGAATTTGTTAGAGTTCACAATTTTAAAGTAAAAAATTTGGCTCTTCAATTTGTCACGTAGGTCACAAAGTGAGATTTGAAAAGCTAAATTTGAGAAATCTGTCGGAGTTGCTATTAGTAATATTTCATAACTAATATTTATTAAAACATGGTCAAATTTTAGTATTCCCTAGTTCTAATCAACCATAATGCATAAAGTAGATATGCTAGTCATATCTTGAGTCACATAGTTGTGCTCGGATATCTGTGGGCAAGGCGAGCACCTGATCCATTGGAGCTAAAGATGTGGACAATGGACCAAGGGGGTTTACAGAGGATTGGGCTCCGGATGAAGTCCAGGCTCATGATGCTGTGGGTGCCCTTTTTTTTCTATTTTGTCCTTCTTTTTTTTTTTTTTAGTTTTTCTTATTAGTCATAATTAGGGATATGTTTTGGATTGATCATATCAGAAATAGGGTGTTTCAATTCCAATTCAAAAAATTTCAAAATGGAATTTAATTCTATTTCAATTTCAATTCAAAAAAATCGGAATTTCAACATCTCATTCCAATTTGAATTTCTCATAATTTTTGGAGTTTTTCGAAATATCACATTTTCAGAACTTTTGAATAAAAAATCAGAATTTTTCACATTTTTGAAATATTTTTTAGAGCATATTCGGATAATTTTTTGTGTAAATAATGATGAAATTAATTGCCCCATCCCTTCACCCTTAATGGAAAAAAAAAAATAATTACAAGTACAAAAAATGTAGGTGTTTTTGTTAGAATTTATGTTATCATGATACACATATATTTATAATGTACATATGTTTCATAACAAAAAAAAAAGTACATATGTTTAAAATTTGTCATCAGTTTTTAATATATATGTATGTGTATGTTTGAAACAAATAACATTATTGAAACATATACTAAAAATCTAAATAAATGATAAAATATTTAATATTTATTATAAATACTTAATAATTTGGCATAATTTCTAAAATATTATATTGAAATTTGGATTGGATCGAAATTTACAAAAACATTTCAATCTAATTTTTTTCCGGAATTTTCAAATTTCATATTTGATTCAGGTGTTCCAAAATAGGAAATTTTCTAATCAGAATCGGTCGGATTCGGAATTTCAAATCCAAATCACACCCCTAGTCATAATGCCAAATCAGATATATCATATAATATGGTAAAAATTAAATCTCCACATTACTTTTATATAAAGCTATTGGATTTTAGGAGATCTAAATGCTCAAAAAGATTTGTAAAATAGGATATGGATCCTCTGAAAGCTCGATAGCTTTGTAAAAAAAATTTGTTAAAGTGTATGTCACAAGATCTTAACCCAATTAATGGGATTTAATATGCATGCATAACATATTGCATATAAGAAGGTCCTAAGAGCAAGAGCAAGGTAATAAAATGACACAAAATATATTAATGGAGCAATCTCAATCTCACGTAGTGATCATTCCCTTCCCACTCCAAGGCCACATCAAACCCTTGCTATGCTTAGCAGAGCTTCTTTGCCATGCAGGGCTTCACGTGACCTTTGTGAACAGCAACCACAACCACAACCGCTTCGCAAACCTACAGGCCCTCTCCGCCCACTTCCCCACCCTCCACTTCGAGTCCATCTCCGACGGTCTGCCCGACGACCACCCGCGTACTTTAGTCAGCGGGTTGTTGGGTGTCTCCACCGCGATTAGGCCTCATTTTCGGGAGCTGCTCCTCTCCCTTTCCCTCAAGGTGGAATGCGGTGATTCTCCGCCGCTGCCGCCGCCAAACTGTATTATAACGGACGGGCTAGTGACTTGTGCGTTTGACGTAGCAGAAGAGTTGGGGATTCCCATACTCAGTTATAACGTTCCATGTCCTCACTTCTTGTGGGCTTGTCTTTGTATCCCCAAGCTCATTGAACAAGGCCAGCTTCCTTTTCATGGTGAGCATGTATCCTTTTTTCTTTTTTGTTTATAAAGCACAAATTATTGTTAAACTTTCGGGTTTATCGGTTTTGTAGATAAGACATTTATCCTGACCAGACACATGAAATTCTGAGTTCATATCCCCGTCCCTTAATATCGTTCAATTCAAAATTAACAAAAGACCATAAATTCTTTATGTATAGATGCACATCATTTTTATAGATTAATTATACATGGTATTTATATGCTTCTTAAATATCAATTCCAAATCATTGCCAGGCCTAAAATGTTATGTTGTTCAACATCATGAACACTTAATTAATCATAATATACCATTACCGGCCAGTTACCAGTTCACCCCGTTAAGTGTCTAACCTCCTAGGTGGCCAAACTTTGGTGCGAACACTGGTAGTCGGGGACAAACCGCTAATAGTTTTAGGAGTGGAATAGACATTTTACCCTTAAAATTATACTTTTGAAGAACATATTCTAAACTAAAAAAACTAATTAATATATCAATTTTATAAACTTAAATGACGTAGAAGTTTTTTATTTATTTTTGAAAAAAATTATTGAATATAATTATAATATCCCTTATCATTATCATATTAATATAATGTTATTAATATATTTAAATTATAACAAGTGTATAATATTTACAACCGTAACATCACGTTCCATAACAGATGACGACATGAATGTGGAAATCACCGGTGTACCCGGAATGGAAGGCCTTCTACGACGCCAAGACTTACCAGGTTTTTGCAGAGTAAAAACGGTGGACCACCCTCATCTTCAGTCCCACATCAACAGGACTCAGGCCCAGAGACGAGCTTCGGGTCTCATACTCGACAGCATTTACAAACTAGACGATCCATGCCTAACCCATATGACCCAACTCTTCCCTAAACTCTACACTCTCGGCCCTCTCCATTCCCTCCTACATTCTCGTATAGGCGACGTCTCGCGTGAACTAGCGTCCCACGCTGGTCTCTGGAAAGGGGACCCACGTTGCATGAAATGGCTTAACTCCCAGCCATCCAGATCGGTTCTCTACGTCAGCTTTGGGACCTTGGTGACGCTGACCCGTGCACAAGTCATAGAGTTTTGGTACGGTCTGGTCAATAGTGGGCACCTGTTCTTGTGGGTCTTGCGGTCCGATGTCGTTTCATGGGATAAAGAGAATATTCCTTTGGAGCTCGTAGTGGGTACGAAAGAAAGAGGGTGCATAGTGGATTGGGCTTCGCAAGAGGAGGTCCTGGCCCATGGGTCAGTGGGTGGGTTTTTGACCCACGGCGGGTGGAACTCGACCCTGGAGAGCATTGTAGCGGGTATTCCCATTATTTGTTGGCCCAATTTGGGGGACCATTTCATTATTAGTAGAATTGCTTGCGAGAAGTGGAAGATTGGGCTTCAATTAAATGAAAACTGTGATAGGTGTAATATTGAGACCATGATCAGAACGTTGATGGAGTTCAAAAGGAAGGAGATCCAGAGCTCAATGGACAAGATTTCGAAGGTGGCTTGTGACAGTGTTGGCAAAGGTGGATCTTCGCAACAAAACTTGGAGCTGCTCATCCAGGACATTCGAAATATGCAACGGGGTACCAAAGTTAGAGCCTAGCTAGCTAGAGCTATAGCGGCTTTTTCATATCCTCGTTGATTTCATTTTAATTATTTGTTTGAATAAATTTAAGTTTTTCTTCGATCTTATGGTACGTGTATATTTGTTTGTAATAAATTGATGAACCAACCTGGCTGCCAATACTGGGTAGTGGCCGGGTGATGGGCCATCTTCAATATTATATATCAATAAAACATGTGTAGTTTGTTTTTTTTGGGCCCTACATCCTGTTGTAAATAAGAAGCTGATTTAGTGGCCGAAAAAAAAGATAAGAAGCTGATTTAATATATCACCAACTATAAAAGTAGGGTTAATCAGAACCGTCTACATGTATCTCTAGATCTGTCTGAATAATAAGAAGGTCCTTAGAGCAAGAGCAAGATATAGATAATATTAATGGAGAAATATTGTGAATCTGAATCTGGATTTGAATGTCATGTAGTGATCATTCCCTTGCCACTCCAAGGCCACATCAAACCCTTGCTATGCTTAGCGGAGCTGCTCTGCCATGCAGGGCTTCACGTGACCTTTGTGAACACCCACCAAACCCACAACCGCCTCGCAAACCTCCACTCCCTCTCCGCCCACTTCCCCACCCTCCACTTCGAGTCCATCTCCGACGGCCTGCCCGACAACCACCCGCGTGCTTTGAACAGCGAGCTGTTGATTGCTTTGAAGACCGCCATGAGGCCTCATTTCCGGGGCCTGCTCCGCTCCATTTCCCTCAAGGCTCAATCCGCTGATTCCCTGCCGCCGCCGAACTGTATTATAACCGATGATACAGTTTAACCCCTAACCCAAATGATCATAATACCCTCATTACACACCCCAAACCAACCATCACCACCTTTAAGTCCACACCCACACCCACCCTGACCCCACCATCGATGGCGCCACCCCATGTTGGCCACCTTCACTACCCTCCCCTCCCCTCCACGCCCAGCCTCACATCACCCCTCCGCACCCAGCCTCACCCAGCCTTGATCCTCCCCACGCAACCCAGCGACCTCGCCGAGGGAAAGAAAGAGTGTGTGAAACTTTCGATCTGGGGGCCGCGCTGGCCTCCCTTCTTGTCCGGCAAGGAGGGTGAGAAAGAGAGGAAAAGAAAGAGAAAGAGAAGGAGAAGAAGGAGAAGGAGAAAGAGAAAGAAAGAGTGGGGAAGAGAGAGAGAGAGATGAGGGACTTTGGCGACAACTTGAGTTGGCTGTGGGGTGCAAGGGTTGAATCAGGCTGGGTTGGCTGTGGGTGTGTGTGTGTTTTTTTTTTTTTTTTTTTATGTGAATGGGTATTTTGGAATTTTGAGGGTGTTTTTTGAAAATTGTAAAATTAAAAAAGTTTTATAGGATTTGTAAGAGTTAAAGGTGTGCAAAAAAAGAAAAAAGTGCAAATAGCAACACTCTCGATCTTTAATTACCGATAGGATTAATTTGGTCTTGATATGTTGTAATTAATGTTTTCTTTTATCATTTTCTTCCAAGGCTGTACTTAAGTAACTTAACCAACATGAGAATTGAATTTGAATTAATTTTTGGTGATATATCTCATTAATAAACAAATGTTCCAACTTCCAATAGATAATGACATGAATATGGAAATTACCGACGTTATTGGACAAAAATTTTTCTTTTTTTTTTGGGTTTTTCTTTATATTTTTTAGTATTTAATGTATGAATGACACGTAAGTTGTCATATAAGATGATATAAAATTATGGTATAAAAATGTGGTATAAAAATGTGATAAATATAGCATTATTCTTTCTTCATATTCTTCTCCCAGTTACCAGTGCACTGCATCAGCCCATTAGCAGTGCACTACAGCAAGCCCATTAGCAATACCCAAGTAACATGTACTACTCAAAAAAACAAATACCTCAAAACGTACGTACTGAAAAGGCCCAAAACAATACATCGTGATCACCTCCAATTGAATGTCAACAATGTTGGTTTCAGCAGCTGTCTGTCTGTATCATTCGCAACCAACAAGAAAAACGTCGCATTTAATGATCGAGTGCCCAACTCCTCGATCCAAACCATCCTATCTCTGAGAGATTACTATCAGCAATGGATATGCCGATGCAGATGAGCTTCTACTGGGGCAACAAGGCTACAATCCTCTTCTCTGGGTGGCCCAACCCGAACAACTCTTCTACCTACTTTTTGGCCCTCCTATTTGTGTTTGTGCTGGCCGTTGTTGTGGAAGCTTTGTCAGCTGCCAATGCCAGCAGGCCCAAGCCCACTAGCACTATCGACCCAATTACCACTAGCCCAGTACTGGCGGCCGGGTTCGGTGAGACCCTTCTTCACGCCATTCGGGTCGGGTTGGGTTACTTGCTCATGCTCGCGGTCATGTCCTTCAACGGTGGAGTCTTCATAGCGGCCGTGGCCGGCCACACCCTGGGCTTCTTCCTGGTCAAGGCGGCTGCTATTGCCTCACAAAAATAACCATGTTTGAATAATTTATTTTCTAATTCTGTTTCATTTATTTTTATTATGTAAATCATGAATTGTATGTGTACCAGTGTACGTTCCTCTCCCTCCTCAAGACTAGCTTTACTCAATTTGAGAATTTTTTTGATATGTGGGTTAGGTGGTGTTATTAATTCACAAATTATAATAAAAATAGATAATTAATTTTAAAATGTAATTTTAATAAATACACACATGTTATGAGTTATAACTTATAACATAACATCACGTACAGTGTTTTGGTCATATTCAAAAAATTACTCTATTAATAAGGATTAAGCTCAAATCAACGTCTACGATTTTACCGATCTTTTCAATATATGGTGAGATTAAAAAATAAGAAGAAAGTTAATTTCTGTATGAAAATAGGTGATGCTTCAAAATGAGCCAATTTTCATAACACTATATATATCATTGAAGCAGCAGCAAATAATATACCACGTGTACCCTCATTGAGGTATGCCTTATGCTCGATCTGAAAGCATGCTAGCTTGCACATACAAACTATGCATCTTCAGTTTAATTCATCATTCCTTTTTTTGTCATTGAACCTAGACAAACACACTCTAATGCTTGTATCTATCCATATACTAACCTATAATTCAAAATCAGTTATAACCATGAAATTATAAATAAAAAAAAGGTTGTTGATTTGTCTAGTAAAGCTAGCACCATGTATGGTAGCCAACGAACAAAACCTCTTGCATTCTGTATTAATTAATTTCCATCACTCAAAAGTGTTTTGATTAGCTAGATAGCTTTCAAACCCGGAATACGTACCAAAGGCCCATTGGATAATCCAGTAATCCTATATTCCTATATATAGTTTGATGGGTCAAAACCTTATTTGTTTCTTCAGCATCTACGTACGTACCGGCCAATTCCCATTCCTCCACTAGTTCACTCCACTTTGTGAGCACCAATTAACTTCTTATTCTTTTTTCCAATATAAATATGAATATATTCGAAAACTATTATAACAAAGTAAACCATATGAATGAAGAAACAAACAAAAACCATGTAAAATAAAAGGGTATACAAGAATGTGAGCTTTCAAAAGCCCACGTACCTCTCATCCCTCGTCATCATCACCACAACTTCGTTGCTTTCCAGCTCCTCCATTTATATTATATACCCATTATTATTATTATTTGTATTTAACAAAAAAAATTCACTTACAATGCCCAAACCCACCTGAGCATCCATCCCAACTCTCTCTCTCTCTCTCTCTCTCTCACACACACACACAGAGAAAGGAAATGTCTGATGATCACGGTGGCATGACCATGACCATGAGTCCTCCATCTATGCCCAAGGGCGACCTGAGCAACACAACTAATGATGCCATGAAGATGATCATGAGCACCAACCTGTACTGGGGCAAACATGTCATTATACTATTCTCTGGCTGGCCTGGCCACAACCTTGGCATGTACGTATTGGCTCTCTTTTTCGTCTTCCTCCTCGCCCTCGCCGTCGAGGTTTTGTCTGTGGGGCCCACCGTCAAACCCGACACCAATCCTCTCGTATCCGGCCTCACTCAGTCGGTTGTCTACACCTTCCGCACAGGTTTGGCTTACTTGGTCATGCTCTCGGTCATGTCCTTTAATATTGGAATCCTCATAGCCGCCGTGGTGGGCCATGCTTTGGGCTTCTCTATCGTTAAGGCTCGGGCTCTGGCCCAGCATCCCAGCCCAGCCCAGCCCAAAGTTTGATACTTTGTCTTTTCCTTGAGTTTGTAAGTTGTTGTGGGCTTTTGTATCATATTGCTGTGGCTGGCCATGCATGCCCCTGGCTACTAGCTAGCTAGGGCTTGTTTCTTTTTCGCTTTGTTGGGTTTCTGGTGTGAAGTTTCTATGTGCTTGTTTGTATTTTTTCTTTTTCTAAGCTTTGCAGTTTGTACGTTTGTGCTTGTTGTTATGCGTTTGGTTCGTTTCCTTGTGGTGTTGTATAATGTGCATATTTATGTTCAATGTCTTACTTTGTAGTTATAATATTTTTACAATCCATCATTATCTTAAAAGGCGTTACCATTACTACTATGATTAATTAATTGTGGTAATTAAACAAAACATTGTTATCATACTATCATCTTCGTCTTTCTTTATACCATATTAAAATAATACTAAAGACTAAGTCATCAAAATTTACTTATGTGTCAGGATTTTACATCTCTGTACCTAAACAATTAAATGATGATTGCGATTGCTGCCGGAGTGAACAAGATCAATACATGGGTCATAGGTACCCATAGAAAATCAACGATGTTTGGAGCTCTTCAAAAGGAAAATAATAGAGTTGAAGTTAGCTCTATAAAGAAGTTTTTTTTTCCACTGTGGAGTATAGAAAGAAGCATGATTTAACTTCGTATTTGGACTTTTCTGTTTACTCTATAGTCTACAATTGTTAGACTTGATTCTGCCAACAGAACCCATCTAATGAAATCACTGATGCAACCAAAATGAAACTTTAAAAAAAGCAAGAAACCTGACTCAACATTAACTAGAGACAAGATTACAAAATGGTACAACCTGGCCGCCCGAGAGCTGACAGAAGTCGTCTAGGCCAAGAGAACCACGACGTTCTACGAGCATCGCCTGCATCTTCATGAGATTCATCTGAACTATCTCCATCTGAATCCTTTTCCTGATCACCATTCTTATTAAGGTTTTCATCTGCAGCTGTCTGATCTCCATCTTCAGTTCCAGCATCTGCAATTTCCCCTGGCTTCTTGTCAAATAGTCCCTTGAATTGTTTCCGTACCTTCTTCTCAACTTCCTGATTATCAATGGCAAGACTTAGATAATGGCATGTAAATTTTCCACTTCATCGCAAATCATAAAACCAAATTTGTTGCTGCTCAACCCACCTGTTCCTTCTGCTTTACTTTTAGAAGAGCAGCTGTTGCATCAGGTTCGGTTGACTTGTCAAGTTTAATCATCTAATAGTGTCCAGAAGAAAATTCAGAAATGGATGACAATACTTCAATGATAAAAAATAAAAATAATCACTGGATTATAAGCATTACTGTGTTGAAGTCGCTCTTTGCTTCCTCAAAATCTCCAACTGTCATGTAGGCCATTCCACGGCGGTAGAGCGCCTTGACATGTCCAGGGTTTGCTTCTAACACCTACATAAGCCCACCAGGAACACATCAAAAACGGAAGTAAAACATCAATTGTTTAGAACTCTTATTCTTTAATATTTAAGTAGACAAACATACCTTGTTGCATGTCTCAATGGATTTTCTGCATTCTCCCATTTTCAGGTAGCATGCAGCCACATTAAGATGTAACAAATTCTTCAAACAAAACAGAATCAATAATCAATCCCCGATGTGAAGCTATCAAATACGGGTTATGTTGCTCAAATTAGAGAAGATGAAGCAAAGATGTCTCACTCTTGCATGACACAAGAATTAAAACAATTTGAGTTTATAATAGCAAATAAATAAATAAATATACAGTAAGACACCCAAAGGAGAAATACAAGCAAAGCAAAATGCTTACCCTTGTATTTGCAAATATTTTCCCTTCCTCATCATCTTGTGGATTAACATGATTAAATTCCCGAAGCACCTGCATAGCAACCATCAAACACATATGACAATATAGGCACAATGACCACATTTTTAATGACATTCTTATTTCTTAGAATGACATTAAAATATCAGAATGCAGTATTATCATCAGTCCATGAAAAATTAAATTAAACTGTCAAATTGAAAAAAGGAACTGAAATGGCACTTATATTCAAATCAGTTTTATAACAAGCAGCAGCCAACTGAGAAATGGGATTTAATTAACAAACAACTGTGGTAAGAAAACATGCTTCTACATGAAGATAGAACGGGTCTACACCCACAAAATACTCGTACTCTAAAGCTAAAGCATGCAAGGAAAGGTACCATACCTTGTCATACTTTGCCTTAGCAAGTTCAAACTTTCCTTCTTTGAATAGTCTGTTCCCCTGAAATGAAAATAGGATCATAGTTCTAAGTTTCCAAGATTAGAAAATCAAATAACCTACTCGTTGAATGTGATACATTAATACAAAGCAAACTTATAATATACTATTGGAACAACATAGTATTTTCAGAACATGAGAATGCAAGCACGAAAATGGCACACAGAGAACTTTGAGGCAAAGAGATTCTGCGTTGATACATACTGTGCTTCTAATCTTCTCTGCTTCATCCATTATGCTTTTAAAGTTCAAACCAGTCCAATCCTGCGATAAGTTTGAGAATAACACATAAACAACTTTAAATCATACCCACAAATATTCAACAGTGATAGCCCTAACAGATTACCATACTTATCAAAAGGATATTGGACAATTGTTCGGTTTATAATTATTGAATAAAAAGCTTCAGAGAGATAAACTTGGGATTACCTTTGGCATTTCAAAACCAAGAAGCTCGATTTCCCATTGAATATGAGCACCTTCAGGAACAATAGCTGGCCTGATGATATGGGGGCAAAACCAGTGATACACTTTAACTGGAAGAACAAGGGAAATAATGACAAGAGACTTCCAATTGTGTCTCTGTGTATTATTGTAGGATACTGTTTATCACAAAACATAATAAAAATTATGGATGGAAAGCTAGAATTCAAAAAATAACCTAGGAAACTTGTCGTATGCATAATCAGGAGGACATGTGACAAGAGCTATCTCCTCAGGCAGCATCAAACGAACACACATTTCAAATCCCTCGGGCACCTACAATGAAAGAAAAGTTTCGCAACATTGAATTGCCCAAAAAATCACCATTCAGATCACAAACAAGGTCTTAGCACAACTTGCAACAATTGCATTATGCAAATCAGCCATGTGAGTAAAGAGGCACTGTGAAAACTACATGTTATTCTGATCTTTGAACATATGTATTGCACAAAATGAAAAGTGAATAATTTAAACCAAGCATAAAGCATTTCTCCTTAAAGATGGTGAACAACTCACAAGGCCTTCTCCAGAACAGAACTCCAAAGGCTGACCATGGTTATCAACTCTTGTATCATAGAAGATCGTCTTTTCCTCATTAAGAAGCATGCCCTTGTAATGGATGCGTAGTAGGCTGTCATGAAGAGGGCAATCCATAGGAAACTCACCTAATTGTTCCAGATATATAATAGATACATTACATTTGATGCACAAATATCACATATGTAGACAATAGAGCCATGAAATGAACATAAAAAGTACCACTTGGAAAAGAAGGACTCAATTGAGAAAAGCTGACATGAATACTAATGGAAAATCATATAGCAAATCTCGCTCTATGTTTTCTACGTAACACTGATTTCTCTGAGAAAATAAAATTCTAAACCTCACCTTTTCCATCATGAATACGCCGTTTAATCAGGCGCCCATCTCCAAGCATGTCACGCACCTGTTAACACATAACCATAAAGTAACATCATAACCTTACAACTTGCTACCTCACAAAAGAATATCCTAGCCAACTTAGCTACACAAGAGATTACCTTAAGAAAAAGGGAGACATGAAGAAACAACTATGATTTACAATAAAGAAGAACATTGCACACCTGAATAAAGTGGACGAGCTCCACTTCAAAATGAACTTCTTCAACACCATCTACCACAGGCAAGAAAGGAGATGGAGTTAAGTATTCACTGGTAACATATATTATTGCCTTCTCCTTCCGTGTCATTGTACCAATTCCCATCTCAAGACCTTTAGGTACCTAGTTTATATTCAAAAGAGATATAGTGAATAAAACAAAGTAGTATCTACTAAAGTAATATATCCTAATGGACCTTTTCCCACTCAACCTAAAAGCTTGTATCGCCTGATGTTTAGTCTCTATGTATTATATAGGGTCTTGAAGAATGAAATTACAAACAAAGTTATAAAACTGATAGTGCAATTTGGACCTATCAGGTTAGTCTAGCTGAGAGCAAAATTAAATGAAACGAAGCAAATGAAGAATGTAAGTGATGAAAAATGGCTCTCCTTGAGTATGTAATTGAAGGAAAATGTGTTACCAACCTCTGACTTTCCAAAATTGAAGAAAAATGGCTCTCCTTGAGTATGCGAAACAAGCACTTTCCCATCACCCGTCTTTGCTGAAATCCTAAAAACAGCCATATCCAATTTACAGTTGAATACAGAAACAGAATTGAGAAAGAAACAAAAAAGTGTATACCAGGCTTTTACTTCATAAGGTTCCCTGGGAGATTCCCAACCCTGACCTTCAGTCATTACCTGCCGATTTTAGATGGGGAATCTATTATGAAAAAGTTTCAAATTTGGTCAAAAGAAGTATAGTAAAATTACATTTTGTATCAAAATCATCACTTACACAACAATCTTCACTTCACAAGGTTCCATGCCATTTTACTTATTCATTTGAAATATACCTATCTATTCTTCCATTAAAATTTTGGCATGCTGGACAGTGGCAGTTACAACAATGGTGTCAAACTGCATTTGACACTTGTTTGGATACTAACAAAAGTTTTGGTCAATTTACCTATTAAAATTAACAAGCATAGGAGAAATCTACAGGCCACCCAACATCAGCAGAGCCACAATTTTCAGGATGCAGATTATAGCAATTGACACAAATCACAATGAAGTACATATTCCGAAAGCATTTCTGAGTCTATCAGAATGCTTCAAGTTTTTCTAACAAAAATGCAACAATTTATCATTTACAGTACCTTCTTTACAACCCCCAAGTCATCACTAATGACCTGAAAAACAACCAAAAGTAAATAAATAAGATCAGAGTCAATATGAGGTTCCGGTGCATTGATCACAACCCAATCAATAGTCTATAATCATGAACAAATTCCAATGGAAGAATCAGCAATTTTCTTGTTATATTAAAATCAACATGTGCTGGGTGGAATTTCTGCCATGCCAAGATATTATAGTTTAAAAATGAGGATTTCTGTTCTGATTTTCTTGCCTTGGCCTTAAAGAAATCGATCATCTCAATCTCAAAATGAAGTTCATCATCCCTTGGAAAGCCACTGGGAGCTAAAACTGGGCAATCATCCTCACCATAGTGCATTTGAGGTTTCATTTTGAGCTGAACAAGAAATATTACAATCGTATAAGCAATGAGCCAAATACACCAGCATGAGTAAAATTTCATGAAATAAAATTTAAAGGAAAAACAGTAAAAAAGGTCATTATTTATTCTCTCTCTTCTTTCATATTGAACTTAGGTACCCCAAAAGGTGCTTCCTCATTCTATGAAAAGAAAATTCGTCAAATGTGACAACAAGAGAATGGAGACAATAGGGTAAACCAATTCACCATTTTCATCTTGTCAGACACAGATTCATAGGCAGACACAAAGCTCATGAAAGTAGGAAGATATTACCATTGCAACTTCACCCTTCAACATTGTTGGAATTCCTTCTAGCAATCCCAATATCATCTTGCTCTTGCCCAAAACTTTTCGTACAGGGGAACCCTTGCCTGTTAACATTGAAATTCATTTGGCTCAAAGCTTGATGAAATTAGATTTTCTAAAAAACCATTCTAGGGAATAAATTTTTCCCCGACAAATTCAAAACATCATACCGTAGCCATAGGGTAAATAACCAGAAAACACAACACAAATTTAAGGCAATAAAAAATAAAAAGTGTCATCTACAGGTCCACTAGTCTCTATAGACATGTTAAAATGTGCTGAGCAGCACTTGATTCAACTCACCTCCATATTCCGATCTGGTAGATTCAACAACAACTCCTTCCAATGTTCTAACAGTGCAATGATATATGACCTGCAAAAAACACAACACAAATTAGCTTTCACCATTTGCTTGCTTGATATAATCCACCAAAATTCTTCGTGTGAAACTGTACGACTGCAATAATAGCCAATCAACAGGCAATGTAATAAGCTCAACCTGATCACCATCTGAAGGTGTTGAATCACCTCCACCAGGCCTCATCGTCGCTTTCATCAGACTTCCAGGCACTATTTTCTTCCTCCTATCATCAAAAACAGAAACAATTCAATGAAATTCAAATAGCATTCCACTGATTGATTGATTGTCTTTTCAGTGAGAGATTCAATATAGGTAACTAAATAAGCCAAACAAACAAACAAATTGAAACTACCTACCTCTTCTCTTCTTCATCGGAAGGTGGTTTCTTTGGCTTCTGCGGCATAAATTCCTGTTCGGAATCTTCAAGTACAGCCATCGCCGATCAACGTCCGGACCTTGAAGAACGACAAAAACCCTATCCCTACATGAAGTAAAGACTTCCACTCAGCTGAGCCAGTTGGAGTTGGAATTCCGTAAAATCAAATATCTCCATAATCACACAGCTCACCTGAAATTCGTAGGGTTCAGTTGAGGACGACGAATCCAGACCAATTGACTAAGAAACTTCAGTTCAGCATTTGTTTCCCATGTTTTAACAGACTAATTAACTAAAATGGAGAACGGTGAATGATATTTTCACCGTTACGAATTTTACCGTTGGTACTTGCCCATTTGCTACTTACATTTAACTACTTACTGAAGGGGCGTTTGGTCCTGGGGATGATACAGTGATGACTCGCGCAGAGGATCCAATCCTGGTTGGCGCCATATGGCCAGCCTAGGCCGGCTAGTAAGTTTGTGATCTGCCGGATACGTGTCACTACCTTATTGGCAGTAATAAATGGTTGTTTACCTAATTGAAGCACCCAATAATCCAAAGATACATTTGAATCATACTTTTGAACAAAACAAAAAAAAAAAAAACATTTGAATCATGCACCGAATATTTTAGAGTAAAATACGTTTTTCATCCCTGTGTTTTGAGCCAAAAACATATTTGGTCCCTGTGTACTGAAAATTACTAATTTAGTCCTCATGTTTTAGTCTATTAACAATTTTGGGACATTTGTCAAAATTCATTAATAAAAAACTGTTAAATGTTGCTCGTGAGGCATCCGAATAGGGGCAAATATGAATTTTTGTCATTTTCTCTCATCCCTCTCCATTTTTGTATGCCAAACCCTAGAATTTTCTATCAAGTTCCTCCCATCCAAACAGTCACCCAACCAAAGTCCCACTCTAGTATCCTTATTCCTATTTCTTCTAAGAAATTGCACATAATATAGAGGAAAAATAAGAATATTATTATTGATGGATGAGAAGGAAGATACTGAGAGGGACGAGATCAATGGTGGACAAGCATTTATGGGCTCCATCGAATCACACTGGGTCTTTTAGGATGAGGACGACTTAGAAATCGATGATGGGAATGCATAGGAAGATGTGAGGGACAAATGGTTGTGAATTCGGAGGATGTATGGAGATGTATTTTGGGTATGACCGTATGAAGCTTTGATGTCAATTGTCTGGGTTTGGAACTTTGATGGGTTGTTGTGGTTCCTTTTTGAGAAAGAC
The DNA here is from genome assembly GCA_003254865.1 of Dryas drummondii. Lineage (NCBI taxonomy): Eukaryota > Viridiplantae > Streptophyta > Magnoliopsida > Rosales > Rosaceae > Dryas > Dryas drummondii. Next base: position 159,772 of record QANW01005201.1, read on the forward strand.
TGGGGCTCTATCTCCATCCCTAAAGTCCTCTTTTTTAACAAATTTAAAAAATGATAATTTATTATGTGATTCATGCCAACATTACTATTGAATTGAAGTCTTATATATAATTTATTAAATAATTTCATCTTTACATTTTCATTTGTGTCGATTTTAGTCATTTATATTACAAATCATTACATTTAAAGACACGTTAATATAGTTCATTAAGTTATTAAATTCAATCTTTAAATTGTTAACAATTTATAAAGTATAAAATCAAAATTACAACAAATTTGAGAATTTAGTCTTATCCTTTCCTTTGTTTTCGTATATACAGCGACATATATAGTCGACAATAATACATGTCAAATAAGAAATAGAATTACCCATTTATCCAATCCTAAACACATTTACCTCAATACCATACGTGGTATTGATAGCCATGTCCAATTGTCCATACAGTATGTGATGTTTTATTCTGGGAGACAAAGCCATGTCTTACTATTATAATTGAGTGAGTTTGTTGGTTGAGCAACCGCTGAATTTCAAAACCTTTCACCAAAACGATTAACGATTAGACACCTACTGAGTCCTGACAAGTCGAAGAATAAGCTTTTTCATATACATGTTTGGTTAATTTGGGCCACCAAGTGAAAATAATCTTGTATATATTTATAAGTATCATAAAAATCTCATTTTAACCCATAGATAACTCATAACAACACCATGGGCATAAACGAGTACTGATCCAAAAGGTGGGGTTCATTCTAATGGTGAATGATATTTAAATGAAGTTATAAATTATCTGATGATTGAAATAAATTATTACGTAAAGGTGCTTAAAAGTTATTGTTCGGTCGATACTCAGATGTTTATTTAATTTATGTGTTTATATTTCATTTTTTATAACCGTGAATTTTTGTCACATAATACAAAAAGAAAGGAAATGAAAAATAGAAAAAGAAACTAGGGACTCGGAGTGGGAAAGATGAAAGGAGGTATGTATTAATGTATGTATGAGTATGACCAAGTCAAACTCACACAGCGAGATGTAACGCACGCTTCCCGAACGCACCTCCACCTCCACAACCACCAGTAAGGACACGTCAACCGACGTGGGACATGATCGATTCCCAAGCGCCAATCACGCGCGTGAAACACCGCAGATCCAGCAGTAGTGCGCGCCATGTGAATGCGAGCTTGCTTGCATGGCCCTTTCTCCAGGGACGTGGTTGACCACCACGACACGACCACCCCACCACCCTATGCCGGTAAAGACTGCTGTGCTGGCAAAGCCTTGTGGGGCCACGCCACCGCCTTCTAGCAACCACTCTTCACTCACAAGTCCAGTCAGCACTTCCCAGTTCCCACACCCCAGTACCAGCAGCGAGATTCACAAAAATCTTCCACGTAATATTAAAGTAGGATATGGGAAAAAGATCTCAATACCAAACGCCCACACCGCCGTCCAACACGTGTTAAAAGCAGGCCACGTTGGCCCACTAATCAAAAACCTCACGACGGCCACTATCGGAGCTGCTTCTCTCTTAAGCAAACCCTTCATTCCCCCAGTTTCGTTTTCTAAGTAATTTTAATAAACTAATTTATTAATTAACTAATTAAACTACTTAACCACCAAGAAACATAGTTTAATCGCTTTTAAAATACATGAACCCATGAATGAAACTAAACAATCCAGCTTGCCGGACCTCGGGGAAAGCAAAAGTCCATTTGCTAAGCAGCTTCTTCTAGATGCTTTAAAACTGTCACATAATTTGCTAGTATCTGCTTTCGATAATCATATACAAATCAAGTTGGTAAAACAAAAAGAAAATAAATGAAGAAAATTACAACTCGGAACCAAACCCAAAGCGCACTGCCCAAAAACATTAACTGCTCGACAATCACGGCGGGTCAAAATAAAAATGCAAATCAATGGCACCCAAAATTTCAAAAACCCAAATTTCAGAACAAATAACAGAGAAAATGAATGGCAAATACAACCTTGTTATTATTATTATTAATAATAATACTACTACACCATGGCCATGGTGGGTGGACAGATTACATGGAATCCAAACCCTTTTACACTTGAATTTCATTCATTGATATTTTTGTGATGAGATCCCAACTTATTATCCCTAATCACTAAAACAAAAGAGGGACAACAGTCCACCACTGCCTCTTTCCTCGAGCCCAACCCACAAGAACAAAAGCAGCTCTGCCTCTGCTGCTACAGCGCTGCTGCTAGTAGTACCACCATCACTTTAAATAAAGTAGACATTTATTTTGACCTAGTCTAACCAAAAACATTTCATCTTCTTGTTCAAACATTTTTCCATGTCATGTCTCTCTCAAAAACTATTCCTTTTGTACTAACACTACTATTAATCCTATATCAAACTCTAATAAAACCTGCATTCCTTTCTTCCTAATTAAACCTTCAACAATTCCTTTTTTCTTCTTCTGCCTAAAAATCTCCCAAAAATCCAAACCCAACCCGGAACTGGAGCAGAGGGCTTAATAAGTCCACTCCTGGGGAAGCCTAATCTCATGGTTCGCCACCGGTGGCTGTGCCCGCATGTTGTTGCGGTTCTGCTGAGAAAGGGCGTTGTTGGCACGAAGCCTAACAGCAACATCTGCAAGTCACCATTCACCAAAGTAAAACTAATTAGTAAGTTAAACAAGGTAAACTTAAAATTAATTAGCAGAGACCAGTGAAATCAACAAGAACAAGAGGCTTTACTTTACTTACCATAGTCAGGGTTATATCTGCCATTGAAGCGACGCTGAAGCTGGGGCTGGGGCTGGGGCTGCGCACCCATATCATCCAAGTTCAAGTTCAGTGCCTGCACAACTCTGGCTGGTAGCAAAACTGTTGAGCACCCTGTAAAAACCAACACAACATTAGCAAATGAATGAGCCCACCAAACTAAAATTATAAAGAGAGTCCAAATAAATGCCTTGCAATAAAATACCCAGATCTGAAACAACAGGGCAGTAAATAAAACTTCAACATCACAACCACCCAACCCCCGAAAATCAAGAAGCACCCTAAAATCTTAATGATGTGACCAGCTAGCTTCAATGAAGAAGAAAATGAAATGAAGTTTTCCTGTTGGGTTTTATTCGAAAATTGAAGAGGTCTGTTTAGTGGGGCAGAGAGTGGACCGACCTGGCTTCTTGCGAGATTCAGATTGGGTGCGGATTTGGCGGGGCAAGAATACACCGGTTCCAGCACATTCCTTTTTGGCACCACCAGAATTTCCCAGGAAAACAGCTCTCAACCCAGACCCAGTTTGCTGGTACTGTTGTTGAGCTTGTTGCAGAGGAGGCCATGCAGATGGTGACAAACCCAGAGACCGATTGTTTCTTGCTCTGTTTTGTTGGACCATTGGGTGGTTCTGGGTCTGCTGCTGGTATCGTCCCCACACCACCGAGCTCTGTTCCTTCATCATCTGTTGCTGTCTCAACCGCTGAAACTGCTACAGAATAGCGAGAAATTCATAAGAGACCAAATGAGTGAAGGCTTTTACAAAAAGCACTTTTTCAGAGTATAGTAAGCCTAATTCCTTGAGCTTTTTTTCTTTACCTGAGCGGCCTGCAAGTTTTTGTGAGAAAGCGACTGCTGCTGGAGGTAGAACCCAACATCTGGGTTGCAGTTGGGGTTACTCAGGGGGACAGTAGAAACGGCAGAGGGTTGTTGTTTTCTTGGAGGACCCAGGAGGCCTCTGTTGCTGCTGTGATTGAAGGCGCCGTCGCCACCGCCGCAGCGCAAGGTTTCTTCCTTGATGCGCATCTTGGCCACTTCCCCTGCAGCCGCATGCAGCAGATCCCAAGTGGTTGGTGGGGACTGAGCGTTGGGGCTTCCGCGGCTCGAGCCTTGTCCACCGCAACCACACCCGCTCCCCACCGCGCACAGCGTCGACTGGGGCGAACCGGACGCGACCCAAGTCTGCAAGATAAGCCAAAAAAACAGAACCCCCAAAATCAGAACAGCCATCAAAACGAATCGTTTAGAAATGAAAGAAAAATAAAAAACCCAAAAATTCTGTTATCTCATACCTTTGAGTTATTGGAACCAAAAGCAGAGTTAGAGTGCTTGAACTCGTCCTGGAGAGTTGAGCGAGCCATTTGGCGAGTCAAGCCGGCCAGGTAGTCTTCCTCATCGCTCTCGGTCTCGCTCGATCCCACCACGGACTCGACCGGTGAGCTGAGATCCGAAGGAGCCCCAAAAGCCTCATAACCGACGTAAGGGAACTCGAATGGGTAAAAAGCCTTGGAAGCATCAGTGTCGGAGCCAAACCCATTTGTTTTGCAGTTTTTGGAGTTGATATGGGTGTTGGGGTCCATGGGTAGGTGGTGGTCTTCGTCGTCGGAGAGGAACTGAGGAGGGAGCCAAAACTCGGCGTCGTCCAAGGTCACAGCCATGTGGGGAAGCTAGCTAGGCCTTGAAATAGCAGAGAGAGCAGAGAGAGTGAAGTGAGAAAGTGGGGGCTTGATGGCCTAGTTATAGAGGTTTGCTTCTTGGTGAAGATATAATAATAGCAAGCAAGCAAAGCAAAGCAAAGCCCAAATGGGTTTTGCTGGCTGTGCAGAGTCTCAGGGTCCCAGCCAAATACAACAAAAACGCGAAGCAGTCAAGCATAGACAGTGAGGAAGAAGAGGTTGATTTGAGAAGAGAAGGGAAACAACTGAGGCTGTTTATTGAAAGTTGAAATGAAACCCCATAGGCCTTTTAACACACTCTCTCATACTGTCATACACTGAATTGGTTATTTATTTACTTAATTATTTATTTTGAGTAGGAGAGAGAGAACGAAAAGTAATTCGCCGAATTGGTGGAGGTCCCACGCGGAGAGTTGGGAGCGTGGGAACACGCGGAGACTCCCCAGAGGAAGAAAGGTGGGTCCCGGTAGAGTGGTCAGTGGTCACCAGGTCAGATTGGAAGAATTCCAGTGGGTCCAGTAATCCAGTTGAAGGGCCATGAGGCACTTGGCAAGCATGTGAGACTCCGAATCCAAGCGGTGCCTTTGAATCGGTTTTGGGGTTGCGAGCGAGTGTGCGAGTGTGCGAGTGGGGTGGGCATTGGGGTCCGAAGTTCTGAGACCCTCTGCTGCCCGCGAAACGTGAGAGTAGTGGGCCAATGCCCGCAAGGCCGCAACCCCGTCTTCACTCATCCCTCGTTCGTTTAGCGGTTGAAGCATAGCATTGTGTATCACACCAGCACTGTCAGACACTCGATAACACCCCACTCACCCCCATAAACTATAAATAAATAAATTAGAAAAAACAATTTTAAAACCCATGGAATGAAGAATTGGATAGCAGAGTAACAGCCATTTGTCCCAGTGTGCTTCCACTTGGCACCTCACCACCTCAATCAGCTCCATGCAAATTTCAAATTTGCATTGCAAGCAAAACATTTTCTTTTGTCTTTTTACCTCATTGCCCTTGGTTTTGTGCTGTGTGTTGATGGAGACTTTTTCTTTTTCCCCTTTTTTTTTCTCAATTTTCTGAGCAATAGTGGCCATGTATCCAGTGAAAGGGATTTGTACTAATTCAATTTTCAGCTAAAGCCTGTGGCAAGATCAGCAGCCATGGCAGACGATCTTTGCACAGAGGGATGGACCAATGGAATACAATCCTACTGCTAAACTCAGTAATGATGATGAAAATGACGAATTTTTTTGGGATTATGTGTGAAAACATCTTTTGCGTTTTGCATGTTAGAGGAAGTTCACATTTGGGTTGCAATTACCAAATATAATTATATAAAACTCTGAGGCCGATTGGGATTGCGGTGAGATACAAAAACTAGTGTAGAATACAATTCTTAATCATCTACATCAATCAATTTTGATATTCGGTAAAAAAAAATAAAAAACTTCTTTTTTTCAAAATTCTCAATTTCTCACAGTAAAAACATAAAATAAGTTTATAAGTGTTTTTGAAAACTGCAGTGAATTACAACAATAATAAATATTTTATTTTACTCATACCACCTTTGTTGATTTCTATAATTTTTATTTGTTTATTTTAAATTAAAAAATATGTCCATTATTATTTATATTTTATATTATGATAATTAATTATGATATTTTATTTGTATAATTAAAATTATAATATAATTAAAAATAATAATATGAATACTTATTTAATAATGTTGTTCTTAAAAAATTTAATGCTAATAAAAATTTGTAGCCACAAATTTAAAAAATAAGTAAAAAAATATTTTAGTTTTACCAAACAAATAAGTGAAATACACTTTCAGCATCATGTCCATTTTAGTAATTATACACAGTCACAACACTTTTACATTAACATTTATTAAATATTTTGATATTGTTTTTTGCATTTACAACACTTTTGAAAACATAGTTTACCAAACACTCAACTGTTTTACTTTACAGCTAACTTTATTTCACAGCTGACTTTACTTCACATCTGTTTTTTCTCACAGCAATACCAAACTGGCCATAATTCTAACCAAAAAGTTATACTATAGTTATTGTAAGGGTGTGTATGGTTCAAAAAACCGAATAAAAAATGTATAATTATAATTAAATTAATATTTTTAAAATAGTTAATTCAAGAATCAAAATTAAATTAAGTTTATCTCAAATCGATTTATTTGATTAATCAAGAATATCGATTCGGTTGGTTCAGTTATTCGAAAACTATATAACAACTAATATACTCTAAATCACATATCCTATACCCATACCTTATCTCATATACTTATATACTAATATACTCTATACCAACCTATATTATTATATTTTATATCTTAAATCATATACTTTTAACTATAATTATTTTAGTATATATATATATACCCTAGTAGTATAGTGTATATATAAACTATAAATTATAGACTAATCCTATAAAGTATAAACTATACTATAAACATATACAAACATATATAAACATATACTATACACTTATAAACTATACTATAAACTTTAAGAAATATATACAAACATTTATAAACTATAATAGAAATTTTGGTTTACCCTATAATAGGTATTAAAACCATATTAGTATAAACTATATAAAGTTATAAACTATATACTAAATAAAATATAAACTATAATAGATTAGTTTATTTTATAATAAGTATTAAAATTATATATAAACCAATTAATATATAAAATGAATATATATTATAAGTAGTGGTTTGGTTTAGTTAAAATTGGAAATTTCAATATTGAAAACCAATATCAAACCGCTCATCATCGGTTTGATTCGGTTGTTATTTGAAAACAAAAAAATAACAAAAAATAGCCAAACCAAACTAATCCAGTCGGTTTGGTTTGGTTTAAAACTCGAGTTTTCGGTATTTTTTGCACACCCCTAGGGGTGGGCATAATAACCGACGCACCGACCGACGCACCGAAAAACCGAACCAAACCCACCGTAAAAAAACCGAAAAAAAAAACCGAGCTGATTGAAAAGTCAACACTGTAAGAGAAAACCGAACCAAACCGTAATGGACGGTTCCGGTTTCGGTTTTATGCTCATTTAACCCGAACCAAACCGAGTAATTTTAAAAAAAATATAATTATATATTTTTATGCACATTTTATACATTTTTGTTCACATTTTATACATTTTTATTTTAAACCCTAAAATATATTTTATATAACCCTATAAGTTTAATATTATATATATAATAATGTTTTAGTATATAATGTTAGTTATATCTTATATAATAAAATTAGTGTATTCTATTTCTATATACTCTATAGTCTATAGTCTATATAATAATGTTTTATGCATATAGAGTTATATATAAACTTAGTATATAACTATATAGTTAGTAACTTAGTATAGTTAGTTATATATAACTATATAGTTAGTAACTTAGTATATAGCTGTATATATACTACAATAGTTATATATAACTATATAAGTAATATATAATTATAGTAGTATACTAGTATATACTATAGTAGTATATAATTATATATATACTATACTCATTACTCTATAGTAGTTATATACTTATATATAATCTTATATATAGTTATAACTTATAACCCAAATTTGCCCAAACGCCAAACGAAATCTCAATCTCCCCAAACCTCAAACGAAACCTCAAATAAAATAAATTAAAAAAACCAAACAAATAGACCAACAAATAGATTATATAATATATATAGTTACAGATTATAATCTTATATTAGATATAACTTATAAGTTATAACCCCAATTTGCCAAAACTCCAAATGAAACCCCTACTACCCAACCAACAAAATAAGCAGGTTATATTTATTTTAAAACCGTGCATGCACCGAACCAAACCGTTTTTACAATGGTCTGGTTTGGTTTGGTTTTTCTCTAATTTGTTCGGTTTACAACACCGAACCACACCGAGAAAACATTTATGGCGCGGTGCATGGTTTTCGGGGTGAAGTGAGCCGAACCACACCGTGCCCACCCCTACACACCCCTAAGTTATTGTGTGCAAAATCAGTTGATGAGACCTATCATAATATTTCTCTCATTTTAGTCTCTTGTCCATCTAAATAGATATGAAGTTTGTATGCGAAAGTTTGGGCCCGTTTGGCACTGTTTTTAAAATTGTCAAAAACGCTTTCAAATTAGTAAAAGCGTTTTTGATAACGTTTGGCAAAAATAATTAGAAGTGCTTTTGAGTTATAAAAGCACTTCTAAGGGGTTTTTTGAGAAGCACCTGACAGGTGCTTTCTCAAAAAGCAATTTCAAGTGTTTTTGCATAACCAACTTAGAAGTTTTATAAAAATTTATATGTGCTTCTTAACATAAGCGCTTCTGACAAAAGCGCTACTAAATAAAAGTGCTTCTAACAGGTGCTTTCTCAAAAAACATTTTCAAGTGTTTTTGCATAACCAATTTAGAAGTTTTATAAAAATTTATATGTGATTCTTAACATAAGCGCTTCTGACAAAAGCGCTACTAAATAAAAGTGCTTTTAAGAAGTAGTGCCAAACGGGTACTTTGTATGGGAAACGTTGTTGTCATCGTTTCATTGTTTCACCCATTTTGACTCCTAGAGCATTCATGCATTTCCCCTTACTCCATAGCGTGTTTTTTGTATTCATTTGTCTCAAACTTTGTGAAGAACTTCACCACACCATCAGGTGGATCACTTGAATGGCAAGTCTTTCTCCACTGCTAACTCGACCTCATCATCGCCTGCGTATTAGGATTGGTTGGTTTTCTTTGACTTATCCTTTTCTATTTCATGCTTTCCTACATCAGGTATAAAATTTGTAATTGTTTCAATCCATCCGTTTTCGTGCAAACGGATGTAATGTAGAAGGTCGCATCAAGTTTTACCAAACGGCAAAAAATATTCTTTAATAATTGACCGTTCAAACTTGATTGTTAGCTTTACCTTCAATGTGAAAGACTAAAATTCCAACATATTGTATCGATTTTAATATCATTTATTGCATCTGATGACTCCTATAGCGTTCATGCAGTTCCCCTTCCTCCCTGTGATCCTTTTTTATTCATTTGTCTCAAACTTCGTGAAGTGAAGAACTCCACCACGCTATTGGGTAGCTCGCCTGAATACCGAGTCTTTCTTCCCCACCAACTCGTTGTCGTCGTCGCCAGTATATTTGGGTTGGTTGACTCTCTTTGACTTATTCTTTTCTCTTCATGCTCTCCTCCATCGGATATAAATTTTGTAACCATTTAATCCATCCTTTTTTCGCATGAACAAATGTAACTTACAAGGTCTCACAAAGTTTTATCACAACAACAACCCCTCAATATTTGACCAATCAAACTCGATTATTATTTAACTTCAATATGAAAAATTCTAAAATATTATATCAGGAGTACCATTTATTGTGGTAAAATTGGTGATGAATATTCACACACCTTTGCGGCTTTGCGGACCCATGCACCACACATAATTCAAAATCAAAACTTGAGTAAAGATCCCTCATCCATTTCACTGATGCTCTTGGGTAAACCCCTTTTATCCCAGCGATCGATATTGATTTCTACTATTTTCAAATCAAGATTTCTCATTAACGTACTGTTTAAAAAAAAATTAATTTTCTAACCATACAAGTTGAGTTGGTGTTGCAGATATTCTCTTTGTATCAAATCATCCTCCTTTACAAATCTACCAATATTCAAAGAGTTCTCGAGTCGACACTCGAAAGCACACATTTTGTGAGGGACGGCGGGACATATCCTCTCCACTTTCAGTCAAATGTTCCCATGTGGTAGAAACCTAGGCACCTTTCCACCTCTGCACTTATCTTATAATTTAGTACTTGATTTCTTATTATTGTATTATGCAGGCTTTAACTTGAAAACAAAATGAATAAAAACAGAACAATATCCAGAAAATGGAATAGATGGAGTGGAAGGAGCAACAAATTATTATTTGGTTTTTTGGAATCAACGTATCAACAAATTAACAGTAGGGGCATAAATTGGTCAATAACATTTGTTCAAGGAAATGCCTATATAGCCCCTACAACATCAACATCAATATTATATGTAGAGATGTCAAACAATACTACACTTACCACATTTTTGTACCACAATTTCATACCATCTTATATGGCATTCATACATTGTTTACTAAAAATTAAAAAATAAAACATAAAAAAGAAAAAGGAAATACCCTTCCAATAAAGTAATGACACATCAGATGGGATACAAATGTGGGAAAAAAAATGTGGGACAACTAGCATTATTGGTCAAACATGTGGATTTGTTATGCAATTAGACAAGCACGGCACAATAAATCTGAGTTGGTTCCAAGTTTTTAGCCCTTCAAGCAAAACATGGCACCAGCATAAACACAAACACAAATACGAGCATGTCAAATAATTCAAGATTAAGAAACAAAAATTAAGAAAATAGTTGTGCCACAACAACATTTTTCAACAGTAAATATATCACAGCCAAGAGAAGAATCAGAATTCCGATGACATGATAGTAATGCCGGAATTGTATTATATTACTATTTGTTGTCTACATTGTTCAAGTCAACCAGCTCTATGGGCTTTCCCATCTCTATGTTTTAACAACTGTCGTTTTTCTATAAGATAATTACGGCACGTCGTATTTCAATTGGCAAATTGCCCCTGTTGGCGTTGGTCGATGCACGAGTTACGACGCTCTCTCCTCCCCTCTCTCGGAGTATGTACGCAACAACTCACTATCAAGTATCAACTTCATGTAATAGTAATATCAAGGTCACAAAATATTGAATTAAATGAAAAATAAATTTACGAGTGTTGTGGATTAAAAGGCTCAAGTCCAAGTGAGTCCCACGTTTGCCAGTTGCCAAATCTCTTAGTTTGAAAGTCTCACATGTGTAAAAGCAAAATTTTGAACTTTCCCTCCAAAAGAGAGAGTAATTAATCCATTATCATTTTCTTATCTTTGACTAATACGTATTAATACATATTAATTCCATTTACATTTGTCTTGCCTCCTTAATTAATTAATCTAGACCGCCACCGTCCATCCCCATGTGCATAAGTTTAAGATGTAACCATGTAATGTAATCAACATTTGAAAACACAAGCTAACCTTAAACTTGTATATGTATAATTAAACCAGAACGTACTTGAGAATTAATCCAGTTAAACATTTCATTAGATATTAATTATGAACTTATCTCAGCTCTCTCTTGCACATGCTTCCCCGGTGTTCAACTTGACACTTAGCCTAAAATTGGAATTCTTAGCATGTGCTTTGCATAATTAATTAACTGGTGACTCACAGTTAACTAATAAGTAATATTCATTCCATGCCTAAGAAAACAATTAAAATTAGACGAAAAGGCCTTTGAACAAGCATGACCCGTGCATTGAGACTTTTAATAAAACAATAGCTCGCGGGAATATGAGTAAGCACTAAGCAGTACTTAGTCCATTTTTAAAGTACATAAAAAGGACCAAAATCTTCCCCACTTTCGGTTAAGTTGGTGTAGTTGCTTTCTAGTACAAACACAAATGAGGACACACGATCGATCTAGATCGAACATTATAATTATCCCATGTGGATCATGCGCACTTAGCATTGTCCATGCTTGCAGTATTTCAACTTGCAAACCAACATGTCTCAAAATTGTTTCCAATTTTGAAATGGACTTAAAATAACATCTTCTACTTCTAGTGCCAAAAATCTGTATATACCTACCCACAATACCATTCTTTATTAGCTAGCTTCTATTGTCTAGTTTTATAATATTGTGCATATATGTTTATGTGCGTGCCCTTGTATATAATGTTTGTAAAAGGTATGTGGGAACAAATGAGATCCATATATTCATGAAAAGCAAATATGAGAAATAAAACATGTTATGTTGGCCGGGGGATATGTAATTGAAGCTGTGAGTGGAGTCCACGTGGTGTGTGGGTCATACTTAGGGTTCTAAACTTTTAATCTTGAGGGCTAAGGGATAGTGATCGATCATAGTGTGAATGTGTTACTCAATTATTTAGGTTTGAGTGATGCTTAAGCTTGCTAGGACTATAGTATACATACCAGATTATTTGCTTTTTCGCTTTTCTCTATCTTTTTTTCCTTTTCCTCTTCTCTTTTACTTTGCGAAGGTGGTCTTGTAAAAGTAGGTCATGCAGTTTCTACTTTCTATACCTTACCTTGTTTCCCAAGGTTCTTATTTCATGTTTCTTATTCATTATTTTGTAGGCCCTATATTAAAGATATTTGGATATATGAATCTGACGTTTTAATTATCATAATAATTTTTATTTTTTAAAATTGGGGATAGAGTTCTAAAAATAAAACGACTAATTTAAAACAAAAACACATCTATATGTGAACCTTAACTCAAATGGCATGATATGAGTGGAATAAGAGTAAATGTCTTAAATTTAGTTTTTAAATAAAAAAAAATCAAATACAAACATATTTGGTTATAGAAACCCACATAATTTTTTTTTCGATGTTATTTTAAATTATTTTCTTATATAAACTTTAATTACCCTAATTGACAGTGACAACAAAAGTTAGCGATGGTGGCGATTGTGACAACATGTAGCCATGGATTGATGGTGGTGGTAGAGAATATATTAAGATAGATTTTGAGCTTTAAAGTCACCAAAACACACAAATCCATTAATTAATTATAAAGTTTTTCAAACATTGTACAAAATAAAATCCCCCTCCTAATCTCAAATCAATCCTCGCGCGGATCACCTTATCCAAACATAGTCTAAGAAATTTGAAGGTTTTGCCTCTTCACGTGCTTAATCATAGGATTCTAACGTAGTCCAAAGCATAATGATACCCACACAACATTATTTATCTCCAAAAAGAAAAAAACACACTAAAACAAAGGGTAATAAAGACTAAATTGGAATAAGAAGAACAAACTCAAATGAAGATATACTTAGAAGTTTGGTGCAAATTGCTAGACACCTACCAGTGGATTGTAGTGAACATAAATGATAAATTGTTGGTTGTTCTCGTGGCCATATATTCGACCCATGTACATGTTCCAAGCATATATGTATGTATCCGCCATCATTAATCTCATAATAAAAAAAGAGTCATGTATTTGGTGGAGGCAATCAAGAGGGAATAATTATATTAATCACAAAAAAAGAGAGGGTATAATTATCACAAGAGAGACATTTGCCAATTGGTATGCAAAAAGGATGTTGCAGTAGTACTGGTACTCGAGTCAAACCTGGAATTAAGCATTAAAAGAACAACAACATGATCCAATTAAGAATTAAAACAGAAAAGTTTTCAAGCGTAAAGCTGACATTTGATCATTGATTTATTTAACTAACCAAAATACCTTATCTCTTTTTTTATTTCAATTCTCTGATATATTTGATTTTGTTTGACCCATAAATATATTTTTACTTTGTCTTCTTATTTACATACCCTTAAATTTATAGTACATGATTAAAAATATTAGAGGAAGAGACTAAATCTTTGTTTTTCTGTTTGTTTTATGACGATCCCATACTTTAGAAGCTTATTAGTCATTTGTGAGCTGTTGATCATGTGTAGCTTAGAATTGATTCGTGTCGTATAGTGATGGCATGTAATAGCAAACAGGAAGAGACTGAGTGAGAAGTAACATGGGCTGAAATAGAAGCAGTGGGTGCGCGTGTGGAAATCCAGCTAGCTATGCAACACACAGCAACAGTGCTTAATTAATTAATTAATGTGGAAAAGTGTTGCTGAATATGGAGGCTGGTGAGAGAAGAATAATATGGTGGAACATGTCACCTTGATTAGCGGTGAAGTATGGGTTTTGTGTCTTAAGCTTGTCGTTTGCCTTTTTCACGGTGTGAGTGTGTCTTTACTCTTCACTCACTCACTCACTCACTCACTCACAGTCTATGCAATGCATGGAAGGAGATCCTTTTGGAAAAACGTTTGACCATCTGTTCCCCAGAAGCTACCAGTTTGACCAACCCAAAAGCAGTAAAGCTGCTAAAGCACCATTCCCAGATCTGCATGCCATCTAGCTCTTTAGTGGAAACCAGACCACAACAACCTCTCTCAATCTGGACTAAATTAATAATAAACCTAAATTACTGCCATTTTATCCGTTAATTTATAAAATCATCCATTAATGGTGGGCCACATCCCCTTGTAAAAACATAGTACGTACAATCATTAGAAACGAACCCTTATTATTAACAAGTAATAAAGCTCAAAGTTACTGCTCATTTGAACTCAACCTTCCTTTTCTTTTGGCTTGGGCTTCTCTTCTTTGCCATTATTAAGCTATAGGCTTCCAAAGCATATGCCACAGATCTGTTGCCTAGGTGGACTTTGTAAGATGTGAAAGCCTCAAACTCAGACTTCTGGGCTACTGAATGGGCCTGACTGCATCATTAAGGCCCGAAAAGGGGAAGCTTCTTTGCGGCTATACAAACATAGTGTATAATTGTATGCAATTGCTTTATATGCCCCCCACCCAAAAAAAGAAGAAGTTGTGAACAGAAGCTAGAAACTAGAAAGGGTGAAATATGAGTCGTAGGACAAGGACACGGACAAAGGAAAGTGCAAAGCAGCTTCGTTCCTCCAATATCTAAAAAAAATCCTCCATTTATTTTCGTGTGGGGTTTTGGATATTGTATATAAAAATGTAAGTATGGCTCAATGCGGCCTATGGATTAGGGAACTCAATATCTCTGTTTGGTTTGATAAATATCTAGATACTTAATAATCTTAATTGGATTATTAAACTGTACAAGTGTACTCTTTGTATATCACAAAGAGAGACCATATCAACTTGTGAGAGGGATCATTTACTTTTCCTCCTATTAGACTCATTCAATCAACATTGGTTGCTTTGAATAGTTTAGGTCTTCAGGGAAGCAAAGCAACCAAGTAAAATACACACGCATCCCAAGTCTTGTACAAACCTTCTACAAGATAAAATCGAATATTTATTTAAAAATTCGATTAAATAAGGACAATTATGTCCATTCAATTTGATTCTTGTGTTACTTGATGCAATCGAAGCCTTTCGATTATAAGTTGGTCTTTTTTCAATTACAATGCTGAATAGCATTTAAGTTCTTTCAATTAAAATTTCAAGTGAAAAATGAGTTAATTTCAAAAAAGATTTATGTTAATAAGGTTACGTCTATAAAAAAATGTTGGACCCAAATTGAGTGCAGGACAGATCGAAGCACAATTTTCCTTCCCTGTTTTTTAAATTTTGGAAGTGAGCATCCAATGGTCCACGTTCTACCACAGTAATTCCGGACCCACCAGTAAAGACCTTGGCTTAACATGGATGGTCATGAATCATGATGAGAGTAAACCAGCCAACAGTAAAGTATACAAAGTTACAAACCACTCCATTCCCATTAGCTATTTGTCAATTGTCATCGTCTATATATTTTTCAGCTTAATTCATAAGCTTCAAAAGAATCAAAACCCATTTCTCTTCTCGTGCTCTCCATCTTTTTGAACGTTCACACCGTGTCCTGTTGTCTGATTCGTAACCCAAGCGGTGCAGAAGAAGAGCAAGAAAAAAAGAAGCAGCTAGAGAAACAGAGAGAAAGAGAAGAGAAAAATGGTGAAGGATAGGAACATTGGTGTGGCCATGGACTTCTCAAAGAGCAGCAAGAACGCGCTTCAATGGGCTGTAGACAATTTGGCTGACAAAGGTGACACCTTTTACATCATCCACATCAACCCCAACTTCCTCGACGAGTCTCGTAGCCAACTCTGGGCCCAATCTGGTTCTCGTAAGCACATCTGCATCGATCCTTTCATGTATATATAGCTAAAGGCTCAAGCTTGAAATCAATCAAATCCTCAGATGTATAGCACCTTTGATTATGAATTTGATCTGGGGTTTTTTTTTGGCAGCTCTTATTCCACTGACAGAGTTCAGAGAGCCAGAGATCATGAAGAAGTACGCTGTCCAAACTGATATCGAAGTTCTTGATACGCTTGACACTGCTTCCAGGCAGAAAGAGGTTAACTTGCTTCTTAATTCCTCTGTTTTTTTTTTTTCTTGTATTATTCAATCTGAATTATGCACCATCTGGGTTTTAATGATTGTCTTTTCCTGTTTTTGGGTTTTCAATTAATGGGGTTATTGTATTTATAGGTGAACATTGTGACAAAGCTGTACTGGGGAGATGCAAGGGAGAAGCTTCTTCAAGCGATTGGAGATCTGAAGCTGGACACTTTGGTAATGGGAAGCAGAGGACTTGGTACCATCCAAAGGTATGTAATCGATCTTCTTTCCCCTCTGTTTTTATTTTATTTTTTATTTTATGTTTACAATATGGTTTTGTTTATTGATCTGAATTCTGAGGGATATATGTTTGGGTGGGTGGGATTTGTGCAAATCAAACAGGATCCTACTAGGGAGTGTGAGCAACCATTTGATCGCAAATGCTCCAATTCCTGTGACCATCGTCAAGGACCCAATAAGCTTCGAACACCGTTGATAACTGGAAACTTTGATGTGGTTTTTCAATAATCTATGGTCATCACTGTTAACATGGGCATTACTTGTTTTGTATGTTTTACTTGATCTTGGTTTCCTAGAATAGTTTCAAGTTGTAGTACCGAATGGATGGACATGTACTCTGTTTTTGAAGAATAATGTATTTGGCTCCATTGATTCTGGTTTTGTGTATTTGTTTCCTTCAAATCATAGCCAATCCAAAATGACGACAAGACATGGGCTATTAACATCTTTGTCTCATTGTCTTTAATCGCATTCATTAATTCGCATAAAAAAAAAAACTATATATCTCGGGTGTATAATTTTTCATGGGACCAGAACCACCCAAAATAATATTTGCTTCTGCTTTGTTTGATCTAATAAATAATTGGAACTGGGTGGTAAAGGACAGAAATTATGGAATTCCAGTAAGATTCAGCAACTTTTATTTCAATATCATGATATGAAAGCTGGCACACATTACATAAATATAAACAAGAACGATCTACAGCAATCCAAATTTATTCTTGTAGTTTTTCATGAGCCATATTGAATTGCTTGTGAGTCATCATCCATGAACCATTTACTTAGGAAGTACCAATGCTTTCTAAGCGAGCATGGAAGAAAGCAAGTAGTTTCTCTTTAGGAGGCAGATTTTCCTTAATAACACTGTGGCTGACAAACTCTTCACTCCATTTATATAGCTTGGGAAATTTCTCTTTGGTTAAAAGCTCCACTCCCACAACTTGTTGAATAAGTCTAAGCCAGAAGCCTATGAAGTTAGCAACAATGTCCACAAGTCCAATAGTCTCTCCCCCAAAGAACTTCTTATCCTTGAGCTCATTTTCAAGTATTTTCAGAAGCTCACACGCTTCTTCCACCGCCTTTACACGGTCCTCATTGTCCCAGCAAGCTTTCCATAGCGCAGACATGCACTATAAACACCAACAGAGAAAATTTTTTTTTTTTTTTGGTCGAAAAGAGTAAATGCATTAAAAGCCCAAAGGGCAAACCCACATTACATAAGCCCAGACCTGGGCAGAAACCGAAACAAGGGCACAGCCCAACAAGCAAACAAAACACAGTAAACTTCAAACAAGAAAGTGAAGAAACGACAACAACAGAACAAAAACGACAACAAAATCTCCCAAAGCTAGCCCTAACCAAAATCCAAAGCCAGCCAACAGAGAAATTAAAGAAGCATATAAACTAACAATATATGCAAGAAAATACGACTATACCAAAAGTTACCTTTTCATCAATGAACCTAGCCCAGAAGCGTGCGATTGATCTTTCATAAGGGTCTTTAGGCAATATGGGAAAGCCTGCCTTCCAGGTTTCATCAATGTACTCAAGAATAACAAGGGACTCTGCAATTGGTTTCTCATTGTGTAGGAGCACAGGGACCTTTTGGTGAACTGGGTTGTATTTGAGAAGCAAAGGACTCTTGTTCTGCAGGTCCTCTTCAAAGTACTTGTATTCTACACCTTTCAGTTTCAGAGCCATTTCGACTCTGCGACTAAAAGGGCTTCCCCAAACGCCAAACAGCTTCACTTCCTCAGCCATGGTAACACTAATTGGCTTAATTTCCTTGAGGGTTCTATGATCTCTTATATATAGAGGTAGGAAGAGAGTGTTTACTTAGGCACTACGAAGCCTCTACAGTCTACACTCTGTTCAAAGTTCAATAGTCAAAACTCATTCTAAAAATGGGTAGTTGGTGGAGTAAAGATTTAGACAATGCTCTGTTGACAATTTGTTCATCAATCCTAGGTAGGCCGTAGGCGTTCTTTGACAACATGTAAACTTTTGTCAATTTATTTATTTTTTAACATTGAAAAACGATAAGAAGAAACCCACATGGCCACATGAACCCCACATCAGAACTTGTCTCCTATTCGTTTTCTTGTAAGAGATGTAATTAGTGAGTGCCACTGACGTTCACCATTAGATTTGAGTCACTGAATATGTCAGCCTGATTGGTTTTATTATTTATTCCTGATGGTATCATATTATTTTATTGATTCTATCATAAATTATTAGTCCAGCTTATGTAAATCATGAATGTTCCATGTGTGAATGGTCCTGATGAATTGTATGCCCAATCAAGACTCCTAGCTATAGGCAGCTCACAGATGATGGTGCCATACTGCCATGTATGGTGATGGTGGGGTACTGTGTAGTTGTGCTTATCTAAAACCATGTTGTTTGTTGTAAAATCATGTTGCTTATCTCTCCGACTGAAAGGGCTTACCCAAAAGCCAAACAGCTTCACTTCTTCATCCATGAAAATACTAATTAACTCTTACACTAAAAGAGATTTACACAGTCTCTTGTGTATATGACTGGTTTTTCCTTCTGGGTATTATAGAGTTTTGCTTGGCCTCTACGACCCCTGTCAATAGTCAGTCAATAATCATTCATATTGATTATTAAGATTTCATGATTTAATGGGAAGCAGAGGACTTGGTACCATCCAAAGGTATGTAATCGATCTTCTTTCCCATTTTTTTTTTTTTTTTTAAATGTTTACAATATGGTTTTGTATATTGATCTGAATTCTGAGGGATATATGTTTGGGTGGGTGTGATTTGTGCAAATCAAACAGGATCCTACTGGGGAGTGTGAGCAACCATTTGATCGCAAATGCTCCAATTCCTGTGACCATCGTCAAGGTCCCAATAAGCTTCGAACACCGTTGATAACTGGAAACTTTGATGTGGTTTTTCAATGATCTATGGTCATCACTGTTAACATTGGGATTGCTTGTTTTTTATGTTTTACTTGATCTTGGTTTCCTAGAATAGTTTCAAGTTATAGGACCGAATGGATGGACATTTACTCTGTTTTTGAAGAATAATGTATTTGGCTCCATTGATTCTGGTTTTGTGTATTTGTTTCCTTCAAGTCATAGCCAATCCAAAATGACCACAAGACGTGGGGTATTAACATCTCTGTCTCATTGTCTTTGATCGCATTCATTAATTTGCATAAAAAAAAAAACTATATATCTTGGGTGTATAATTTTTCATGGAACCAGAACCACCCAAAATAATATTTGTTTCTGCTTTGTTTGATTTAATAAATAATTGGAACTGGGTGATAAGGACAGAAATTATGGAATTCCAGTAAGTTTCAGCAACTTTTATTTCAATATCATGATATGAAAGCTGGCACACATTACATAAATATAAACAAGAACGATCTACAGCAATACTTCTTGGTACTTTTTCATGAGCCATATTGAATTGCTTGTGAGTCATCATCCATGAACCATTTACTTAGGAAGTACCAATGCTTTCTAAGTGAGCATGGAAGTAAGCAAGTAGTTTCTCTTTAGGAGGCAGATTTTCCTTAATAACACTGTGGCTGACAAACTCTTCACTCCATTTATATAGCTTGGGAAGTTTCTCTTTGGTTAAAAGCTCTACTCTCACAACTTGTTGCATAAGTCTAAGCCAGTAGCCTATGAAGTTAGCAACAATGTCCACAAGTCCAATAGTCTCTCCCCCAAAGAACTTCTTATCCTTGAGCTCATTTTCAAGTATTTTCAGAAGCTCACACGCTTCTTCCACCGCCTTTACACGGTCCTCATTGCCCCAGCAAGCTTTCAATATCGCAGGTATGCACTATAAACACCAACAGAGAAATTTTTATTTTTTATTTTGGTCGAAAAGAGTAAATGCATTAAAAGCCCAAAGGGCAAACCCACATTACATAAGCCCAGACCTGGGCAGAAACCGAAACAAGGGCACAGCCCAACAAGCAAACAAAACACAGTAAACTTCAAACAAGAAAGTGAAGAAACGACAACAACAGAACAAAAACGACAACAAAATCTCCCAAAGCTAGCCCTAACCAAAATCCAAAGCCAGCCAACAGAGAAATTAAAGAAGCATATAAACTAACAATATATGCAAGAAAATACGACTATACCAAAAGTTACCTTTTCATCAATGAACCTAGCCCAGAAGCGTGCGATTGATCTTTCATAAGGGTCTGTAGGCAATATGGGAAAGCCTGCCTTCCAGGTTTCATCAATGTATTCAAGAATAACAAGGGACTCTGCAATTGGTTTCTCATTGTGTAGGAGCACAGGGATCTTTTTGTGTACTGGGTTGTATTTGAGAAGCAAAGGACTCTTGTTCTGCAGGTCCTCGTCAAAGTACTTGTATTCTACACCTTTCAGTTTCAGAGCCAATTCGACTCTGCGACTCATAGGGCTTCCCAAAACGCCAAACAGCTTCACTTCCTCAGCCATGTTAACATTAATTGGCTTAATTTCCTTGAGGGTTCTATGACCTCTTATATTTAGAGGTAGGAAGAGAGAGTGTACTTAGGCACTACGAAGCCTCACACTCTGTTCAAAGTTCAATAGTCAAAACTCATTCTAAAAAATGGGTGGTTGGTGGAGTAAAGATCTAGGAGAATATGCCGACTGCTATCCCCTCCCCCCTTTCTCTCTCTATCTCTCTCGTTCTCTTTCTCTCACTCTCTTTCTAATTGGGATAACACCTCTCTAATTGGGATAACACCAAAGAATAAAATTTCGGTTTCGAGAAAACTTCGATGAAAACTTCAAAAATTTTTAAATTTCGATAGAAATTAGACGAAAACGACATAAATTGCTATCAAAATATGGAAATTTTGAATAAAACTTTATCATATGTTTATTTAACATATTATCTACTACATTG
Source organism: Dryas drummondii (assembly GCA_003254865.1). Taxonomy (NCBI): domain Eukaryota; kingdom Viridiplantae; phylum Streptophyta; class Magnoliopsida; order Rosales; family Rosaceae; genus Dryas; species Dryas drummondii. The sequence goes on from QANW01005201.1 coordinate 181,381, forward strand.
ATAAAAAACATTGAAGAAACTAAATTATATAATAGGTTTCATGTGATATAAGATAAATATAATATGCGCTGGAGGCAAATACTATTAAATAAAATTAGTATACTAAATAAATGAAATTAATATATTTTTATATTTTATAATCTATACACTAAATCCTAATACTAAACCCTATATACTTTATATACCTTACCTTAATACTTTTTATATTTTATAATTTATACATTAAACTCTATATAATTTATAATTTATACTCTATATTTTTTAGGATTTGCTATAAGATATAAAGGTTTAGGCCCTTTAGGGTCTTTTTAATTATTTTTTATATGGAAATGTATTAGGGTTTATGGTTTAAAAACAACTAAACGAAACCCCAAAAGAGCCAAACCAAACCCCAATCTCGTTTTTTTATTTCCAATTGCCCAAAGGCCCCAAACCTCTTTTTTTTTTTTTTTCTTTTCTTTTTTTTCCTTGCAATTTCAAACTACAAACTAATTATTCTTGAAGTTCCTCTATTCTTTTATATCAAAAATAAATGACAATTGAATTCTAACTGTGAGTTCTATACTCATATTAGGTAATATTTTTTGTTGAAATTATATGTTTTTATGACTTTTTTAATTAACATGAGTTACAAATTTACAATATGTGATTATCTTTTTTTTTTTTTTTATGTGTTTCTATCTTTTATAGGAGAACTAATGGACAACTTTGCTCTAATTTTTTGTTTGGTCTAAATGTCTAATTCGGTTTAAAGTTTAAAGGGTGTTTTTTTGTCCAATTGTTTGTCAATGACTTGTTTACTTAATAATATCTTTGTCAGAATTTTCATTCATTCATTTAAAACACCATAAAGGCTTAATTATTGTTAATTTTGACAATACAACTCAAGAGTAAAAGTCCCCACCAGATATTAACAGGAGCTAGCATAAGGCCAGAGCATATGATTGATGACACCCTGTTCTTTTCAAAACCTCTAGTTTTGTTGAATAATATGTGTATTAAATGGTAGGCACGCTGCTTAAGAGATAAAAAACATTAATTAGTAATTGCTTAAACTTAAACTATTAGGACAAGCTACTGAAAAATAGGTGGATTTATTACAATATATAGGCTTATAGCAATAATGTTCGATAGAGATATTTTTCAATCTCTATCAGCATCCCAAAAAGAGAAATTTCCAAAGTAGAGAAATTTCATGTTCTTGCCGAGATGCTCTCCTGCCATCCCCTCTCATTTCTCTCTGTTAGTCGCTCCCCTTTCTCCTCCCTCTCCCTCCCCCTCCCCCCCCAATCTCTTCCAGTCTTCCTTAGTTCCTCCTTGTCTTCCCCGATCTCTTCCTCCTTCTCCTCTCCCTCTCTCTCTCTGGTCTCCCTCCATCTCTTGGCCACCCAGATCTGGAAGGAAGGGTGGTCCGGTCATACTCCCCGATCTCCTTCCCTCTCTTGGTCGCCCAGATCTGGAAGACGGTGGTCCGGTCACATGCCAGCAAGGAGAGGACTTATGTTAGCGAAATTTCAAAAATTTCACGAAATTTCGATGAAATATCGATGAAAAAGTGACGAACTCGTGCTAAAATTTCCATACCCTTCAAAAATGAAATTTTGCCGAAAATTTCGAAATTTAACTCCTTGATGTCATAACACCAGTCCGTACAATAGGGACAGTAGGGACAGGAAAGTTATTCTAAGATGTAGACAATGCTCTGTTGACAATTTGTTCATCAATCTAGGTAGGCCGTAGGCGTTCTTTGACAACATGTAAACTTTTGTCAATTTATTTATTTTTTAACATTGAAAAACGATAAGAAGAAACCCACATGGCCACATGAACTCCACATCAGAACTCGTCTCCTATTCGTTTTCTTGTAAGAGATGGAATTAGTGAGTGCCACTGACGTTCACCATTAGATTTGAGTCACTGAATATGTCAGCCTGATTGGTTTTATTATTTATTCCTGATGGTATCATATTATTTTATTGATTCTATCATAAATTATTAGTCCAGCTTATGTAAATCATGAATGTTCCATATGTGAATGGTCCTGATGAATTATATGCCCAATCAAGACTCCTAGCTATAGGCAGCTCACAGATGATGGTGCCATACCGGTACTGTGTGGTTGTGCTTATCTAAAACCATGTTGTTTTAAACATATCTACAAGATGAACACCAAAAAGATTATTGAAGAATTTTGAATCTCATTCTCCTATGTTTTTCCTGTTTTATTTGAAGAAGTAATTGGTGTTTACGGGCCCACGGTTGTGTGTTGGGCTTTTAAATGAGTTTATTTTGTGTTGGGCCTTTGGCTCCCAATTCACAAAAACCAGTCTAAGAGTTCTACTACAGGAATAACCAGTTGATTGGGACATTGTAATATGATTCAGCAACTTTTAATTTCAATCACATTGTAACAAGGATCACATACATAAAGATAAAGATAACAGTCTACATTTATTCTTATAGCTTTTCATGACCCTATGAAATGATATAAGCTTGCATTGCAAGGCATCTATGAACCATTTACTTGGAAGTAGTGGTGCTTCACTGCTTCCATAGCGAGCTTGGAAGAAAGTAAGTAGTTTATCACTAGGAGGCAGACTTTCCTTAATAACATTGTGGCTGACAAAATCTGTTGGAAATTGATTAAAAATAAAAAGGAGGTTTGCTGCCATAGTTCTTCTCCATGTTTGAAAGGAGAAGAACCATGTGTTTACGACATATGATGAAAAAGAGCTTTAAGCCAGTGGCCTGTGAAACTAGCAACAATATCCACCAGTCCAATAGTCTCTCCCCCAAAGAACTTGTTATCCTTGAGCTCATTTTCAAGTATTTTCAGAAGCTCACAAGCTTCTTCCACAGCCCTTTCACGATCCTCATTGTCCCTAATAACTTTCAGTAGCGCAGGAAAGCACTAACCAAATACCAACAAACAATTTGAGATTAATTTTGCATGAGTCTAATAGCTAATCACATATATAATAGTGTGCCAAACTAGTGACAAATATCAGGTGATGACAATATAGGGAATAAAATAGGACTATACTAAATGGGTCAGAATTAATACAAAAGAAATTAAGGTTTGGATGTAGTATTTGGAAGAACCGATAAATTTTCTAATGATTAGAGTTGTAAAGTTGAATTATTAAGTTTCAAGTTTTGTAAACTTACTTTGTTACTTATTAAGTGTGATGAATTTAAATATTGAATTTACAGGGCTTGTTTGGTCTTATATCTTAGGTCTCGGGTCTCAATTCTAAGGTTTTGGTCTAATATCTCGGATCAAGATTTTAAGTTTAGTTTTAAGTTCGGATCTCGAATCCATTGCGGTGTAGGTCTTCGGTCTTGAGTTTGAATCCTCAGACCCGAGTCTTGGATCTAAAGCCATGAGTATCGAAATTAGGATCCAAAGCTAGGGGTCATGTGTCTTTTCATAGATACAATTAGCATATAAATTTGAAATTAACACCTACTTATGTGGAATGTAAAAATGCGATTTTGGACTCTTAACATCTCATTTTCAAATAGCTCCAAAAATTCACATCTCCATCTATAGTGGTCTAGTTCCCAAACAAAATGCTTTAGCAATATTATGAGATGGTAAATCTCATCTTAATACCAAATCCCACCTCCAACTCCCTCATCCAAACACACTAATATAAGTCCAAAGTTAGATATAATTAATTACCTTTTCATCAATGAAGGTAGCCCAGAAGCGTGCCATGGATCTTTGATAAGGGTCTTTAGGCAAAATGGGAAAACCTTCGTTCCATGTCGTCAATGTATTCAAGGATAACAAGGGACTCTGCAATTGATTTCTCATTGTGTAAGAGCACAGGGACCTTCTTGTGAACTGGGTTGTATTCCACAAGCAAAGGACTCTTGTTCTGCAGGTCCTCTTCAAAGTATTTGTAATCGACACCTTTCAGTTTCAGAGCCATTTCGACTCTCCGACTAAAAGGGCTTACCCAAAAGCCAAACAGCTTCACTTCTTCAGCCATGAAAACACTAATAAAGTCCATCTTACACTACAAGAGATTTACACAGTCTCTTGTGTATATGACTGGTTTTTCCTTCTGGGTATTATAGAGTTTTGCTTGGCCTCTACGACCCCTGTTCAATAGTCAGTCAATAATCATTCATGCATTAGAGTATACCAAAATAGAAATATTTACTTCATGGAATCAAATTCAATATCTAATATCTTCCATACTAAAAGTGGACTTTCTACCTATGGATGTGTGAGAGTTAAACACAATAGCACCTATATGACAAAAAGTGAAAAAACACAAAACAAATATATGCAACACCTATGCTACAAAACCACACTCTGTATCTCCAAAATGCCCTTTTTTCTATTGAACAGTACCCAATCTTTAAATCCCCAAAACAAACTACACTGCAGACTAGATATTTATGAAGCTTTAATGCCATTTTTTGATGTTATTATATTTTTATGAATAATGCTATATTTATTACATTTTTATACTATATTTTTATACCATCTTACGTGTCATTATTTTACTGGACAAAATTTTTCTTTTTCTTTTTAGATTTTTGTTTTTATTTTTTAATGTCCAATGCATGAATTCCATATAAGTTGCCACATAAGCTGGTATAAAATTATAGTATATAAATGTGAGATATCTAGCACTACTGTATTTTTATTAAACCTTATAAGCATTGATCCCAATCTAGTAATCTACACCAACCGTTCTTTCACATTCAAATTCAAACATCTTACCCATTTTAGATAAACTTGACTGCTTGAGACTAGATATCCATGAAAGAAATAATAATGGAATCTTTATTTGTATATATCATTTTGTAATTTGCAAACAACTCTAAGTCTCTAACAACAGCGATATGATAAACTTTTAAAAACTAGGAGTTTATTTTGTAAGATATACAATAAGACCTGAGCTATTCCACCATATGACCACAACTTTGTTTTGTATTTCCAAGGTGGTTTACCTCTTATCTAAATAGTATATGGGTTTGTCTCTGCTTCAAAACTCAAAAGCAGGCTGGTTTTACTAGAATGCCCCGGATCACATCTTAATTACCAAACTAACCTGGCCTTCTTCGGAATTCTGCAATTCTGCCCTGCAGACAAAACATCTTTTTTCTTGTAAAAGGTTATGTAAATAGCTTAACAGTGTGACAGACAAGGTGGAGCGGAAGCATAGTAAAGGTGGAGACATCATTGAGAACCATGCACACATCCTTTAAATTCTTTAATGGTGATCATTCAACAGTATCAGAAAAAACTTGAGGAAGAAGGGTAGTGTAGTCACTTCAACACCAAAACGATGCCTGAGAAGGTGCAACTTACAAACATAATCAAGGATAAATTGGTAGACATCTTTGAGAGATCCGTCGATTACACGACTCCCGTAACCTTTGTTTATTATATTTTTCAAACCCAAGTTAGAATTAATTAATTAATACATAAGGCTTCTTTTGTTACACTGAACTGAACTGAACTGTGTTAAATTGAACTATTTTTATGGATTATGCTGAATTGTGTTAGACTATAGCAAATTGGACTAAATATTATTATACGTTTGGTGCTGTGTCGGATTATGAAATAGGATAATTGAAATAACATTGTTTTATATTTTATGCATAATTAGATTGAACTATAAATATTTTAATTTTTAAAATAATTAAACATATTAATTATAAAAAAATTTCAATTTAGTTTGAAGAGCTAAATAATTAAATTATAAAATCTCTTAAAATAGTTTCAATGCAATAAATTGGGGTGACCACTTTTAAAATGCTATAACTTTCTTATTTACTGTTGAATTTTTTGAACAATTCCAATATTGTTTTTATGACATTGTAAAAAATGCATTAAATTATACAAATTTAGGATCCAACCAATTCTCTCTACACTGATTCAATGATTCCCAAAGAAGCCCAACTCCTCGGGTGCAAGTCTGATTTTTGTTTTAACAATTTAATAATGATAAAAGGGAAAAGAAAAAAAAAGAGATAAGAACAAAATCCACAAAAAAAAAATGGAAATAAAAATAAAAAATTAAAGAAAATAAAAACATGAAAAAAAAAAAAAAGAGGAAAAAAGGAAACGAACCCAGAAAAATCTCAAGTCATCCATTCTATATATCAATCCCCAGAGAACCCAATAGATCAAGGCAATCTGGTGAGAGAGAAATAAAAAAAAAAATGGAAAAAACACATAAAAGCCATCAATTCAGTATATTAATCCCAAATAACCCAGTTGATCAATTCAAGCCAATCTGGTCCACAGAGAAAGAGAGAGAGGTTGAGAGAAAAAAAAGATAGAGGATGAACAAAGGAGGGAGAGAGAAAGAGGACTAGGCCTGTTGGTCTCCTCCCATGGGTTTGACTGAGATAGCTGAGGTTAAACTTGGAGCTGCTCAATGAATTTGGGAAATGACTGCTCAAGAGAGGAGATAAAGAGGGAGAGAGAAAAGAGAATGGGCTGATAAGTTACTCTCCTCTAGTCCTCCCATGGGTTCGACTCAGAAAACTGGGAACAAACTTGATGCACATGAGTTTGGGAGACGACGAGGTCGCGAACCAAGAGGAAGAAAAAAATAATAGCGTGGTGTCTTATTTAGCACCGCACTTCAACACGGTGTTATACAAGCAGGGCTAAGCCTGTGTTTTAAGTGGACCGGGCTTCTGCAATCCCACTTAAACTAGTACCGGGTGGTACCAAACACATCATAACTGTGTTATTTAACACAATACCTCTTAGTCTCGCCTAGTCCCGTGTAACAAACGGGGCCTTATTATTTTAGAACTCTTGTTTAAGCGAAGCAAAGTAATGTTAGAGAGAGAGAAAGAGAGAGTTTACGGTCTGATTATGTTCAAAGATACGCTCTTGTAAGTTCAAATGTATGTCGCTCTCTCGCTCTTCATGTGTTTGAGCAAGCTTCAGTAATCATGACTAGCCTCCCATTTTTGTTCATATAAATAAGGCAAAGCTCCTTTGCTTCTATCCACCATTTTTCTCCATATTTTACCAGCTGCCTTTCACTCTCGGACATGGTTGAGACCCCATGGATGGAGCTTTCACTCACCCAGAGGAAAGAGATGGAACCCAGCTACAAAATCAACAGCTCAAGCTTTGTCTGCCATTGGTGAGGCTCAGAGGCATATATAACCACAATCCATTTCCCATTTTTGGTTCTGGGTGTCAAAGTACCTTCGGAACTTGTCTTCTAGAGCTCGAATCTCTAATTCGTGTTGCTTGGGAAGGCTTCATTACCATGGTAGGTAGTCAATAACTCTGCCTTTTGTGCTTCGCCTGGTTTTGTTGAAGAAGGAAAAGCTGTAATGGAGGGTTTGGTTGGAAAAAATGAAGGCATTGAAGGGAAAAGTGAGGACTTTGGTGAAAGTGTGGGTCAAGTTGGGACCTTTCCCAATTTGATTGAGGAGAAGGGTCGTGAAAGCAGCGCAAATTCAGATTTTTTGACATCTGAGACCACTGGGCATGAGGAGCAGAGTCACAGTAGCTCTGAAGAGTAATCTTCGCCACCCTCATTGGGTTGGCCTATGGAGAAAGCTGAGGCGCCAGATTGTACCAGTCTGGACGGTACTGAAACTGCAGAGACAACCCATTTGGATGATAGGAAATTAGAGAAACAAGGGTCCAAAATATCAGGTATTATCTCTATTTCATTCACACTAAGGCATATGTCAATTTGAGGATTTTTCTTATTAGAAAAATGATGATTGTGGTTCATTGGCTCGTAGAGACTGAGATGATGAAGAAAGGTTTGCAAAATTGTTGCTTGGAGAAGACAATTAACACCTCCAAACTTACTCCGCATCACTCAATCAATTCAAGAATCACAGACTTCACCAATTCAAGACCTTCAAACAAATGATAATCAGACCTTCAACAATCCACAATCTTCCAAGAAATCACAATACTACTCACAAACTTCACAAACCTCCGAGCTCGAAATCACAACAATGACACTTTCAAGAAATCATCCAAATATTCACACAATCAAGATTCTAAGAGAACGAAGTACAATCAACTACCAAAAAGGAGAATCAAAGACACAATACCCAACGAAACCAATTGTGCAGACGTTTGATCTTGCCACTTCAACCCGATCAAAGAACCCAAACCCGAACGATGAACACGAAGCTCCAATTATAGTCATCATCGCGAAGACAAAGAACACAGTAGCTAGATCATAGTACAAATCACCACCATTAAAGAAAATCGATGTTGCTATACAGAGAAACGAGCCAGGAATGGAACCCGCTCTGATACCATGATCACAGAGTCTCTCAAGCTACCAGAAAGAGAGAAAAGAAGAAAAGCTTCAGTGAACAAAAAGGTGATTCTATATAAACTGAATCCCTGTGTTACAATCAATGACCAAGCTTATAGCTTTTATACAAGAAAATGATTAAAGTAGTTAACGAATCCAATTGCTAACTAAAACTAACAGAGCCAAACCAAATCTGTTCTAACAACTAATGCCACGCGTCAGCTAAACATTGGCTGACTAAAAAACTAATTCTTTAACACTACAAAACCAATCATGCACTGACAGCTGTACATCAGCTTATATCTTCAACATTCCCCCTCAACCGTGACTAGGGGACCTAGTCTAAGGTTGCAACAATGCTGATGATGAAGAGGGCTATGCAAGCCTTTGGTGAGAATGTTTGCAGTGTTATCTGTCGTGGGTACATACTCAAGATCCAAATCTTTACACTGAACCCTCTCTTTGACATAATGAAAATCTGTATCAAGATGCTTAATGCGTGAGTGAAAGACTGGATTGGTACCTAAGGCAAGAGCAGAGATGTTATCACACCTAATGAAAGGAGGATAAGGAAAGACTATCTGCAAATCCTTAAGTACACTTCTCAACCAAGACACATCAGATACTGTATTAGCAAGGGCTCTATACTCAGCCTCAGTGGAACTTCTTGCAACAATCCCTTGTTTTTTAGACTGCCAAGAAACTGGATTACCAGCCAAGTAAACAATGTAACCTGTGGTAGATCTCCTATCATTAATATCACCACCCCAATCAGAGTCACTGTATGCAGTTAAAGCCATATGACCAGAGTGATAATGTAGACCAGAAGACACTGTGCCCTGAATATATCTTAAGATTTTCTTGACAGCTTCATAATGAATCTCAGTAGGATTAGCCATAAATTGACAGACATTATTGGTGACATATGCAATATCGGGCCTAGTAAAGTTGAGATATTGCAATGCACCAACTAGACTTCTATACAGAGTTGGATCAGACAGAGGAGCTCCTTCATTTTTGGCTAGTTGTAAATGAGGCTTGCAGGGTGAATTACACGGTTTACAATTTTCCATGCCAGCTCTAACAAGGAGATCCTTAGCATATTTTTCTTGACTCACAAAAATACCTTCATTCTTCCTATACTGCACTTGTAAACCCAGAAAGTATGTCAAAGCTCCCAAATCCTTCATATCAAAAACCAAACTAAGCTTATCAATGACTGACTGCACTTCTGTGGAACTGGAACCAGTAATAATAATATCATCTACGTAGAGTAACAACAATACCACACCAACAGCTGAACTTTTGACAAATAAACTAGGATCAGAATGAGAAGCCTTAAACCCAAGAGATGGAAGAAAACCTGTAAATTTGTCATTCCAAGCTCTAGGTGCCTGTTTCAAGCCATATAAGGATTTCTGCAAAAGACACACATAATTTGGATATGTAGGATGTTCAAAACCCTGAGGCTGTCTCATATACACCTCTTCTTGCAAATCTCCATGAAGAAAAACATTTTTGACATCAAGTTGCTTTAACTTCCATTGAAATTGGGCTGCCAAGGCCAATACTAACCTCACTGTAGAGTGTCTAACCACAGGACTAAAGGTCTCTGCATAATCCATTCCATGTTCCTGGCTAAAACCTTGTGCCACTAATCTTGCCTTGTACCTTGACACTGTACCATCTTAATTCTTCTTCACCTTGTACACCCACTTACACCCAACAATATTTCGATTTGTAGACTGAGGAACAAGCTTCAATGTGCCTTGAGTATGAAGAGCATCAATTTTGTCTGTCATGGCCTGTTTCCACTCATCATGAACTATAGCAGCTTTAAAATTGGTTGGCTCACTAGGTAGCCTAATGTCAGTCACACTAGTAAGACCAGAGAAGAAAGCAAACTCATCAAATATCTTATTTTCCATGACAGCACTATAACAATGAAACTCACTAAAATCCTTCTTTGTAACAACACCTGTTTTACTTCTGGTCATCATCCCATGCTCATTAGCCCCATTCAATTGAGCAGTAACAGATAATGGTACTGATGTATCTTCTACATAAATTGCATTGAGGACAGGCAACTCTTCATTCACTGTTCTTAGAGGAGTAGCAGGTGTAGGTGACTGAGAAGAACTAGAACTAGAACTAGAACTAGAAGACCTAGAGAAGGAGACAGGTGTGACAGGTGTGACAGGTGATTGAGGATGCACAGCAGGTGCCAAAGGCACTTCTGGTGCAGTTGGCACCTGTGCAGAAGGCACATGTGCAGTTGGCACAGTAGATGCAGTAGACACAGAAGAAGTTTGAAAAATGAGAGGTGAAATAATAGGAGTAGAAGTTGCTGAACTGGAAATAGGTATGGAAGAAGTGGGATTGCTAGACATATGATGAAATGGAAACACAGACTCATCGTGTATAACATGCCTAGTAACATATAATCTATTTGTGACAATATTGAAGCAAACAACTCCTTTATATCCCAAAGAATACCCCAAAAAGACACATTCAACAGACCTGGATTGCAATTTGTTTTGATTATATGGTCTCATATAAGGATAACATGCTGTACCAAAAACTTTGAAATGTCTAATGTCTGGTAATTTATGAAATAGTGTAAAATATGGAGACTGCATATGCAAAGTCTTACAGGGCATCCTATTAATGAGTAATGCAACATGTGAACAAGCATGAGACCAGAACTTTTGAGGTAATTTTGCAGCATGTAGTAAAGTGACATCAGTTTCTGCAAGATGTCTATTTTTCCTCTCAGCCAAACCATTATGCTGAGGTGTGTAAGGACAGGAAACATAATGCAAAATACCCTTAGAATTTAAGAAAGAATGAAAGGCTTTGCTTGTATATTCACCACCACCATCTGATTGAAAAATCTTTATTCTTGTATTAAACTGATTTTCAACAAAAGCATTAAATTGCACAAAAATGGAGAAAACATCTGATTTATTTATCATTGGATAAAGCCATACAAATCTTGTGCATTCATCTACAAATGTCACATAATACCTATAACCTTCTAAGGAAACAGTAGGTGATGGACCCCACACATCACTATGGACTTTCTGAAAAGGTGTTGCAGCCTTATTGACATGAGAAAGAAAAGGTATTCTAGACATCTTACCCCCTAAACAAGACTTGCACAAATGAGGACTAGTATCAGATACAACAGAAATTTGAGAATCAGATAACATCTGAGAAACAATCTCATTTGCTGCATGACCCAATCTATGATGCCAAACTGAAGTTTTAACAAGCTGACCAAGAAAAGCTACAGAAGGTGAAGCTGAAAAACTACTGACTTTCTTGGGAATTGGATACAAGCCTTTGCTACTCCCTCCTCTGAACAGCTCCCTTTGAGTTGCCTTGTCCTGCATCCAAATTTCATTCTCATCAAATGAAACAGTACAATTGTTATCTCTACACGATTTATGAACTGACATAAGATTTGCAGCAAGTCTAGGCACATACAAGATATTTTTAAGTTTAAGAAAAGGTGAAAGAGAGGCAAAACCAATGTGTTTTACTCCCAAAGCTTCACCACTTCCAACTGTTATTTTCTCACCAAGTTCAAAAGGCTCAGCAAAAGTCAGATTACTCAAATCAGCTGTCATATGGTGTGTAGCTCCAGTGTCTGCTATCCATACATCTTCAGAAGCAAATTCAATATTGCCTTGTGCAGTGAGAGCAGTCAAGCTCTAAGGTGGTGCAGATCCTTAATATGCATAGTTGACCTGTGAGGACAATCTAAAGCACCATGTCCGTTTTTACCACATATCTGACATGCCATAATAGAAGATGTACCAGTATTCTAACCCTTGTTTGAGCAAGTAACAGCAGTATGCCCTCTTTGAGAACAAATCTGACATTCAGGAATCTGCCTGCCTCCAGTGTTCCAATTATTATTCCAGTTAGAATTATTATTCCATCTTCCCCTGTTGGAATTATTGTTCCAACCTCTTCCTTCATAACCACCAGAGGTAAATCTTCCACCATTGGTATTCCAATTTCTTCCAGCATTATTGTTTCTTCCTCCATTCTGCCAATAACCACCACTACCATTACTGTTGTTATTATTCCATCGACCTCCATTACCATTATAGCCAGAATTATAGCCCCCAAAATTACGACTACCACCAGATTGAGAATTATAACTATTTCCAATAGCACCATTTCTATCTTTATTGACTGTATTCTCATAATTGACTGGTGGAGAAGGAATCTTGGCCACCATTGCAAACATATTAGAGTGAGATATCATGGCAAGACTAACTTTCTTATTGATATCTTGTTCAGCAGCAAGTAACTGAGACCTGAAATCCTTCATAGACATGGGACCTTGATGACCACGCAATACTGCCTTAACTGTGTCAAATTCATCAGGTAATCCATTTAAAGCCACCACATATACATCTTCTTCTGTGACAGACACCCCTACAGCAAGAAGTTGTGTCTTAGCATGTTTAATTCTCAACAGGAACCTCTCAACATTATCTGCACCTTTCTGCAAAGTCTGAAAATCTGTCTTAAGCTGCATAATTGTAGCTCTAGAGTCAGTACTATACCTTTCTCTTACATTTATCCAAGCCTCATGAGAAGATGAACAATCCAAAATATATTCCATCGATTCCTCATTAACATACGTCATTAACAAACTAATAAGAGCCTTGTCTGTTTGCTCACATTCAAGAAAAGCCCTATTAACCTCAAGTGTATCTGTTCCAGACTCATCAAGTACAAATCTCGGTGGACACACAACTGACCCATCCAAGAAACCAAATAAACCATGACTTACTAGTAGATTTCGTACTTGGTAACTCCATTTGAGATAGTTAGAATCATTCAACCTCAAAGTCAGAACATGTAACAAACTATCAATTTTATTTGCAATAGTCATGACTACAATCTGATCTCAACCTTACTAACAATTATTCCAACTCTTTCAAGACTACAAGACAATTAACACCTCCAAACTTACTCCGCATCACTCAATCAATTCAAGAATCACAGACTTCACCAATTCAAGACCTTCAAAGAAATGATAATTAGACCTTCAACAATCCACAATCTTCCAAGAAATCACAATACTACTCACAAACTTCACAAACCTCCGAGCTCGAAATCACAACAATGACACTTTCAAGAAATCATCCAAATATTCACACAATCAAGATTCTAAGAAAACGAAGTACAATCAACTACCAAAAAGGAGAATCAAAGACACAATACCCAGCGAAACCAATTGTGCAGACGTTTGATCTTGCCACTTCAACCCGATCAAAGAACCCAAACCCGAACGATGAACACGAAGCTCCAATTACAGTCATCATCGCGAAGACAAAGAACACAGTAGCTAGATCATAGTACAAATCACCACCATTAAAGAAAATCGATGTTGCTATACAGAGAAACGAGCCAGGAATGGAACCCGCTCTGATACCATGATCACAAAGTCTCTCAAGCTACCAGAAAGAGAGAAAAGAAGAAAAGCTTCGGTGAACAAAAAGGTGATTCTATATAAAATGAATCCCTGTGTTACAATCAATGACCAAGCTTATAGCTTTTATACAAGAAAATGATTAAAGCAGTTAACGAAACCAATTGCTAACTATAACTAACAGAGCCAAACCAAATCTGTTCTAACAACTAATGCCACGCGTCAGCTAAACATTGGCTGACTAAAAAACTAATTCTTTTAACACTATAAAACCAATCATGCACTGACAGCTGTACATTAGCTTATATCTTCAACAGTGGAAACGGGGTTTGTACAGCATTGGCTATATCAAATGCCATTACTAATCTTTGTGGTATGTAATTTTAATTTGCTATCTCATTGTCTTCAAATCCTGGCTATATCAAAATTTAACGAAAATTTTGTTTGTAGTATCTTTGGCTTTTCTTGTGACGGTTGTTTTTCTCATTCTCTGTTCGCTTTTATTATAGCTACCCTATTTGGGCAACTTTGGAGACTAGAACCTCTACCGCTAGAGAAGAAATTGATGTGGCGAAGAGAGATGGAATGGCTTCTTTGTGTGAGTGATCACATTGTTGAGTTGATACCTTCTTGGCAGACTTTTCCAGATGGAAGGAAATTGGAGGTACAATCTGATTCCAGCAAAGACCTTGGCCCAACATGGATGGTCATGATGAGAGTAAACCTGCCAACAGTAAAGTATACAAAGTTACAAACCACTCCATTCCCATTAGCTATTTGTCAATTGTCATCGTCTATATATTTTTCAGCTTAATTCATAAGCTTCAAAAGAATCAAAACCCATTTCTCTTCTCGTGCTCTCCATCTTTTTAAACGTTCACACCGTGTCCTGTTGTCTGATTCGTAACCCAAGCGGTGCAGAAGAAGAGCAAGAAAAAGAGAAGCAGCTAGAGAAACAGAGAGAAAGAGAAGAGAACAAACAATGGTGAAGGATAGGCAGATTGGTGTGGCCATGGACTTCTCAAAGAGCAGCAAGAACGCGCTTCAATGGGCTGTAGACAATTTGGCTGACAAAGGTGACACCTTTTACATCATCCACATCAATCCCAACTTCCTCGACCAGTCTCGTAGCCAACTCTGGACCCAATCTGGTTCTCGTAAGCACATCTGCATCGATCCTTTTATGTATATATAGCTAAAGGCTCAAGCTTGAAATCAATCAAATCCTCAGATGTATAGCAACTTTGATTATGAATTTGATCTGGGGTTTTTTTTTTGGCAGCTCTTATTCCACTGACGGAGTTCAGAGAGCCAGAGATCATGAAGAAGTACGCTGTCCAAACTGATATCGAAGTTCTTGATACGCTTGACACTGCTTCCAGGCAGAAAGAGGTTAACTTGCTTCTTAATTCCTCTGTTTTTTTTTTTTCTTGTATTATTCAATCTGAATTATGCACCATCTGGGTTTTAATGATTGTCTTTTCCTGTTTTTGGGTTTTCAATTAATGGGGTTATTGTATTGTATTGTACTGGGGAGATGCAAGGGAGAAGCTTCTTCAAGCGATTGGAGGTCTGAAGCTGGACACTTTGGTAATGGGAAGCAGAGGACTTGGTACCATACAAAGGTATGTAATCGATCTTCTTTCCCATTTTTTTTTTTTATGTTTACAATATGGTTTTGTTTATTGATCTGAATTCTGAGGGATATATGTTTGGGTGGGTGGGATTTGTGCAAATCAAACAGGATCCTAGTGGGGAGTGTGAGCAACCATTTGATCGCAAATGCTCCAATTCCTGTGACCATCGTCAAGGACCCCTTTAAGCTTCGAACACCGTTGATAACTGGAAACTTTGATGTGGTTTTTCAATAATCTATGGTCATCACTGTTAACATGGGGATTGCTTGTTTTTTATGTTTTACTTGATCTTGGTTTCCTAGAATAGTTTCAAGTTGTAGTACCGAATGGATGGACATGTACTCTGTTTTTGAAGAATAATGTATTTGGCTCCATTGATTCTGGTTTTGTGTATTTGTTTCCTTCAAATCATAGCCAATCCAAAATGACGACAAGACATGGGCTATTAACATCTTTGTCTCATTGTCTTTAATCGCATTCATTAATTCGCATAAAAAAAAAAAACTATATATCTCGGGTGTATAATTTTTCATGGGACCAGAACCACCCAAAATAATATTTGTTTCTGCTTTGTTTGATTTAATAAATAATTGGAACTGGGTGATAAGGACAGAAATTATGGAATTCCAGTAAGATTCAGCAACTTTTATTTCAATATCATGATATGAAAGCTGGCACACATTACATAAATATAAACAAGAACGATCTACAGCAATCCAAATCTATTCTTGTAGTTTTTCATGAGCCATATTAAATTGCTTGTGAGTCATCATCCATGAACCATTTACTTAGGAAGTACCAATGCTTTCTAAGTGAGCATGGAAGAAAGCAAGTAGTCTCTCTTTAGGAGGCAGATTTTCCTTAATAACACTGTGGCTGACAAACTCTTCCCTCCATTTATATAGCTTGGGAAGTTTCTCTCTGGTTAAAAGCTCCACTCCCACAACTTGTTGCATAAGTCTAAGCCAGAAGCCTATGAAGTTAGCAACAATGTCCACAAGTCCAATAGTCTCTCCCCCAAAGAACTTCTTATCCTTGAGCTCATTTTCAAGTATTTTCAGAAGCTCACACGCTTCTTCCACCGCCTTTACACGGTCCCCATTGCCCCAGCAAGCTTTCCATAGCGCAGGTATGCACTATAAACACCAACAGAGAAATTTTTATTTTATTTTGGTCGAAAAGAGTAAATGCATTAAAAGCCCAAAGGGCAAACCCACATTACATAAGCCCAGACCTGGGCAGAAACCGAAACAAGGGCACAGCCCAACAAGCAAACAAAACACAGTAAACTTCAAACAAGAAAGTGAAGAAACGACAACAACAGAACAAAAACGACAACAAAATCTCCCAAAGCTAGCCCTAACCAAAATCCAAAGCCAGCCAACAGAGAAATTAAAGAAGCATATAAACTAACAATATATGCAAGAAAATACGACTATACCAAAAGTTACCTTTTCATCAATGAACCTAGCCCAGAAGCGTGCGATTGATCTTTCATAAGGGTCTTTAGGCAATATGGGAAAGCCTGCCTTCCAGGTTTCATCAATGTACTCAAGAATAACAAGGGACTCTGCAATTGGTTTCTCATTGTGTAGGAGCACAGGGATCTTTTTGTGAACTGGGTTGTATTTGAGAAGCAAAGGACTCTTGTTCTGCAGGTCCTCTTCAAAGTACTTGTATTCTACACCTTTCAGTTTCAGAGCAATTTCGACTCTGCAACTAATAGGGCTTCCCAAAACGCCAAACAGCTTCACTTCCTCAGCCATGGTAACACTAATTGGCTTAATTTCCCTGAGGGTTCTATGACCTCTTATATTTAGAGGTAGGAAGAGAGAGTTTACTTAGGCACTACGAAGCCTCTACACTCTGTTCAAAGTTCAATAGTCAAAACTCATTCTAAAAATGGGTTGTTGGTGGAGTAAAGATCTAGGAGAATATGCCGACTGCTATCCCCTCCCCCCTTCTCTTTCTCTCTCTCTAATTGGATAACACCTGTCTCCTATAACAGAGACAAGTAAGTTATTCTCAAGATGTAGACAATGCTCTGTTAACAATTTGTTCATCAATCCTAGGTAGGCCGTAGGCGTTCTTTGACAACATGTAAACTTGTATCAATTTATTTATTTTTTAACATTGAAAAACGATAAGAAGAAACCCACATGGCCACATGAACCCCACATCAGAATTTATCTCCTATTCGTTTTCTTGTAAGAGATGGAATTAGTGAGTGCCACTGACGTTTACCATTAGATTTGAGTCACTGAATATGTCAGCCTGATTGGTTTTATTAGTCATTCCTGATGGTATCATATTATTTTATTGATTCTATCCTAAATTATTAGTCCAGCTTATGTAAATCATGAATGTTCCAGTGAATGGTCCTGATGAATTATATGCCCAATCAAGACTCCTAGCTATAGGCAGCTCACAGATGATGGTACCATACCGGTACTGTGTGGCTGTGCTTATCTAAAACCATGTTGTTTTAAACATATCTACCAGATGAACACCAAAAAGATTATTGAAGAATTTTGAATCTCATTCTCCTATGTTTTTCCTGTTTTATTTGAAGTAGTAATTGGTGTTTCCAGGCCCACGGTTGTGTGTTGGGCTTGTAAATGAGTTTATTTTGTGTTGGGCCTTTGGCTCCCAATTCACAAAAACCAGTCTAAGAGTTCTACTACAGGAATAACCAGTTGATTGGGACATTGTAATATGATTCAATTCAGCAACTTTTAATTTCAATCACATTGTAACAAGGATCACATACATAAAGATAAAAATAACAGTCTACATTTATTCTTATATCTTTTCATGACCCTATGAAATGATATAAACTTGCATTGCAAGGCATCTATGAACTATTTACTTGGAAGTAGTGGTGCTTCCATAGCGAGCTTGGAAGAAAGCAAGTAGTTTATCACTAGGACCTTCTTGTGAATTGGGTTGTATTCCACAAGCAATTAAGCAAAGGACTCTTGTTCTGCAGGTCCTCTTCAAAGTATTTGTAATCGACACCTTTCAGTTTCAGAGCCATTTCGACTCTCCAACTGAAAGGGCTTACCCAAAAGCCAAACAGCTTCTTGGTATTATAGATTTACACAGTCTCTTGTGTATATGACTGGTTTTTCCTTATGGGTATTATAGAGTTTTGTTTGGCCTCTACGACCCCTGTTCAATAGTCAGTCAATAATCATTCGTTCATTCTAAAATGAAGAGTCGACATCTACACAATACTTCGCTGACAATTTTTTCATCGATCCTCGGCATTTACACAATACTTGTTTATTTTTCGCCGTTGAGTCATTAGACTCATTACCATGCATGTCCATGTGTTTAGTCAAGGCATAGCGTTAATGGGGGCTGGCTCTGGCTGCATTGGGCCTAGACCACTGGCAGGCTCACCATTGCCAGTTTACCACTGCTAATCAACTAGCAAAGAAGAAAGAATTGGACTTTAGTTAGAAGGCTACTGGTGCATGGGTCTACAAACCTTGAAACTGGGCTTGTGCTTATTGAACATGTTGGGCCGGGCCACAATACGGTGTTAAGAGAATTGAACATTCCATATTGGAAAAATATAGTACTACACAGTTGCATATGAGTTTGTTTTGAGTTAGATGCTCTAATCTTCTTCATGGTATCAGACTATGCTATACACATATGAAGTTCAACAGCTACATGTGTTCCCACATCACCTAATATAAATTGTTCATGTGTTATGCTCGAGTAACGCCACACTTGCATAAGGGCCAATGCAGTTGGATCTTTTTCAACTGACCAAAAAAAAAATACTGATCTTTTTCAATGGTATGCATTTTGGGTGTAGCATTTTGTATTTAGGATTTACATTAGATAAAAGAAAGACGATCGTATAAAAGTCTAAAACGATGCAATTTTAGATAAAATTTCAAGACCAACACTAAAAATATCAGTAGAGGATTTATAGACGTACATAAAAAACATAAAAAAGGCAATAATAACATGCTTTCAAATATAATGTAGAGGTGAAGTTTTTTTTTTTTTTTGGGAGATAGTGGTGAAGAATTTATTGATGCAGTATTATATGCCACTTTGATTTTTCAAATTTCAAAATGGATAACTTGTAACAACATATGCTCATTCACACCATTCACACCTCTAGGCATATCATCTTTATTGTACAAGTACATTTGTACAAGCTCCAACACAATATTTTACCTCTTTCTGGAAAGAAAACACAAGCTTTAACTAGGAATCATAATCTAACAACAAAAGTGCTCTTCCATGGGCTCAAGGCTTTTTTTTTTTTTTTTTTTTTGTTCTTTCAATTTCAGTACATCAGAAGCAGCTTGAAAATGAAGTTAAGTCTTTCCCTCTACATTTATTCAAATTAGCAGTCAACATCAAACAAGATGGTAAGTGGTTGAGAGGAGCCAAGCTTTCTTTGGATACATTTCTGATCAGTTGGAACAACCGGCACCATCATCATAAGTTCATAACATCATCCATTAGATAGAAATTGAAATCTATAATTAAAGCCTTGCGCGGAAAGTCACATCCCCAAGAGATTCATTTGTTGGGGACATACTGTGCATTGAATTGTAGCTAGAGAGTTATTATGTATTGATTATTAAGATTTCATGATTTATTACCCAATTATCGATCCCAACTCTAACTCTTTGTTACAAACTAAATTTGCTATTTTCATGAAAATGCTTCCAATTGTCCTATTCATAATCATAGATCATAGATGGCTGCATGCATAATTTGCTCTAAGATTTAATACTGATTATGATGAAATTTGCTCCAATTAAAAACCTTGTTTAAGCAAACATGCATTAGAGTATACCAAAATAGAAATATTTACTTCATGGAATCAAATTCAATATCTAATATCTTCCATACTAAAAGTGGACTTTCTACCTATGGATGTGTGAGAGTTAAACACAATAGCACCTATATGACAAAAAGTGAAAAAAACACAAAACAAATATATGTAACACCTATGCTACAAAAACCACACTCTGTATCTCCAAAATGCCCTTTTATACGTTTTTTCTATTGAACAGTACCCAATCTTTAAAGCCCCAAAACAAACTTCACTGCAGACTAAATATTTATGAAGTTTTAATGCCACTTTTCAATGGTATTAAATTTTTATTAAACCTTATAAGCATTGATCCCAATCTAGTAATCTACACCAACCGTTCTTTCACATTCAAATTCAAACATGTTACCCATTTTATATAAACTTGACTGCTTGAGACTAGATATCCATGAAAGAAATAATAATGGAATCTTTATTTGTATATATCATTTTGTAATTTGCAAACAACTCTAACATCAGGGACATGATAAACTTTTAAAAACTAGGAGTTTATTTTGTAAGATATACAATAAGACCTGGGCTATTCCACCAAATGACCACAACTTTGTTTTGTATTTCCAAGGTGGTTTACCTCTTATCTAAATAGTATATGGGCTTGTCTCTGCTTCAAAACTCAAAAGCAGGCTGGTTTTACTAGAATGCCCCGGACCCATCTCAATGACCAAACTAGCCTGGCCTTCTTTGGAATTCTGCAATTCTGCCCTGCAGACAACATTTTTTTTCTTGTAAAAGGTTATGTAAATAGCTAAACAGTGTGACAGACAAGGTGGAGCGGAAGCATAGTAAAGGTGGAGACATCATTGAGAACCATGCACACATCCTTTAAATTCTTTAATGGCGATCATTCAACAGTATCAGAAAAAACTTGAGGAAGAAGGGTAGTGTAGTCACTTCAACACCAAAACGACATTGCCTGAGAAGGTGCAACTTACAAACATAATCAACTAATCAAGGATAAACTGGTAGACATCTTTGAGAGATCCGTCGATTACACGACTCCCATAACCTTTGTTTATTATATTTTTCAAACCCAAGTTAGAATTAATTAATTAATACACTTATCATTTAGAACTCTTGTTTAAGCGAAGCAAAGTAATGCTACAGAGAGAGAGAGAGAGTCACTGGCACTTTACGGTCTGATTATGTTCAAAGATACGCTCTTGTAAGTTCAAATGTATGTCGCTCTCTCGCTCTTCATGTGTTTGAGCAAGCTTCAGTAATCATGACTAGCCTCCCATTTTTGTTCATATAAATGAGGCAAAGCTCCTTTGCTTCTATCCACCATTTTTCTCCATATTTTACCAGCTGCCTTTCACTATCAGACATGGTTGAGACCCCATGGATGGAGCTTTCACTCACCAAGAGGAAAGAGAAGGAACCCAGCTACAAAATCAACAGCTCAAGCTTTGTCTGCCATTGGTGAGGCTCAGATGCTTATATAACCACAACCCATTTCCCATTTTTGGTTTCTGGGTGTCAAAGTACCTTCGGAACTTGTCTTCTAGAGCTCGAATCTCTAATTCGTGTTGCTTGGGAAGGCTTCATTACCATGGTATGGTAGTCAATAACTCTGCCTTTTGTGCTTCGCCTGGTTTTGTTGAAGAAGGAAAAGCTGTAATGGAGGGTTTGGTTGGAAAAAATGAAGGCATTGAAGGGAAAAGTGAGGACTTTGGTGAAAGTGTGGGTCAAGTTGGGACCTTTTCCGATTTTATTGAGGAGAAGGGTCGTGAAAGCAGCGCAAGTTCAGATTTTTTGATATCTGAGACCACTGGGCATGAGGAGCAGAGTCACAGTAGCTCTGAAGAGTCATCTTCGCCACCCTCATTGGGTTGGCCTATTCAGAAAGCTGAGGCGCCAGATTGTACCAGTCTGGACGGTACTGAAACTGCAGAGACAACCCATTTGGATGATAGGAAATTAGAGAAACAAGGGTCCAAAATATCAGGTATTATTTCTATTTCATTCACACTAAGGCATATGTCAATTTGAGGATTTTTCTTATTAGAAAAACGATGATTGTGGTTCATGGGCTCGTAGAGACTGAGATGATGAAGGAAAGGTTTGCAAAATTGTTGCTTGGAGAAGATATGTCAGGTTGTGGAAACGGGGTTTGTACAGCATTGGCTATATCAAATGCCATTACTAATCTTTGTGGTATGTAATTTTAATTTGCTATCTCATTGTCTTCAAATCCTGGCTTGTTTGATTTTGCTTTGTTATTTAACGAAAATTTTGTTTGTAGTATCTTTGGCTTTTCTTGTGATGGTTGTTTTTCTCATTCTCTGTTCCCTTTTATAGCTACCCTATTTGGGCAACTTTGGAGACTAGAACCTCTACCGCTAGAGAAGAAATTGATGTGGCGAAGAGAGATGGCATGGCTTCTTTGTGTGAGTGATCACATTGTTGAGTTGATACCTTCTTGGCAGACTTTTCCAGATGGAAGCAAATTGGAGGTACAATCTGATTCCAGCATGGATAATTGGAACAATATACATCTTTCAGCTTTCTATATCCCCCTTTGCACAATTATATTTATTATACTATTTGATTCATCAACCATTCAAACACCCCCAATGGCCTCCCAACACATTACATGGTGTAAATCATTTATCAGTACTAAATGCCAGAATCATTTGCAGATATTGTCATTCCAAATAAAATTTTAGAGATAGGGGCAACTGCAGCTTTGATTGGAGCTTTCATTACAAACATCTCAAAGAACAGTTAAAACTTTAAATTGTGAGTTTAAGTAAACAAATTCTATGTATAAATCGCATGCTCTAAGTAAACTTTAATTTCGATGCACTATAAATGATGAATTTGAAATGAAAATGCATGCTTATAGTCTTTATGCTCATATAACTGATGTGATGATATGGTGATTGGCAACTATTAAGTGTAGGGTAACAAAATTTTTGGTTAAGTGGTGTTAAATGATCAGTTCCTTGAAGTTGTTCTGACTTATTTATACTTCAATTCAGGTCATGACTTGCAGACCCCGCTCAGATCTTTATGTTAATCTCCCGGCCCTTCGTAAATTGGATAACATGCTTCTTGTAAGCTCTTCAAACACTTCTTTGTCTTTAATTTAGATCCAGTTTCACAAGTTCCATTCTGAATTTAGTCAATCCTTGCAGGAAATATTAGATGGTTTTGATAATAATGAGTTCTGGTATGTTGACCAAGGGATTCTGGCCCCAGATGCTGATGGGTCATCCTCTTTCCGAAGAGCGTTTCAGCGCCAAGAGGAAAAGTGGTGGCTACCTGTGCCCCGAGTTCCTCCTGGAGGACTCCATGAAAACGCAAGAAAGCAATTGCAGCACAAGCGTGATTGCACGAACCAAATATTAAAAGCTGCCATGGCGATAAATAGTATTACTTTAGCTGATATGGAAGTCCCTGAGCCGTATCTGGAAGCTCTTCCAAAGGTTTGAAACATCCTCAAGATTTTATTGATATGCAATTACAAAGACATGTTTGTTAAAATTTTGCTTTGACTTTTGGTTTCAGAATGGAAGAGCAAGCTTAGGGGATTTTATTTATCGATACATTTCATCAGATCAATTCTCTCCCGAATGTCTGCTTGATTGTGTTGATTTGTCCTCTGAGCATCAAGCTATAGAGATTGCTAACAGAGTGGAGGCCTCAATCTATTTGTGGCGCAAAAGAACAAACTCAAAACCCACAAATAATACATCCAGATTTAGTTCAAAGTCATCATGGGAAATGGTCAAGGAGCTGATGGTTGATGCAGACAAAAGGGAGTTGCTTGCAGAAAGAGCAGAAAGTCTATTGCTTTGCTTGAAGCAACGCTTCCCCGGTCTTCCACAGACAGCCCTTGATATGAGCAAGATTCAGTACAATAAGGTTTCAACTTTGTCTCTGTCAAATATTTGTTCTCATTTATGCCTTTATTTTTTGTTCATTGCACTTAATTGGTCAAATTTGTTCTGTCTAGGATGTTGGAAAATCCATCTTGGAGAGCTATTCAAGGGTTTTGGAGAGCCTGGCATTTAACATCGTTGCACGCATTGATGATCTGCTTTATGTTGATGACTTGACCCGGCATTCTGATCAGTTCTCATCAATCTCCAAAGTCAGTGTGATTTCGCACAAGAGCACTCCTATTCCTTACTCAGTGCCCGTCTCAAGCACTCCGTACAAAACAGCATTCACCACACCAAGCTTTTCACCTGGACAGCTAGCTAGCCCTCTAAGGGGAGAAAGATCACCATTCATCACCAGCAGCAAGATTCCTCAGCGTGGATTGGGGGTAAAAAAAGTTCTGACTGATTATCTCAGTATTGATACGAAGGGAAAGGATTGCGACAATCCAATTGAGAAACCAGATTCAGTATCAAACACAATGCAAGAAGTAACGCTGGCATCTCAAATGGGAATAGATTCTTTAGAGTGTACAAAAGCAGCAATAAGCTCGCCAGCAACACAGGACTCAGTCACACAAGAATGAATCCACAGGCTGCTTGAACTAGCTACTTTATGCATTCCTCTGTAGACATAGGAGGGACTTTGAGAGTGAGGAGGGTTCATAAGGTTGTTGACTGTTGTACAAGATGCGTGTAATGGTGAGAGTTGAGTAGTTCATGTTTTAAATGTGCTTCCCCGTTTTACAGTTTTGAGTTTGTTCGCTGTTTGATCTGCGTCAAACAGTGATTGTAAAGAGAGAACTAAATCCTACACTGCTTCGGACAGAAATTATGAATTCTTGTTAATTTTTCTCATGCCGTACAAAATGTGATAAAACCCAGTGTAATAGTATTTATGTATGTGCCTATTGTTGAGGATACAGGTGTCAAGATCTTACCGGTTCTAATTGTTAAGAAATCAGTTGGTTAGAATTAATGTTGTTTAGTTGGTTTTTACGGTATAAAGCTTTGTGTATTGCTCTTTTGCTGTAACTTTGGATCAATTGATTACAGAGCCTTTTCCTCGAGCTTTCTTTGTTTGTTTGATTATTAAGCTTTTCTTGCTTCCTTTCATTTCGTGATCACCTATAAGCCTATTGGCAGACTTTGCTATAGCATTTCCTGAATAGACATGATTCGGGGTTGGGACTCAGTGTAAAATTACTGGGCACCTTGGAATTTACGTTAAAAAAAAAAAAAAAGATTCCAGTGCTGGAATCGCCATTGTGTTCAACAGAAACGTCAATGCAAGGTAAAACAAGGAAAACTTGCATGAAAGCATGAAGAAAAAAGGGGCATTCCGAGAATTGAACTCGGGACCTCTCGCACCCTAAGCGAGAATCATACCACTAGACCAAATGCCCACATTTGTTAGTCTCGTGAAATTATTTTATATTTACTAACTTTCAAAGCTTGGTAAAGAATCGTCTATGAGATTACGAATTTCCACATCAGTCATCAAGAAAAACGCTTCTATTTTGTGGCATAATTTTCCAACTGCAATTGAATTCTGCTGGAAATTATGCCTTAATCTTTTAGAAGAGAAAATTCTGGTTAATCTAGTGCGCTTGTGCTAGTTGGTTACACGTTGCAACAAGGAAGGGGACCTTCCAATTCCATATATGGTCGGTAATGTAGTTTTGGAGAATTGGGGTGAGGTGTCTCAACAACAAGGTTTTTCAGGTTCTTCACTGTCAGTAATGGCAACATATCTGGAAGGAGGTACAACAAGCAATTAATTATGTAATGATATCTATATTGAAGACACCAACCCCAATTGGAGCAAAGTGAAACACATAACCCTCAGACCAATTCTTGTACCCCAAAGTGCTGCATTAAAAAAGGTTGTTTGGTTCTAGTGCTGGTTCCACTAGGACTAAGTGGAGATTGGAGAAAACACATAAACTTTGTGCTCTGATTGAAGTGCTATAAAACCCTGATCATACAGGTACATTCT
This sequence comes from Dryas drummondii, assembly GCA_003254865.1. NCBI lineage: Eukaryota > Viridiplantae > Streptophyta > Magnoliopsida > Rosales > Rosaceae > Dryas > Dryas drummondii. The sequence goes on from QANW01005201.1 coordinate 207,508, forward strand.
TGCATTGTGACATTGTGAGATAAACTGTGAGATAGCCTGAAACTGGTGCATTGTGAATTAAGAACAACAAAATGGAGACTCCAGTGAAGTTCATTTGCATTCTGGGATTGCTTGCAGTGATCAGCATTACTGGCCTTGAAAGGGTTGATGGGGCAAGTGCTTGTGGGAAGTCCAGTCCCGACGATGAGGCCCTGAAGCTTGCTCCTTGTGCAGTTGCAGCACAAGATGCAAGAGCTTCTGTTTCTGATGGTTGCTGCCAGCAGGTGAAGAGAATAGGGCAGAACCCAAGCTGCCTCTGTGCTGTTCTGCTTTCTGACACTGCCAAGAGCTCTGGTGTCAAGCCTGAGGTTGCCATAACCATCCCCAAGCGCTGCAACTTTGCCAACCGCCCAGTGGGTTTCAAGTGTGGAGGTAAGTATATTTACTTATCATTATGTCCTTTTTTTGTTTTTTTTTAATCCTAGATTGTTCTGTGACTAATACCCCAATACCATAATGTTAATGTTGCAGCTTATACACTTCCATGATTGGATACAAAGAAAGAGTGAAGGCCATGGACAGGTCACTATTTGGGAATAAAAACTAGTAGCTTGCATCATGTATGAATCCTTATTGGATAATAAAAGTACGCAATTTCAGTGTGGGAAGTGCATGTGATTTTTCTTTTTCGGTCAGAAGAACTGCATGTGATTGAATAGTTACTTTTCTTTGTTTTTTGGGCATACCATTTTCTTCTGAGCTTAGACTCAGAAACCCAACAATTAGTTGCCAAAAAGAATTGGACTTGCACAGAGCCCTGTTTACTGATATGACTCAGATGAGTATGTTATAAGCTGAAATGAATGATTGAACCATTGGAGACAAACATTCATTGTAAAATCAAAATCAGACCCAACTTTGTAAAAGCGTGGCTGCAGAATCTTCGTCCACATCTACAAACTTCTTTAACGACCATGGAAAGCAATATCACACCAGACATGGATAAGGACTAGTACTTTAACCTGTAGGTCACATTTGGGTAGGGAATAACCTTGACTCAAAATCTGAAAGCTTGGATAAGAAATAGAAAAGACAGTTTGGAGGCAAAACAGGTCGACAGGCCGCAAAGATAATTTTGGTTTTGCTGGGCCACACGGCCCACGCCACCTTTGAAGAGTGATTTGTTAGTTAGTATTATGTGGCACTTCAATGGAATCTCAAATTTGAGGTAAGAAAGAAACTGAACAGAATAGGAGTATCATAAGAATAAACAGTGTTGGACCATCACATCCAATAAGACCTGTAACTGTTAAACTGGGGCATCAAGAGCAAATAGAAACCGGACAGAATATGAACAAAGATGACATTTTTTGACTTGTGTGGCAAGGAGGTGAAGATAACCCTATCATTTCAAGAATACATTGTGTGATTTAGAAAACCAAATGACAACTCATGTGCAGTGTACAACATAGGCCCTCAAATGTGAACATATCATGACTAGATTCCACGTTCTGATGCATGCCATCAGTCAGATTTTCATTCTCAGGAATCTCAGGTAACAAATGTCATGGACCACGGATGTAAAAAACAAGAAGAATAAAATGGAGCTAAAGAAAACCATGCAATTGGGAGTTCAACCATACAATTATATATATATATATATATATAACTGAAAGTACTTCATATCTAAATTTTCAACTACTTAATAGTAGCTGAAAAATTTAAGTCACTAAACTGAACATCCCTTACAGTAAAGAGAGTACCTTCATATTTTTTTACAGTAAAACTAAAGATGCTTATATATAACTACTACTGTTCCATATGACTGACTGATTGATTTTGGGCTGGAGGAAAACAAACCAGCCAGCCATGATGATCTGCTGCTACCCTATTTCCTATATATCTGCAAAGCACATACACAAACAGAAACCCGTTTTAGTTAAATCAACTTCAAACTAGGAAAATATATGACACCAAGAAATCAAATTACATAAATTAAATGAACTAATAAACTTTTGTTAAGATAAATGACCACTAATATAGTGTATCAAACCAAAGAGTAAGATTCTAAAGGTGGATGTAAAGATTCACCAAACTCGTACTTCAGGAAAGTTCAAACAGAACATGACCAAGGTTTGCCAAAAGAAAAAAGAAGTATTATGTCATCGAATAACTCTCCATCTACTATTCCTTGTAAATGTTTCAGAAATAATATACCTTTCCTTTTTATAAAGAATAATATACCTGATGAGTATATGCCTCGGACAATGAGTTCTTAATAATAGAGAGACCCTACAGATGGAAAAATATAGAAGAAAAAATGTTAGAATAGTACATACAGATTCCAGAAAGGCAGTTCATGCACCTGTACAAAAATTGCAGTATCATACCTTGCCACCAGTTTCCTCTAGAAGCACTCCCTGAATCATCTTCACTCCCATCTTTCTTGAACTGGAATAATCACAATAAAAGTTTTAAGGTCCTTGAACTAAGAGCAACAATAATCTAATGGAATTTCCTAAATATTGATTATAATAAGTTTGTGAAATTTCCTATATTGCCTGCCAGGACTGCAGGACAGAACATGAGAGAGAGAGAGAGAGAGAGAGAGAGAGAGAGAGAGAGAGAGAGAGAGAGAGAGAGCACTCAAATGAAGTCTTTTATATCTAAGTCAGGCTTAGATATAAAACTCTAAGTCGGGGATTAAACCAGAGCCATGTCCCAGAAACTTCAAATGACCCAATATATATCAAACCTAAAGCTCATCAAGAAGATTATCTGAATGTGGAATTTTTCTGACAGGTGTACTAGTTAAATCTCAAATCCAATTTACGTGTCTGCATTATGCCTGGTGAAAAATCTCAAAGAGGCGTGCTCATAGAACCAATGCCTATAACTGACTATTGTTTGAGCAAAAAAAAAAAAAAATATATATATATATATGCTCACCACAGAGTTCAATCCAGGGCTCTGGTTACTCTGGGGATGAGAATAGATTTCTTGGCCACCATAATAGATTGATGAACTGAGATGACATGGTTGTAATTTTTGATCCTGAAAGATTGAATTCATGTACTTATTTGGCATATTCTGACTCTCACCTTCACTGCCATTACCGGTACCGCCTGCAGAAACAGTAGGGTAGACAGAAGGGGACAATTTTCAAACACACAATTCATGTCTTAGCCTTTCAATAAAACCAAGAATTGTTGAATCTACAAATGAGAAACAGGATCACGCAAGGATACATTAACTTAGCTTATGCCTAACATGCAGAAAAAAGCCATCTATACACGATTGTAACAACAGATACAAGCTAGAAAACCATACAAACCTTGCTCTCCAGGCTTGGAGTTCAATGGTTCATCCGTGAGCTTTTTCCCAGTGACTTCAGAACGCAGAGATTCCCTCCCTAACACCTAAATCAACACGAAGCAAAGTCTCTCTCAGAACTTGGTACAGCATAAATAACAGAAGTCTGATAAAAACTAAGCCAAACCCAAAAAAAAAAAAAATGATACTCTAAGTGGTTTCAATTGAATTTGCAAAAGAACTTGCTAACTATGAAAAGCTTAGAGGAAAGATGAAGCAAAATCCATTCAAAGAACAAACATATACCAACATTATATAATTGAAAAGCCCTTCGTTAATAAAACTAGTGTAAGCTCTCATTGCAAATCTTGTTTTCATCAGCTTAACCCACTTTTTATCAATGACCAAAAATCTCTCAATTCAGCAAATATGGACATGTTGATAACAAATTTAGGCCTTCACCCAATTTGGGAAAATCATAGATAAACCCCATCAAGAGTTTATGAGCAGCAGTGCAAAAACAGGCACCCAACAATTCAAAATTAAATAAAGGTGACGACTTTGAGCTATATTCAACCAACAGACATAAAATTGCATTCCATGACCATTAAACAGAACAGAGCTAAAATTCTCAAAATTTAAAGCAATACCGCAAAATACACATATAAAAATTACAACTAAAATGAAGAATTGAGGACGACAACAAAAGAAACATAAGAGAATTCACAAATTCAGAAAAGAAAAAAAGACAAGAACTTGTACAGGGGGAATAGCAATACCTTCGAGGAAGGCGCAAATATAGACCCGAAAATCCCAGATGAAGACAATGACTCTTTGGACCCAAACAGCTCAGTAGTGAAGGAAGAAGACGACCCAGTTTGCTTTCTTCCTTCCATTCCTCTCTCTCTCTCTCTCTATATATATATTCTTATAAAACCCAAAGCTCTCTGTTTTATACCTGAACAGTGTGATATATATGGAAGAAGCACCGTCAATAAAAAGGGAAGCTTAATAAAGAAGAAACGGCAATAGGGAATTGGTTTTGCTGAGAAACAAACAGAAACCAACAGGACACGCACACAGACAGACAGAGCAAAATGGGAAACAGAGAAAGAGAGACGCGTGAATGATCAAAGGGAGGTATTGAGTAAAAACGAAACCGTCGCTCCCACCCAATTTATAAGCCAAAAAGGACGCCTACCCAATTCAAAAATTTTTATCTTTTTTTCTGCAAATATTTATTTAATTTATCTTGTATGATTTTCTCTTTCGGTTTCTCTCTGTTGGTAATTTTATTTTTTGCGTTTCTGTTTCTCGTCGTTCAGCCTGTCGAAACAGTTTACAGATTTGCGCCAAGTGGTACGGTAGAGCTCCTTGTGGGGCCTCCGGACGATTCCCAACCTTTTACTGCCACGAGTACCCTAGTGGATAATAACAACCCCTACCCTACCGAAGCCCATTTTCGACTTTTCCTTGCTACTCTTTCGGTCTGTTTGGACAATGAATAGCCTACCTATGGCTATGGGTTCAGACTGTACAGTTTATAAAGAGAGAGAGACCCTTATGACCTTATCTCTTTATCTTGTCGGACCAAACAGAGATTGGTCGTCTTCACCCTTTCCCTCTTTTTTTAAGCTTAGATTGGGTACTTTCGAAGTTGGAAGTTACGGACAATATACGTATTCATATAACACTAATGTTATATTGTTGAATTATGAACGATTATTAAGTTAAATAAGATTATATTTAGGGAAAAATTTCAAAAATAACTTAAATTTTGACCTTTTTTTGTCAATTCAGTATATGAATTATAAGGTTATACTAATAGGCTCCCTCAATTTTACTTTTGATGTCAATATGCCATTTTTGTTAGCTCATTTTGTAATTTTTGTTCAAAAATAATCACATGTTAGACACATGATTACTTTTTTAAAAATAAATTCATCATTGTACTTGTAATACAAAAACATAAAAGTTAAACCACTACACATATGTGGTCATTTTTAGTACAAAAAATATAATTGGACTAACGGAATAAGTAAATTAGCTTCAAAATTAAAGTTATGAAGGCATATTAATACAACTCATAATGCGCATCTTGAATTGACACATGAGTCAAAATTTAAGGTTTTTTTTTTCCCCTTATAATTAAAACTACACTTTAGTTTCACATTTTGAGAATATAATGTATCAAATACTAACTATGAGTCTATGAATGAGATTATCAATTTAGGTAAAATTATATATAAAATTACAATATTAATATATAATTTAATAACATAACATTGTTATGTCAAATATTATGATCCAAAAATTTTATTGTAATCCGAATACCGGAAAGGAGTAAAAGATCAATCATCCAATCTTTGTGATTGAATGTTTTGGATAAGAAAATTTTGATAAAGGTTGATGCAATTATTGGGTTAATGAAGAGTGAGTCAAAGAAATGTGATGGCAAAGTTGATACGTGAGTAAGGGGAGGGGTTAATTATTAAGGGGCCACATAGATGATACATGATATATGGGATGTGATGGGTCACGGCAGGTGTAGTTGTGTACCACTGAGGAGGGTTGCTGCATGGTGTACGTGTGTTCCATTTTAGGCCACATGGACCGTCGCCGTCCCATAAATCCCCCCCTTAATTTCAATCTCTATTAATCTACTATTGCACCCCTCTCATCCATATACCAGCTTCTTAAAACTTAGGGTGCTCGATCTAATAATTGTGCATTGAATAACTTTACTAATATGTATCACTTGTAATTGAAAATTTTATATCTTGGTCTTACATGGACCCAATTCACCGAATCCAACAATGAGAGAGATATGAATATGTTTCCCAATAAGAAAATTAAGAAGGTTATCCCACCTAATCCAATCAAATACCATACATGAAAGATATGCATTAAGAAATAATCAATCTAAATCAATTAGGTTATCCAATCCAATAATGTACTCTCACCTGACTTTGTGAGATATTAATGATATACCGTACATCTCCCTTATGCTGGATTTGATAATTAAGTTCAAGACTTTCCAGTCTTGTGGTTAGGCAAGACTATAAGAAATCCTAAATTTCAGAAAAGCTACGTCTTTGTGTGGCTGGCTTAAATGTTTGATGGAGGAAAGAAAAGTCCCAATCTAATTTCATATTTGCACGTAAAGACATCCCCTAGAAATACAATTTTACTAGGAAACAACCTGCCTTTTTGTTGCTTTCCTTTAATTTTCCTTTTGCTGGTTTTAATTCTTAGGGGAAAAAACTTTAAACGATTCATTTTTTTATTAGATACGTATAATCATTCATAAATTATTATACATATTAAGTAAATTCGAATATTTTCATACTTGTGAAGGTTAAAATATGAAACATGTGCATTTAGAACTTGTTATTTTATCATTGTACTACGTACTGGTGCCGGCCATTGACCTAATTTCTTGGCCTTTCTCTTGAATTCTCTCAGAAAACTAAAGGAATAGATAATGGCATTCTAAATGAAGTGGCATTTTTCTAATGGCCTGGGTTGTGCATCATTTCGATTAATATCTAAACAGGGTCCCCAACCGTTAATGAAAGCCAACAAAGCCTAAGTATGCGCTGCACATATAAACAATTTGTGATCATGAGAAATGTGGATGAGATTGAAGGCATTGGGACATAAATACGAGGAGAACAATCACAAAACGGCATGCACATGAACCTCCTATTAAGTCCTATCTCACGGATAAGAACAAAAGAAAAAGGCAGAAAAAAAGTGCAAAAATTCAAAAGAGACCCACGTTAAGAACATGAATGCATGATTTCATTGTCCCACTTAGCTCTATAGCCTATGTACAGCATCACAGCGAGGGTCGCGTGTGCTTTACTAGCTACCCTCCAATTTTTGGATTTGGCTTCACCTCTCTCTCTCTCTCTCTCTCTCTCTCTCTCTCTCTCTCTCTCTCTCTCTCTAACTTGTATGAGCTAAAATGCTCTCGTATCAAAACCCAATTTCACACTAAAAGTCATTTCTAGAACATGTCACACTTCAATTATGAGCATGGCATGAGCTTTTTTATCATCAGTCCTGCACTAAAATACAAGTCCTTTTGATTCCAACCAAAATGAGGGCAGGCATAAGCCATTGACTTGAAAATACTGTGTTGGTGATGTTTTGCCGGGAATGGAAAATTAGAGAGGAGCGCAGATTCCCCAACTTTTTCTATCTGAGCCCGTTGAAGTTGGGATTGGCTGGCCTAATTCTATGTGAGGAATACTTGAGCCCAGTTGGTGTTGGGCCCACTTAATCTGGGCTCATTCTTAGGCCTTTATCAATAAGCCTCTGTCTAGCCCAACTTAATCACATACGGGGAAAACCCAAACCTCTTGTACAAAAACTGGTACCTTTCTTTAAGAGAATCAAAATCTGTCAAAAATCCGTAACAAAATTTTGTTCACTCCTTTTGATGTGAATGGGGTTCACAGCTAGCACATGGCAACTTATGATGAAAGTCAAATTTTCATTGAAAGAGGAGCAAGACACCAAGTCTTGCTGTGAAGAAATTTAGGCCACGTCCCTTTTCCTCCTCCAATTTTATCTAGAGGCAGAGCGTGGGTTCAACACTTGAACAAACTTGTGTCTGAATTAGTAAGGTTAAGCTATCACTGATGAGCATTAAAATTTGTTCCACTTAATAGTTAAGATTCAACCACCAATAATCTTTCACATGAAACAGAACATCAGCAATAAGAAAAGAAAAAAAGGGATATTTTATTTACAAAAGAAAATTAAAGATATGCAGCAGAACAGAACCCAGTTGGGAAAAAAAACTATTTCCACTAGTAATAGTCTAATAGAATAGGGTATTTACAAAGGCAAAAGGCTGCTACTGAGTTGCTATTTTCTAATGTAGTTTCCAAGGAACGCATTTGAGCCTGCTAGTACTGCAAGACTGAGTCCACGTAGTTGTGCATTCACCTCCACTTTCGTTACAACACTCGCAAACTATTCCAAGTGTCTCAAAAACCTTTGAATATCCTCCTACAAGTTATCAAACAAGATATCTAATTAAGTAATCAATTATATCAATCAAGAATCACTAATTGTGAGAGAGAGGGAAAGAGAAATATATGTGTGTGTTGTTGAATGGTTAATTTACCTTGTTTTGGTAAGAGGGAAAGTGGCCTTGCTTCAACAGCTGAAGACTTCTGTGATGCAGAAACAACAATTAGAAGCAACAAAGGTAGGAGGAGACAATTAATCTTGGAATTAGGGACACCCATATCTGCTTGCTTCTTTAATCTTCCAACAAAAACTGTTAAGGGCCAGAGGAGGTTCAGCAAGAATATATATTTGCTTCTAAGAACACATATATATGCAGCTGCAGAAGCAGGAGTCAAAGCTACTAGCTACCAGGTGGGTTCCAAATTCCAACTAGTATATCATCCGGCCAACAACAAAATATACAATTCCCAAAGATATCGTGATGGGTATTAAATATATTATTTTATGAATAGAAAAATAGTTAGAGGTCTTAATCAATCTAGAAGGGGTGGCTTGGCTTACTTTTGGTGTTTGATTTGGCTTTGGAGCCATATGATGAGACATTAAAAAAAGAAAAAAATTCTCCTTAACCTCTGGTACATTTATTAATAAAATATAACTTAATATTGTAATCTCTAGATCATTTAACTTATTTAGTTTAATTTTAGTTCATTTTTTTTATTTTAGTTTATTTTGAATTTTTTTCTCTCAAATTTTTGTAATTTTTTTGTATATAAAATTTATATTTGTGTAAAATATAGTAAAAATATCTATGCAGTCGCAGTTTTAGTTTTTTGATACAGTTTTAGTTCGTAAACTGCAGTTTTAGTTCGCTAACTGCAATTTCAATTTGACGTTTGCTGAAGCTATTTTAGGTGAGTTAGACTTGTATTAGTTTCAATTTTTAATTTTAAGGTGAGTTAGACTTGTATTAGTTTTAGTTTTTATTTTGTGTGAGTTGAGCTTATATTAGTTTCAGTTTTTATTTTAAGTCGATTGAGTTTGTGTTAAAATTAACCTTCTAAAAGGTTATCTAAAAGTTAAATTTATGTATTAGAATAATTTTGATTAAGTTTTTTGATTGTTATAAAAAAATGAGTAAGTTAAGAGTTTTCTTTTAAAGAATTAGAGAAAGTAAAAGATGAAAAATAACCTAAATTTTTTATGAAATATGTCTTAATGAGATATCTCTTACAATGAGGTGAGTTTCTCGTGTTAAGAGACCCACCTCATTGTAAAAGATGCCCTATTAAAGTGTGCTGGCTCACCTCATCACAAGAGATGCCCTATTAAAGAATACTCCACACAGAAAACTCAGGTCATTTTTCACACTTCGACCCTCAACGAGACCCATCTTATTACGAGAGATGCACCATTTAAGGCATGCTTCAGGGAAGACACACTCTGGAAAATGCGGCACACACGCTTCCGATTTTCTTACGCCTCCACGGGGTTGGAATTCTGGAGTTGGATGGAAGCTTCCTCTCTCTCTTTAAGGCGGTGGGTGGGGGTGGGTCAATTGGGCCCCACATAGCAGTATGCGGGCTTCAAATTTCTCAATTATTTATGTGATTTGATGGCTCATATTGCCATGTACAAATGTACAATACAAAATCCAAGGTATGATTCCTTGGCCTTTTGTGTTTACAATTATTCTAGAAATTTCTAGGAACTAGTCGTTTCTTTTAAAAAGATAGACCGGTCTTTACACTAGAAAACACTCAAAACACTATGCATGATCTAATGGTATTTCAATTTCAACAAACAATTTACTATGTTGAAAGAGGATTAGGTTCAAATTCAAATTTTTTTTTATTGGGCAAAGTTTCAAATTCAAATATGTGAAATATTACATTCGTGCATGTTAAAACTTCGAATGAGACATAGGGCTGATTAAAAAATATATACAATCCAAATCCCAGAGTAATTTGAAAACTCCATCTCACTTGGTTAACAAATTTTAGTTGGTTTTGAATTTTCATCATATCACTACTTGGTTTGGCAGAATTTACAAATTATTATGAAACGGCTTAATGTAACAAACGCAATTTGATGCAATGAACCCATCGTCCACAACTAATTGATCCTTGCATTAACCATATAAAGGTTTAAAAGAACATACACATATAACATATCTAAAAATTCTAATCACACAGATTTGCATACTCAACCGCATTACGAAAAAAAAAAAAAAAAAAAAAAACATTTGCGTAGTTAACTTGATATAAAAGTAGCCAAAAAGTGCGGGTTTTTTTGGCACAGATCTAAATGAAATCTGAGCCACCCCCAAAATGCTCCAGGTCTGGGTGAGGGTTCCCTGGTCTCCGCGGAGTCCTGCAACAAACAGAAATCATAAAATGTCAAGCACATGAAGACCTAAACCAAAATGCCAAAAACCATTAAACATGCATTTGGAATGTAACTGTGAACACGCATGTAATAACTCGATCAATATCACCCAGACAGATTTAACTACAAAACCCTATCAATTCTACCCTCACTAAAACTTCTGGTACAGAATCAAAACCAGTAACTAACTTTACCACCAACCAGTGGGGCATCTATTTTCCATTAGTAAACTAAAAACCACTGTACCATAATGATAGCTGCAAGCCATGATTCAGCTTCAACCAATGACCAACTGCAGGACCCTTTAAGATTTTTAAATGGCCATACAGCAGTTACCAACAAAAAATATACAAACTAGTTTAAAGTACAAACACATGGAACACTAGGTTTAGTCCTGTATTAAACCATCTTTAGGAAGTTATTAATGATATTGTACGGAAAATTTTAGTTTCCATATACCTTGTAAACCAATTTGGCTCAAAACCAGGAACACCAGGTGGTCCGTATGGATCAAAACGAGCACCTGGAGGAACACCCCTGTTCCAAAAATAACAAACAAAATTAGAACAGCAATACAAAGTATGTACAAAGTATATCATAAACATGGGAGAGAGAGAGAGAGAGAGAGAGAGAGAGAGAGAGAGAGAGTCTAAAACAACTCACGGTAGTCCTCCAGGGAACCCAGGATCTCTAACACCACCAAACCACCGAGGATCATTGGGTCCTATTTCACAAGATGAATGAACTGAGTCCCGAAAAATGTCACACAATTAATTTCCAACACATTAAAAACAAATAATGATCTTACATACCTAAAAGCATTCCCCCATCGCCAAAATCACCCCTGAAAGACAAACATAACAATATAAATGTTCAAATCTGGAACAGCATGGGATTAAATTGCAAGGGCTAATAACGCCATGATTGTGAAAGTAAAATACCTAGTAGGGTACACTCCAGCCGGAGGCCCAGGAACAAGATCACTACCACCAAAAGGAGTAACAGGAGGATATACAATTCTGCAAAGCAAGCAAGAAAATATTGAGTAAACTGCGTAGTTTGAAAACTTGTCTACATGATACAAAGTTACAAACAATAAGTGACTCCGTGGAGTAAAGACAAAATCATCCAGCAATTTTTTAAAGGTACATATCAGCTGAGCAAGATGCTGCTAAATCTCATACTATGCATTGTAGTAGAATAGTAGAGCAGAAACTACACACAAAATATGTCTACTTTGTCCCCAAAATACAATTAACAAACTCACTCATAACAACTAGCTCCAGTTAACTTGAATGGAAATTCAACAGCCAAAACATTTGGAAACTAAAACATTTATGTTCCTCTAAACATCAAGGCTCAATTACTCTAAAAAAAGCGAGTCATTTGGTTGTAAACAATCCTAGTTAAATTGGGACAATCAAATTGAGGAGAAAAACAGGTGAGAAACTAGAAATAATCGCCTAAATTAGATAATGGAAAGATTATAGGATGCTATAAACAGGAAAGCATGGACGCACTTAATTAGTGTTAGGATCTTGAAAACCTAAGACAGGCCCCACCCACCTACTCGGGCCTTACAACCTAAGCTGCTAATCCGTCTTGACTTTTGAAAATTACTGAAACGAATTTAAAATATGGACCTCATAGAACATACATACATGCATACGAATATTATATATATACATGTGTTTTAAAAACTTTCTAAAATAAATATTAAATCTGATAAACATTTCAGAACTGAAATTGAACTATTTATGAAAATCTATAAAAACTGCTATTTCATTACAATTTTCACATTATCAATTGGTAGCATTTATTAATGGATCATGCATGAAAAAATAGGTGTACAATTACAAATTATTGTGTGTACAAGTGTGTGTGAGAGTGAGTGAGTGAGAGAGAGATACCCTGAAGGAAGAGGTTGAGGGCCTGAAGGTCCAGCACCAGGTTCACTTATAGGGTTACTTGAACTGGCTTTAGAAGGCCCATCTAATTTAGACAAAACTTCAGCGTCCAGACTCTTCACCAGCTTCTCCAAATTCTTGAACTGTGCGGAGTAATTGCTGCCCCCATTCTCTCCAACATAGTCGCCAACACTGCAAATTGTTAAAAACCACCCAAACCCCCATTAGCAAGAATTCAAAGATTACCCTATTGCAAAGCCACACATAATCAGAAAGAAATAAAATTTAAAAAAACCCACTTGATTTCGAGATGGAGGGGCTCAGAAGTCCCGTCAGCCAGAACGTCTACTAGTAATTTATCGTTCATTACGAGGCACTTGACCAGCACCTTCTTCGAACCCTTTTCTGGGTTCGTGTAGATGAACGCGTACTCTTCGTCAAGCTGGTTCCATTGATCAATACCCACTTCATCTACAACCCCAAAACAAAACCAAGAACTTGAGAAAATTTTATTCATTAATTCTTTAGAAAAATAAGTAAATTTTTGCAGAATTTGAATGAGTGAGTACCGGTTGAGGAGGAGGAGAGGGCAGAATCAGAAAAAGCAGGGGGACCAGTGGCGGTGAGCTCGTAGCCGGAGGCGAGGAATGAGGCGTGAACGGCAAAAGCGACCTTGTCGTTGTTGTTGCGAAAGGTTGGCCTCGCGGCTCTGATCACCGCCATCACCGACTTGTCTGTCGCCATTGATTGCTGTATCAGTTTGTGTGGTTGATTCGGACGGTTCTCTTTTCGGTTTCTAGAGAGCTAAATTGGTTTCTTTCTTGCGAGGGAAGGCTTTGGGAATTTGGACACAACCACGAAGAGAAAAGAGGGTTCGGGTTCGGGGTTTATATACTCAATCTAGACTCAACTCTTTGGGCTGGAAATTTTGCACAAGGCCCTGTAGAGACACCCCAAACCCTTTATATAGGCTTTTAACAAAACGAAAGACAAACTAAAAAGAAAACAAAATCAAGTCCCAAATTCAGAGTTCGACTCTTCCAATTAAAAAATAAAAAAAAAAGCATGAAATTTTCAAAACGTTAAAACTTTCCAAAAAACTTCAAATGCAGTTTTGAGACCATAAAACCTTTTTTTTTTTTGCCAAAAACTCCCCTAGAACACAACAATAACAGTGAGTTTGGTCTGTGTCGTTAATTTTCAAATGACATATTATACTCCTAATTATGATACCGGAATGCCATGTTCCAAAATTGTCAAAAATTGTTTCTACGAACTTTTATGACTGTCAAGTTATTTCATAAACTAGTCTACCAATTGTTCTACCTCAAGTTGTTTGTTTTAAGATTTTCTTTAAATGCTTAAATTGGAAACACTTAAATATTTTTTTTATTGAAAGATATATTTTATTAAAAAAAATTAAACAAGATTTAAAATCCAATTGAAACTATTGTTGAAGCCATACATGAGCTTCTCTCACCCAACTAGTAAGATCTACACAATGTAAAACAAAGCAGGTAAAAACATGTGTCATCCTATTATAATTTTAGACATACAACTACAGTAAACCTCGAACAAATGAATTCAAAACTCTCGTAGCCTCCTCCAAAAGGTACCCATCAGGGACTAAATCCTTTTCCATCTTCTGAAATCGAACTAACTCTAAGAGAATAGAAGAAAACTCAGCAGCCAAGACAAACCAGATTCGTGCAAAAACGTCAATGTCTACTTGTTGGGAGGAAGCAATACGACCAAGAGGGAGGGCCATAACCACCACAACCTTTTTATGCGATCAAGAACAATCATACTTGTATCACCCACCCCAAAACAGAATCGAAAGCACCATCAGACCTAAAAAACAATTGAAAAAACACCAACAAAAAACTGGCTAGAGTTTACACTTCAATATTTTAATCATCATTTCAACGTTTAGAAAAATATTTTGTTAATCTATTTATTGAATCATAATTAGATGATTAAGTGGCCTCTATATCTAATTTTGTTAATTCTTTTGCAAGGATATCCTTAAACCTAAAAACTACAAAATTAAACTGTACGGACACTAGAATCATATTGTATAATACTATAATAGACCTCACATGTGGTTCCAACTTCTTAACTCAAAACCCTCATTTGATGGTGACTCTGTAAAATCTTTTATTTCACAGGTCACGGAATAAAAATTGATATGAGGCTGAGAGCAGCACATGCCACCAAACAGATATGGGTGTCTCCTGGCCCTCCAAAATGTTCATTCTTTTTAAGTTTCAATTATAGGCAATTTTGCAACTGGGGTATGCATCAATCTCATAGATTCATGGCACAGACTCTATATGGTCCAATTTTTTTTTTTTTTTTTTTTTTTTAATTTTTTTTT